>BMAW01093629.1:17617-45330 GCA_019974015.1 Nephila pilipes
TTGTTGTACTTCGTTCAGTTACGTGGCCTTATCCTCTTCATACCAATGGAGGACTTGGAACAGTAATATATTAACAGAGACAGACCATGTCTCACTCACGATAAGTTTCCCAGCAAACATCAAGACTCCAGGAAAAAAGGTGTTCGCTCTCAGAACGATTAAGCCACCGTGATTTGTAGCACACATCACGAAGCGAAAAGCATGATTATCTCAGCAGTTCTAGTGTTTAACAATCTTATGTTAGATAAGATTATATTAACAACATTATAGAATGAGTTCTACATTCTCCTCTCCGTTAGAATCCAAAAATATGTGCTTTAGTGGACTTCTGACCTGAGTTAGTTTCAAACCGAGGCGAAATAGATATTCACAATGTAAGAATGAGCATCAATTGGGCCAAAACTATGGCTTGATTCAATTGTTGATTAATATCGCTCTATGAAAAACTAAGGAAATTATGACTTGCAAGCACAGTATTTTATCTTGTTGTTGATGAAGACTTAGAGGTGGTATGAGTATGTATGTGTTTAATGGGCCAATGAGCCAGAAATGTGAGGCTGCTAAACAAACAAGATTTAGAATAGTTTAGACGTTAGAAACTGGAAAAAAAGAAAATTGTGGACAAGAAGGAGAGTCGACAAAATAGAGAAGGATTAGCTTAGGTAATCTGTGCATTGTAACCTGTGTTTACAAAAAAGAAATAAACCCCGAAGGAGAAAATATCACTAGGGTGCTGGAGCACCATGGCTTACTGAATGCAATTTCTGTGTCCTGTAGTAATACGGGAAGGTACCTGGAATCCCAAAATGTGAGTATCTTAAATCGTCTTATACAATTACATGCAAAAGCAACAGCTGGAATATTCATGGCCCTGGTCACGCACCAGCCTCGGTGAGCGAATTCATCTCCGTACCTGTAGTCTGGGTGCCTATCAATCTTCGCATCTGGCATTGCCCAGCGTCCTTATGGCAGCGAATCCTTCACAATGATGATGCTACACTGCTCTAAATAGTGCCGCTTGGAATTCTGTAGTACATCTTAGGCTTTCCTAGCTCAGATACTGAACACATATTAATATAATGACTTTTCTAAATTGAATACTAAATTCAGATGTGTGAGCTCTTCAATGTTTTGCTGAATCGAGAACTGAAAAGAATGGATTTATTTCAAGTTTCCTTGGCAAGGATATGATAAAAATTTAGTTTATAATGGTGATATAAAGCGGTGGTGGTGGTGAATGTAAAGTTTTAAGCATAAGAGCCAGATATGGCTATGCTGTCCAGAACAGAATACTGTGATTACTAACGTGAGAGTTGAATAAAGTAAAAGTTGTTGACAGGGTCGAAAATAGAGAAGGATCGCTAGGGTATCTCAGGAGTGCGTCACCCGTGTTTACCAAGACAGTAAACCCATGGGAAAGAAAGATCACTAAGGTGAGTCATGATGCCCGTACTTACCTGAAGAAGGCAAGTCCCAGAGTCCCTGATATAATCCCCATGAGCAGGGTGCCCCTATACCCCAGACACTGGGTACCCATTTTGTCCTTTTACGACATGAGCTACAGTGAGACTATTCTGTCATCCCGTCACCACCGGTTTGATATAAAGCAGATGGTATTGATTTGCGAGATTTGAAAGAGAGTTGTATTATTTCATGACTATAATTATACGAAGAGAGGAATCAAAATACCATTAGTTATTAATAAAGACTAAGAAGAATTCATTTGACTGAGAACTCCTCAAACGAAATTCTAGACATATATTACACGAGATATCAGAAAACAGTTCTGGTATCTTGATGTTTTAAATTTGAGATATCATATTGAAAACGAAAACTAAACAAAACTTAATCTGATTTTATTTGTCAGTTCCATATTTAATCCAGAATTCCTCAATAAGTGTTTTACTTCTGCGCCTTAGTGTTCGTCTGCTTCGACCTCTTTAACAAATGAGGAAAAATGAAAGGGTTTCCTAGTTTATCGAAATTATTCAGTGTTTCAATCAAAGCATTCTGTCTTTTCTTTGGCTTCTAAGTTAGTAATCTCGACAACTGTCTAGTTTCTACAGTTCTTTTTGATGTATTAGTAATCTATAGTGTTGTCCTCTTCAATTTCTTCAGTGTGGATCAGGGCAAAATTGCCGACTTCACCCATGCCTCGATGAAACGGCGTGAACCAGTTGTGTTCTGCTTTGCTGAGTTGTATGCAAAAGTAATAGATGGCGATATTTCATCTAAATTTTCTCTTGATTTGACTTACATGAAACTTGTCTTCAGTGTTTATTAAAGCCTCTGTTAGCCATTAGTTTGAGGATGGTATGGTCGTCATTCGATGAAGTGATGTACTGAGGCGATTAAGTTCCGCAACTAGTTTCAATTAAATACTTGCCCCGGTCTGTAATGATGACTATTAGATTTCCATGTTAAACGACTATGTCCTCAGGAGACACGTGTTATATCCGTCTTCAGCAATGGGTAATGCTCTCGAATCGGCATATCCAACTAATCAGTACATCAAATTATTCGTTTATGCTTATTGATTTTGGTATCCAAGCAACCTTCCCCTTCTTAGATGGTTGAGTTATGCTGTTGTATAATATCTTTTCTATTTCTTGTATTAAATAATGCTAGATTGGTGATACCTCATTACGATATGTATGGTTCATGGCTACTAGTATTATGCGGTGATTAAACTTTCCTTTAAAACTTTGGATAAACTTCATTGGAAGAAATATCCTGAACTTCCTGGAGTATTCTAAGAGTCTTTCTTTTGCATCGAATTGAAAATAGAATCAACATTCTTGAAAAGCGACTTGTTGGTTACTCCTTTTTCGACAATGTAGCATTAAAATCGACAAAGAATTGTATTCACATAATCCTCATCTACATTGATGCATTGCCTACGAACATATTCTTTGGAATACATTTGTAAGAAACTAGCTCATTTCCAACACATAATTCACAATTAAAATTATATAATGTTTTATGGTAGCCTGTTTCTTTCTTACTCAATATTTTATTTCTTTTATCACGAGATATTTTGATCTCCTTTTCATTTTGACCGGAAAAGTCCTCTGGCAGGAGAATTTTCGTCAAAATAAGCTAGTTATAATGTATGGATAGGTAGAGGTTTCAAAATTCAAGAATCCTTTACCGTGTCTTAGAATGTATGTTTAAATCTCTCGTATTATATTACGGTTTGCAATGTTTCCATAAACTCATCCAAGAAGATGTCTGACTACAATTTGATAACAATGTGAATTCATTAAGTGGATTCTACCTTGAAGTCTAAACTAATGCTCACTTACCTAGCGACAGGATGTAATTCTATCGGCGACACTTGGAGCATGTAGCTCGTGTTCACCATAGGCAGTAAATACTATAGGATAAAAAAAAACAAGGGGGGCTTATCTATAAAAGGCATTTCTTCTAAGTCCTAACACCATTCCACCAATTATTTCGTAGTCATGTGTCCTTTAGTCAGGATAGTTTGATAAGAATCTTCCGCGATTCTCTGTATTAGATGGAATACATATTTATCCTCTGCCTTTTTTGGATTTATTTACTGGCAAAGTCTAAGAACGATTTGCATGTACGAGTGTGTTCTTGTACCGGCAATTTGTGCCCGTCATTTACGCTCTTCCTCGACTCACTTCCTTGGTCATCTACCATCTTGAACCGTTTTGGTGAATTCCGGTTTAATTTGATCTCCGCGTTGATATAGATCTTCCAATTTTCTTTATTCACTAACGACTATCGAGCTCTTCCTTAAAGGAAAAAGTGGAAGTTTGTCAGGCAAAAAACATTCATCCTATCCATTGTGTATACATATACCCCTTAAACCTCTTATTTGGGTATTGGCCCATTGTCTTCGCAAAACACAGAGGGATTAACAATTTGCTGCACATTAAGTGTTAGAAGTGTTAGTAGGCTTGTTTTCAACCTCCTTTTATATTTATGCTCTTTTAAACCGGTTTATTGAGTGTAAATTCAAAAGGAATACTGTGCAGCAGATTACTGCTTTACGCTATATTCGGTTTCTAGTATGCAGAAGTCGCTAGATTATTAAATACTTTTCATTCTTTTATGTTTCTGGTTAAACTTATTACTTTTTATTCTTCTTTAACTTTATCTTATCACTATGCTTCCTTTTAATTATCTTTCCTTACTTTAGCTTACTTAGTCATTATCTTAGTTTACTTTCACTTATCTTCTTAAGCTTCATATGAGATCAGACACAAATTTTAATAACAATCCTATATTATTTCAAAGCCTTTCGCCTTACCTTGGTCATCAGTACAGTTAATTGTTACCACTCATTCATAACTTCCTTGAGTTCACATTTGTCCCCTCCGCTCGGAGACTCGGTCTGATCTGATCAGATCTGAGGGGATTGTGTGACATCTTACACGTACCCCTTTACAAAAAGGCCCTCTACAGATACGCCTCATGCACGAGAAATACTTCATTTACAATGACACATGGATATTGGAACAGGTTAAATAGATCACAAAACAGGTATTTGAATTACGAAATTTGTTAACGCACTTATTATAGCTACATAAGGCTGAAAACACATGGGTTTTCTTATTACATTAGAACATTCCAGGTCACTCCTCTGGTAATGTGAAGAATATTTCAGAAGGTCTTAGAATATATAACAGAAAATAATTAAACATACCTTTAAAGTTTGTTTTATTGTTTCTAACCCTGTTGTTTAAACTCGGAGACTCCGTTCCTGTAAACAAGCGTTTGATATCAGGTCAGTGGTGCTCGAAATCTTCTCTCATGGCAATATTAACTGAGCTTTCTCAGGAAATAATTATTGAAGAAAATCGAGGCCATCAATATGAGAAGAGAAAAACATGATAGAACAAAAAACTTTTAAAATTTCAATTTTTTTTCTGAAGTATGAAGTGAGTGAGTTTGAGTGAATGTAAAGTTTATTTGCTCAACAACCAGATGTGGCTACGCTGCACCAAACAAGATTTAACTGTGGTCTAGGCTTGAAAAACTACTTTAAAAGAAAGAGCGAAGAAAATAGAGAAGGATCGCTAGGATAACCAAAGGCAGTAAATCCCACGGGAAAAGAAGTACGGAGGAACTTGAGGTATAATTAAAATAAATTGTATGTCAAAAGTATCGGGTATGATTTTTATTTGTTGGATTTGTATAATATGTCTATATTGTTTACTAATGATTTTAAATATAATTATATAATTTTTCTGAAAGATTTAGAAAAAAAAAATACAATCCAATAACCTCACACATATGTTTATTAATACAGCACATATTCCTGTACAGGGTAAGAGTTATTTATATTTATATAAAAGTATTAAGAATTTCTCAAAATTCTTGGGATTGAAAATTAAATTTTTCAGAAGAATGGACTTAGGATTCTCACACCACCGAAACGTTGTCGCTGAAGGACAAGAGATCCGAGACACACATGCTCTATATGTTTGTGAAATAACTTAAATCACCCTTGTAGTCAATAGGTGTAAAAGAATAGTTCCACAGTAGCTCATGCAGGACGTAAGAAAATGATTTGGGTAACCAGTGCCTCGGTATATAGCCGAGTAACCTGTCTTTAGGTATTTTATCAGGGGACTTCAGGGGCTTCAAACCCCCGAGGCACCCTAAAGATCTCTTTCCTTCCTATTTGGTTTACTCTCGGCCGCGGTTGCCTAGTGGTCATGATTTCGGATTCATTCTTCGTGTGGACTTCGAGGAGCGAGCACGCCTGAACTGTATGGAGCCGAATAAGCCTAACATGGCCGATGTCCTGGCCCCAAACCTAATGGAGATTGCACCTTCTGAGAGCAACTCTCCAATGCCAACTGAAAGCCAAATTTGCGAAACTATCCAGAACTTAATCCACCAAATTAACCTATTAAACCCGAGAATAAAATACATCAAGGAACTAATTGAAGTCGAAAAGAAAAACCCACTGAAAAGAGACCCTAGACCAACCATGGAACTCCAAACTGAAAAAGGAACCTTGGAAACAGAACTTGAAAGACTTACAGGTGAGCTGAATTCTTATTCACTTTGCCCAGTACAAAATTGCAAATTACATAAAGATCTAAATTTCAACTTAAATAATCTAAAAAGTCTAAGAAAACGCATGGCTGAATCATGCAACATTACTGATGTAGTTAAGCCTAACGAACCAACTCCGAGTACTAGCAGAGCTCCTAAAGCCCAGAGAACTATCGATCAAGATGGATTCCTAATACCCACTAGAACATCTAAATTTAATAAACAACTCAATCCTCAAAATAATATAAACTTAAATACAAGCAATAGTTTTGATGCGCTTTCGGACTGCGATCCAGACGAAGCTGAAATCGACCTACCCCCACCCCCTCCAAAAATCCAACCAATCATGTTAAAGCTCACCCAGAACTACAACCTGATCATCCAAGCAATTAATAGAAATTATCCGAAGGCCACCTGCAAACTCTCAGGACAATATATAAAAATCAACCCTGAAAGCGAAGATGACCATAGGGGAATAACCACCCAACTAACAAATATGAAATCTGAATACTATGTAATACAACCACTTTCTGAGAGGCCTTTGAAAGTCTGTATACGAGGCCTACCAACTCACGCTGACCCTGATGACATAAAAGAAGACCTAGAATCACAAGGAATAAAAGTTCAAAAAGTCGCGCAACTGAAACAACTAAAAACCAAATTACCACTCCCCATTTTCATGATTGAAGTCAGAAGAACAGAAGACGCCCTGGATATATATAAAATACAAGCAGTCATGCACATGCTGGTGAAAATAGTCCCATTCAAAAAGAAAAATACAACCACGCAGTGTTATAACTGCAATTATTTTCATCATTCATCCATGAATTGCAGAATGAATACAAGATGCCTTAAGTGTGGAGCAAATCACCGAACTGGCGAATGCCAAATCAAAGAAAGAATAGAAAAGCCAACCTGCATCAACTGCAAACAAGATCACATGGCATCCTGGCAAGGATGTCCTCTTTTCCCCAAAAGAAAGCCTAAAAATGGAGAACCCACCAAGAAAACTAATGATAGAAACGTAATACCCACAACCAGAGCAGTGACTGCCGACTTCACCTTTGCAAACATCTGCAGTAACAATGCAAATCAACAGATGGAGCCACCTGTTCTCCCAAACATTGTCGAAGCTTCAAACCAGTTTGAGCCATTAGATCCTCCTACTTTCAACACCAATAATAAAAATTCAAATTCAAATAATAATAGTACAGGCAATTTTAATTTTATAACTGCAATTAGCGAACTACAGAATCTATTTAACAAATTTCCTAAGTTATTTGAAGCCCTAAACAACATGTCAAAAGTCAGCAATGACCTAGACAAGCTCAATATATTTATAGCGGGTGTAGTCGCCTCACCACCCACATCCCACAACTAAAATTCAATCTCCTCGGCCTCAAACTGGTTACCTGGAACGCCCTAGGGGTAAAGTGTCGTGATATTGAATTACGACACTTTATTGATAAGCACTCCCCAGATTTAATTTTATTACAAGAAACACATCTAGGACCGGGTATAAAATTCTCTATGCCTAACTACACCATACACAGAAATGACAGACCTAACACGAATAACAGATTCTCCGGCGGCACGGCAATCTTAATAAAAAAAAACCTCCCACACTACCAAATACCAACACCCACACTAAATGGTGTAGAAGCAACTATCGTTGCACTCACCCCTTCAGACGGAAACCCCATTCTTATTACCTCAATGTATATCCCACCAATTGTTAACACCTCACTTGTTCCAAAATACATACAAACAATACAAAACTTAGGGTCAATCTCATTAATTTGCGGAGACCTTAATGCTAAGCACACTAGCTGGGGCTGTTCATATAATTCATCTAGAGGAAATGCACTAAGAAATTTTGCCGATCGAAACGGCTTAGAAATCTTAGCCCCGCCCACACCAACACGCTACGGCTATAACTCCGCCTCCACCATAAACATAGCAATAACGAAGAACTTTGATTGGCCCGCTCAAATCCACTCGCTACCGGAGTTAAGTAGCGATCACAACCCAGTTCTTATCCATTTTGATACTCAGAACAAATACGAACTGCCGGAACCCAAAGTTCGTACAAACTGGGAACTATTTAAAAGCACTCTTCTTACAAACACAATACAAACATTCACACTACCCAAAGCACAAAGCGGAGAGGATATAGAAAACCAAGTCGCCGAATTAACACAAAACATTTTAAGTGCACATAAACTCGCCTCGAAACCCATAAAACACAACAGACAAACTTTTATCGGACAGGAGTTACGAGAATTATTCAGAAAAAGAAATAAAGCTAGAAAAATCTGGCAATTCACCCGTTACCCTGCTGATAAAGAAAACTTAAACAGACTCCAAAACGAAATTAGGCGAAAAGTGTACTTACACAAAAACAAAGATTGGGAGGATACACTTGAAAACCTGAATGCGGAAACCGGTACCCTTTGGGGTATGGCGAAAGTATTCAGAAGAAAACGAACTCCCATCTCCGCCCTTAAAGGCCCAGCTAATATCGCACTTAGTAATACTGAAAAATCAGAAACTCTGGCAGACTCACTTCAAAACCAATTTAAATTAAATGACATAAACACACCTAATCACGATGAAAATGTTACAGATGTCGTTCACAGCTACCTGCAAAATGAATGAAATTTCCGAAATCAAGTCTACCCACCACCATTAGCATCTGAAATAGCCGATTATATAAAGAAAATCAAAATCCACAAAGCTCCCGGAAAAGAAGGAATCACCAACAAAATGATCAAAAATTTACCTCAACTCTGCATATTCCAATTAAGAAACATTATCCATAATATGCTAGAACTCGGTTATTTCCCAAACACCTGGAAAACTGCCGTAGTCATCCCGATCCTGAAGCCAGGAAAAGATCCCACCCTACCAAGCAACTACAGACCGATATCCCTACTTCCAATTTTAAGCAAAATAGCAGAAAAGATCATACACAATAGACTCTCCAACTTCCTCCAAGAAAAAGATGTAATTATCCACCAACAACATGGTTTCATACCAAAACTATCCACCAGCCACCAACTACTCAGAGTCATAGAATTTATAAAAACAGGATTCTTCAAAGGGAAGAAAACTGGAGCGGTTTTCCTGGACATCCAGAAAGCTTTTGACCGAGTCTGGCATATTGGATTAATATATAAAATGATACAGTACAACACCCCACCATATCTAGTAAAAATAATCAGTTCCTACCTTCAAAATAGAAAATTCCAAGTCACAGTAAATGAAAAACTATCAAAACCAAGATCAATAGAAGCCGGAGTCCCACAAGGAGGAATCCTCTCAACAAGTTTGTTTAATTACTACGTGAACGACATCCCTACACACCCAGAAACAAAACTATGCATGTATGCAGATGACACTGCGATATTAGCACAACATAAAAAATCACCTAACATAGGCCAAGCACTAAACGAACACTTACAGATACTAGAAGCATGGTACTCTACTTGGAAAATTGCCCTGAATGTTTCCAAAACAGAGGCCGTCTTCTTTTCACGAGGATACAGAAAAAATGAACCAGACATCTCTCTGGAAAACAAAAATATACCCTGGTCTCTAGACACCAAATATCTTGGTGTAACGTTGGATAAAAAACTCACTTTCAAACAACATGTAATACGAATTAAAAAGCAGTACAGATCTGCAGTTAATAAAATTTTTCCCCTTATCTCGCGTAAATCTGCTTTAAGCAGACGTAATAAAATGCTTATCTACACCCTGATTCTAAGACCTATTCTGACCTATGCTAGCCCGGTCTGGTCACACTGTGCTAACACTACTTTTGACTTATTAGAAAAATCGCAAAACTCCACAATTAGAACAATAGCTAAAGCCCAATGGTACATGAGAAATACAGATATTAGATTTTCACTTAAACTCCCCACACTAAAAAATTTTATCAAAAAACTTTCTGCAAACTTCTTCCAAAAAATCGATACTTCAAATAATAAAACCATACAAGAAATAGAAAAATACACCCCAATAAGAAATAACCCTCAACTTCATAGACCCAGAGAAATCTTAATCCTATAATTTAAAATTATACAATAATTTAAACTTTCTAAAATCCAATACTAAATCACCCAACTCCCGCGATCTTAAAAACCAAAACTAGCATCATTAGCATCCGCCATCCACCCCTACCCACACACACTTATATACTCAAACAGCTCACCGCGCCACCGACCAATCACAACCCACGCTCTTACTGCGACCAGACCGAGCAAGCAAGCAGGAATCCAATAGACTTCTGCTGCAATATTACAATTAATTCTCCATTCTGCAATTAAATTTGATCATCCATTATATTTTTACTTTGTGATAACTTTACTTTCTGCAATAACTTTTTAAACTTTTTAAATTCCCTATAATACTCTTTTTTCATCAAACTATTGCAATTTTTAAAAAATAACTTCCATAATAATTCATTAACTTCTGGGCAAGTGAAAAACCAAGGTTCAGTTCACCAATCATTTTTAAGCCATTTCACAGGGGATAGAAGCCCGTGAGGGTTAAGTTCCCCGAAATAATAGTTGTCGCTACGGTTTCGGATTCGTGATCGGTGGTTTCCGTTCGGTCGCGGCTTTGATCCTTGACTGCCAAAGACCCGCCATGTAGCCGGAGCAGATTCACGTTAGATCTGTCGGGGCCCAAAGACCTAAAGTTGATGTGGTGTGGAAGTTAGGAGAGGGGAGGGTTCCAGCCCAGATGTCGTCCTCGTCACTTGACCGACGAGGATACTATTGGTGAGGTCCGTCGCCAATAGTCCTTGTGTTACTTCTTGAGCGACGTTAATAAAAGTTAAAAAAAAAAAAAACTTGGTTTACTTTATCTGATAAATACGGGAGACGCAAGCCCGGGACACTCTAACAAACCTTTGCTATTTCGACAATTGCAATCAAATTTTATATTTTTCCTTTTTTTTTTTTTGAAATATCTGGACCACAGTCTTTCATTTCGTGTGCCGCAGCATAGCCACAATTAAACTTCACTTTCATTCATTCACTCACTTAATTTAAATTCTTTGAAATCCCGGTTCTGGTACAGACCACAAAAGTCAGCGAATTTACAGTTATGTTACATATATCTTCATTAGATGTTGAAGCATGTTGAATTCCAGACACGATAGATGTCGGAATCACGTGGTTTATTAACAAACGAAGAGCTACATTTGGCTGACTGCTGTCCCAGATTGAGAATATTTGTCTTCAACAGAATTGCCACATAAACGGTTGACGCTGAAGTCACTGGAAGTTTAAAAAATGGAATATCTCGATCTGAGGACGAGAGTCATACCTCGAACGAAAGTGTTGCATGTGAGCTTCGAGTGAATATTAAGTCATTTAAAGGATAAAATCACGTAAAAATATCATTCCTGGGTTCAGTAAAGTTATAACTTCAGATGGGAAATTTTTCATTAAATAAGTTTCGAAAGTAAACATTACCCAAGTGCTTGAACAAACAAATCCATTTAACGAATCGGCGAGAAATAGTACACGATTAAGTACGGGATCAATAGGGTTATTGTAATTTAGTTGGATCCTTATATTAGAAGGATTCTCATGGAGTATATTGACTTTGGTAAACACGGGTGATGCATCCCGGGTTAGCCTAGCGATAATTCTCTATTTCCTACCCTCCTTCTTGTCAGCCAATTTGTCTTTTCTTCCATTTCTTCTCGTCTAGACCACAGCTAAATATTGTTTGGAGCAGCATAGACATATCTGGCTCCAGCGCCAATAAACTTTATTTTCTCACTTGACCCTTCTTGTGGTTCAATCTCTTTTCATTGTTTTACCGTCTAGATCATAGATTTACCTTGTTTGGCGCAGTATGGCCACGTCTGGCTTTTGCTCCAATAAAACTTCACTGTCATCATATATTAGAAGGAAGTCTGCCTGCAACAACTACAAAGGACTGAATATATGTGCCCCGCAAATCATTAACATTTATCGGTAAGGATTTGAAGTTTTGAGCCGTAACAATATGTAAATTAAAAACAAGGCTTGTTATAATTTTTAAAGAGCGATATTAATCTGTAATTAATTCCATACTGGTTTTAATTTGTGCAAGGCTGTGCAAAACCGGTACTTGCCTTAAGTTGTCATGGCACGGAGATTCTGACTTGCTACGATGAATTGATTGAAAGAATGCTGTACTTAACCATAATGAAAGACTGAGTGAGTGAGTGATTGTAAAGTTTATTGGCGCAAGAGCCAGATATGGCTATGCTGCGCCAAACAAGATTAAACTGTGGTCTAGACGTGAAGTTATGAAAGATTGTGAATAACTAATATTGAAAATCAAATTATGAAATTGTTCTACATCAGGACTTGAACCCTCATGTTACATTTAACTTTGAAAGCTATAATATCGCTATTAATCATTCTTCAACCATCATGAGAACTATAGTTTATCTCTGTATGGATTACGATTTCGGATGTAATTGTAATCGATATCATATTCGTTTCGTATTAAAATAAATTATATAATATAAATTCAGTCTCTCTACTCGACGTTTTTTAAATGATAAATAAAAAATAAAATTAAAACAAATTCACCAAAAATACCCGTACAATGATGAAAGCCAATTGAATGTTACATCGAGATATGGTTCGGTTTCATTAATGTCGCACTGGAAGAAATACGAGGGCTATTGGCGACGGTCCTCGTAATTTTTGACCCGGTCAAGTGACGAGGATAAGTCTCATTGAGTAGCAACTCGAAGGTCCTTAGGACCTCGTTATTTTGCGCCTCGGTCCAGGGATGAAGATGACATACGTTCTGGTACCTCCTTCCTTTAGATTCCTCAACATTCCTGGGGAAGAATTTGGGATCTTGACCAGGTTTAACATGCGTCAGTTAAACTTCATGGCTAGACTTTAGTAGCATCAGGGCTCGAACCTATGACTCGACGAATGCAAAGATGGGCACGAATTTGCGGCCATGAAACACCATTCAACAGGATTCTCAAACATTTCAATCAAATTAAGTTGAACACCGAACACACTGCTTCCAATTAAGTGTAAAACCTCCGACAAACACAAACTACTTTAAAGCACAATATATATACAAGAAAAAGAATTTTAACTGAAATAAGATGTATTGAGAATCAATCTTTTAAGCAGAGAAACAGAACACATCATTCAAACGGACATTGAATTGATATTTTACAGGTGTCTTCATTTTACAGCAATTCTTAAGCACTCGAATCAAAGAACATTGTAGTGGGGTGTGGCTAAAGAAGTTTTTAGTCCATTCTGTAATAGACTGCTTGAATTATTTTTATCAATGTCGAAGAAAAATCAACACGAGGTCTATTGGCACAATGTCCAAAAGAAAAGACGCGCCCACGGGGATTAGAGCAACAAACTGAATCTAAGGTAGACAATCATCGCCACACTCATTTATTTGCAAATTGGTGAACAAATTCATAACCCTGAACCTCGATCAAGTGTAAGAACGATACCTGAGCTGGTACCCCCTCTCTTTTAACTTCCACCCCACGCAACGGGAGGACTCGAATCCTTGACAGATTTAGCAAGTTTCCACCCCCCAGCTACAAGGCGGGTCTTTAGTGACATCAAGGCTTGAGTCCGCGATCATAACCACTAGGGGATCGTGTATGATGTAGGCACACTATTATTGATTTTTTTTCCTGTTGGGGGTTACTATATTTAAAAGTTTTATGTTGAAGTCTTAATGGGAAATGGTTGATAAAGAAAAGAAAGCTCAATTACAAGATATGTCTTCTGTACAACTCCATTTGAGGTAGTTTACATATTAGATAATTTTCAGAGGAAGAAGCAAAATGTTAGTGTTAAATCACGGCAGATTCATAAAAGCTAATTTATCTAATTAAGTGGTTAAAAATGTTTAAAAAAATATATTTTTAAATGTGATAGGAAAATTTAATTAATACTCGACCTCATTTGAATTATATAGCAAAACACTTCACCAACGTTCATAAAATTTATATCCGTCGTCTGTAATAATTGTGATTTTAAGATATTATTCGGAGCTGTCGCCTAACGACGCTTCCGATTGATTGAACATGTTACTTTGATTGAATAAGCATTGATCTGATTGACGTGGAATAACGAAGTTATTACAGAATTACGCAATCTTTCCGATTTAAATTACTTTCACGCGTATTTTAAAAACTGATTTTAGAGTTTTTATATACTTTAAGAAATATTTTAATAGTTTTCTCAGATTTTTAGGACAAAACGTATTTCATCAAAACTTTAAATATCCGTTGCTCTTTCGGGTGTACTTTATTGCTTTCAAATAGATAGATTTTTTTTAGGGGATAGTAGAAACTCCATTGGATTAGTTTTTAGTTTTCGAAACCCAAATGATTGGTATGCTGGAGCCTTAAGAGGTTCGAGTTATCTTTACAAAATAACAGTGAAGTACTGGAAGTAAATCTTCTACCTATAATAAAAATACATTTCATGTATTTCATTATTTCTATTTGTATAGCTTGGTAGTACCTATTTCAGCAGATTCTAAATCAGTTTCAGTTAAAAATTTTAAATTTAATTTATTCGTGGTATACTTTTCGAACATTTTATAATTAGTAATTAATTATTTACGCTTGAAAAAAATTAAGCTTGAATCATGTTTTATTATTTCTATTTAATTTTTGATGCATTTTAGAAAGCGTATCAAACTTGAAAAGACGTTAAACATTCGATATCATAATTGTTAGTTCAAAAGAATTCGTCTTTATTACTTATATACTCAACAGTTTTTAGTGTAGATCATTTAACGCATTTTTAACGCATTATTTTTAGGACGTCTTTAATAATTTTGGATTCAGTAGAAATGTGAAAGCTATTGTCAACGGTCCTGGCAATTTGGAGCTTTGGCGAAGGATTGCAAAGACACCAGAGCTGCCAAACACTCCCCTAAAATTCCTCAAATTCTCAGCGGAAGGACTGAGTCTCGACAAGTTACTGAAATATCCCCAATATAGTATTTTATAGGATCATTTGTAAATTACCTTTCCTCAAAAAAATTCTTTATTCGGATATTCATTACCTAATTTCCTCGACATTTGAAATACTGAACATGAACTCTAAAAAACCTCTAACATCTTTCTGAATAACTTCTTATACATAGAATATAATTTAACTTATCAAATTTGAAAACATTTTATATATGCATTAATTTAATGCATCATTTTTCGATTTAAATACATTTATAAGTATTATAACTTACCTAAAATGTATAAAGTAATAATTTTTTCAGGGTAAAATCGTTTGAATTAGCCGTCGAGTAGAGACAAGAATAAACTGTCAGCTCTTGTCCAAGTGAAAAGTGTGAATGAATTTTCCCACTTCAAATTTTTATGATTACGGTCACTTTAACTATATTGTTCTGCAGTTCGACGAACAAAGCCTGGATAATTTCATGTTCGTATGGTCAATATTTGTTCATTTCCATTGTTTTAAGAAAATGTTGAAAAATTATCTTTGTTGTTTCTATTACGGTATCACTAGATCATATGAGTTTATTTATAAGATATCATTTGCCAAAAGAAACGAATGCAGCCAAATGTTCAAGCTCGAAAGCAATCTAAATTATGTAGAGGAATAGACGTGGTGTGTGAGAGTTTAGAGTATGTGGTGCCAGTTCAGGTTTTATCCTCGTCATTTGATCGACGAAGTTCAAAGTTTTGACAAATGTTGCCAATAGGTACCTTGTTTCATCCAAGTCAATAAATAATGAATCAGTTATTCATTGTCATGATAATGGAAATACGAAACTTACAGTTTTTAATCCTTTTCTAATTTCACAGCAGTAAGCAATTAAAGGTAGAATAAAGGTTCTGTAAGATGTATTGAAAAATGGTCCATCGCATCCCCTGAAGGAGTCCCCTATACGTTTTAAAACAGTTACCCTATTTAAGAAACGGCTCGAGATTGCATCTAAATATGACTACCAATTTAGCTTATTGTCAACAGTCACTCCCAGGTAATTGATCGAGTTAGTGAGGATAAGCGTCTCGCCTCTATATATAATGTCGGGGTAAATTCTCGATGTGTGAGAGTAAAGGATTGGAAACACACACAGCTTTCTTTTCCAAATTTACAATCATATAATTTTCAGTATACCAATTTGAAAGTATATCGAGTGCACCATTAATCTACGTTCAATAACAGATTCTGCATTTTTCTTTGGGACTGAGTCCAAATGATAAAATCATCGGCAATTGGCACACAGTAGACATCATCAATAGTCTTTAAAGCAGGGATTAGATCTATAATATTTACATTAAAAATTCCGTAACTTCTGACTGACCCCTGTGGTTAACCAGTTTGCAGATTAAAGAATCTAGAGTAGTCATTTCCATTAGCAGTTTTCATAAGCATCGCCACTTACTTTTTCCAAAGTATTACACTTTTTAGTTTTTTAAACAATTCCGCTTTCATTTTTAAGCGATAGCTCTTTGCATTAACCTCTTTAAGTTCAGTCGACCAAAAATATTTATTAGTCTTTACTTTACCTATTGGAACAGTGCGTTTTGCACAAGTTATTATAGTTTTATTTTCCTCAGAAACAATTTGTATGGTATCAGTTAACAAGCCTTCGAATCAATTTATAAAATTATTCCTAAATTACTATGTTCCTTGCTAAATATACTCAAAATTATTCGGTTTCCCTCATTTTAGATGTAATCATTATTTTTTAATCAGTTTTGCTTATCTGAATTAAAATCAGTTTCAAATTACAAAAACAAGCCAGTGACCCATTAATCTATTGTTAATTACATTCAAATATTGGTTACAATAATTGTGAATCGATATTTGTCTGTTTACACACAACGACATTAAAAATATTATAACTTCTGCTTCCTACATTGAAGCATTCTTCGGTATTCGGCACGAATGATCTGTAATCGGATCCGAATTCGAAAGTGCGCTACGTCACACACGACTCCTCTCTCTAAATTATAATTTTGATCCCTCTGTTAGCGAATACATCAGAATGAATATATTTGCTTAATGTAATACAATTTATGTAATACAAATGAAAGTAAAAATCCACAATAATAATTCTGAATGAATTCAAGAAAGAAATTCAGCAAGCTTTTTTCTATTTCATTTAATATAAAACTAATTTGATGTATGAGCTTCGATAAAGAATTAAACTATACAATAACTAACATAGACTAACCCGTTTTCTCTGAGGAAAAAAGTATTGACGTGGACGAAAACACGTACTACTACTTTGCTTAAGTCTCAAAACTAAGTATACATTCCTGATGTTTGTAAATATCTTGCATTCCTAATTCTAATCAGTTTTTGAGAATTCTATTTAAAACAAATTCAAAAGTTCCTGAGAAAAACCAAATTTGAATCACTTTATAAAACATTTATCAAAAAAAAAGAAATCATAGGATTCATGCACAATTACGATATAATGATATATATTATTCGTCTATAAAATGCAAATTATAATACTCCTATAAAAACATTCTATATTAACCACACAAAATGCTTGTCTCAGAATATATCACATTTAACCCTTTCGCTACCGGAGGGAGAAAAAAGAAGTGCCCGCGGCTTCTTACAGCGGAGTGTCACGCTGTGCCCGTAAGATTTTAGATACTTAGCCTAATTCACGAAAAATATTCCTCTAAAATCGGCTATTCATTAGAATATTTTGGTCTTTACTTATATTATTTAAAATGTATTAAACTTAATATCTACGAAAGAAAAAAAATTTAATTCAAAATTGTATGTTTCATACTTAAAATTACATAAAAAAAATCATATCATTTAAGAAATTACAAAATGTACCTACATTTGTTACATAAATTTCATGGTGTAATAATGTACTATTACATGGGATATTAAGATATAAAAAAGAAATCTTATTTTGCTGTTTGGTATTTTTATAAGAAAAAAATTCTTCAACGCTTAGTCCAACGTCACATGTCTTACACACATATTTTGTCAACCTTTGACGCGTCATGCAAGATTTTGAGCAAAGGGCATATCTTCTTCATACTTTTTTTCATTTCATGGTTATGCACAGATTTGGATTATTTTCACTAACATAATTGTCAGATTCATTCATTAATTTGCAAATCTCAGTATAAGATAAATACTTTCTTTTCGTCATGACTGTCATAACAAATAAAAACTGACCGAATGAAACTACCAGCTGAGAGCATTAAAGGCTACTAAAAGCCCTATCCCTCATAAACATCCATAAATTCTCACTCGAACTTCTAAGAAGCAAGCAAGAAAGAAAAAATCAAACCGAATAAAGTGCACCCTTTAAATCATGCCACTACATGTAAAGAGCCATGTAGCACAACATGTGTTTTTAACAATTACCCCCCTCCCTCCTGGTATCCAGAAGTGAAATCCAAGCCCATATCACCAAGGTCAACACTCGAAATACATTATCTATATAGATTTCGCAGTATTGTAACGCCATATAGTGACATTAAAAAAATCAAATAAAACGTTCTCATTAAGCATATCTCTATTGATACGCTGGTCTGCAGTATTCATTCTGGGAGCTTATATAATGTGATACGCTGGAAGTGAACGGGTTAAAAAAGCAAGAAAACTTCGGATGTTCACATTCAAGGAATAGAGGGGACAGAACGTTTTCCAAGCCATTCATAATGAAAAACTTACTGACATAATCATGTTCATACTTGAATGATAAAAGCATACACAGTTATGTGTCTAAAATATTTTAACTTCACACAATTTGAAGCTAAACACAATGTTTCCACATAAGATTATTTAAAATACACTCATTGCCATACAAATTTGCCCAACAAGAAACAGTTGTCAGAATGAAACGAAATTTAACATACATTAGTACAAAGTTGATGCAAGAAAGTCATTGCACAAATAAAGCAAAATGATAATTTATCACAGGAAACATTACGATTGAATGGAGGTTTTAATACCATATTGGGCTAAGACTAGCATGAAAATATGATGTGATATAGTCGGGCATTAATGCATACAGGTCCTGTAGGATGACAAGTCACAACTCATTCCATAGTTGCTGTAAATGCACCTATTCATTCATTCGAATTCGTGGTCTGTCCAGCTTTCCATCCTAAATGATCCCATATGTGTTCGATCGATGATGTGTCTAGAGATCGAGCAGGCCAGGGAAAAGTGGAAATGTAGAAGATGTTCTCCTTTTAAACCCTTGCTGGGTGAGAGTGAGCATTGTCCTGTTGAAAAATAGCTTTTGTTAGCCCTGTCATGAGTGGCAACACATGTGGCTAAAAATGTCACGAACGTTCCTCTGGGCTGTCATGGTGCCCTAGTTCAATACTAGCGGTGACTGTGTGTGGTATGCGATTGCACCCCATATCATCATACCAGTGGTGGGAGTGGTATGCCACTGTGCAGCGAAGGCAGGATTGATACGTTCAACACGAGGCCTTCACACATGTTCACAATTCTAATCACTGCCTAAATTGAAACTGGATTCGGCTCTAAAGACGACTTGCTTCCATTCAGTTGTAATCTAATCCCTTAGAGTGCGGCTCTACTCCAAACGGAGATGACGGTGATTGGGCGTCAATGGCAGTACACGTAATGGGCGCCGGGATAGTAACTGTCCTTCAGCCAGGCGCCTTGCAATGGTACGGACTGTCACACTTGCCCATAGTGAAGGTGCTGCCGCTGTAAGGATGTTGGACAATGAGACAGTTGGATATATATGTGCATGTCATATGATGTGACGGTCTTCTAGACTATTGATTTGTCGAAGGCATACTGAGCTTGGTCACTGAGTAAAATGATTCTCTCTTGTCCACTAGGTCCAACTCCTCCTCACAGTAAAGTCAGCCAAGTTTCGTAATAATTCCACAACTTACTTCTTGGTGCGCAAATTGTTATGATAAATGAGTGTAATACACAAAATATTTAGTCCATTGAAATTAACTGTACTGAAAATTTCTTCTTGCACAAACTTTAGTACACAGTCCTAATAGTTTCAGGATTTTCTCAAATTACAGAAGAGATTGATACATTTCATATAATTACTTTTCCATAATAACTTTCTTGCAGGAATTCTTACGGTGCATCATGTCATGTTTTCGATTTACTTCCCGCACACACTCATTGCAAGGATATGGTTTTTCATTTGAGTGCTTGACTTGATGCCGACTCAAATTGCTTGAAATACTAATTCTCTTAGGACACCGGCCAAAGTGTAACGTCTAACATGTGATTCCAAGGTTAGTGAAGAGAAAATCACGAATAGCCTAACGTCACAACGTTCGGTCGATTTTTGAAGTTTATCGAACAGGATGGGATTTTACGTGCATTAAGCATAGTGGGTCAAGTCTCAAAATTAAATTATTTAAACACCCCGATGAATAATTATTTTAGACAAATGGAAGGTATGTTCAAGTGATAGTTTCGTAATTAACAACAGTTATGTTAGAAGGTACGAGATCAACAAATGGATACTTTCTGAAGCCTTTACAAATATTAACATTAAAAACACTTAAATTCAATCAAAGTAAACGCAGAAATATCTGTTAATGACTTATTAGAAGATTAACAACTTTATTGAGAAAAAAGGCAACCAGTTTTAGAAACTGATAATGAGGTGGAGGTTGAAGAAAATCTTTTTATTGCTGTAAAAATTTTAATTTAAGCCCTCCTGCTACTTTTTTTTCACCCTTGCACGTTTGCTTATCTGCAACTGGTGGTTCATTGTTTCGATAGTCAAGAGGGCAATGATCTTCCAACGCCGCAGTACTTCACCTAGAAGCCGAATGTTACATATGAACTGTGCGAAGCGTTTATCATGATTCCAACATGAGAACAATGATAATAGGTATCGACAGTCCTGAACAAAGGTACAGGGAAATGGTGGCTGCATTGAGAAGAAAAGTTGGATTTGATAGTACAGCACAATTCTGCAGAAATGATCCAATAAGCTACATTGTGGACAAAAAGAAAATTGAAGGCAATCCAAACAAGTCAGCATCGGATAAAAAGATAGTTGCCGGTGATCGGCGGTCAGATTACTCAAGTAGTTGATAACACAATCATTTCATGACTTCGGATCAGGATGGAAGTTGTGATAGCAGAACTTAGCACCTGTCTTACAAGATTGTCGGAACCATTTGCAGTAGAATAGTCTTCACTTCATTAGGGTCACCAGAGTTAAAAGTGACCATACCGACAGCTAGTCACCAATATGATAGTTTACCACGGTGACTGTAATCCGAAAGTTAAATTGATAAGTCGATCACCTCAAAAACATAACTGTATATTAACATATCAACATTTGAAATAAAAAAAAATGAACAAAATACAGCAGGAACGCTTAGCAGCAATATGAACGAAATAAGAATCGAGGTCAGAAGCTGATGATGAGGAAAGGATTGAAATTATTCTTTATAATTACACACATTGAAACGATATCATTCATCATAATAAGAGCGTAAACACAAAAATAATACTCAAAGAATTTTCATCACTTATGTTATACTTTTAATTATAATAAATTCTGATATTGATTCCATTATACTCTATGATAAATGTGTTTATTTCAAAATGTCTTAATGATTTGTCGTAATTTGGGAAACACATCAGCGTTAAGAATGGACATGTACCCCCGTGATTGTAAAAAAACATGTAATACATCGAAAACAGATTTGATATGTTATTAATATTGAAAGAGAAAACAAATTAGAGAAGTTACAAAGAAATATCGATCTCTATATACTTGTAATTATATGACAAATCTAATGTAATATCCATTAGAATTCAGTTCTGCGAGGTATACCAGGAGTGAGCGTTATTGGTGAGGTTTTCAGTTTAGGAGAGTCTCTTAGTAAAAGCACAATCAGAGGAATTAATATTGCAAAACATTCAGCTTGCACCTGATTTGCATGTGGCTAGCTCTAGCATTTAACCAAGTACTCCTTTTTCCGTATGTCAATGATTTTAAGAAATTGACGGGAATTATTGATATGGAAATCTCACAGATACAGAACGTGCTTTAAAAAATATGATTAGAAAATGCCGTTTTAAATCATATAACTGGAAATGTACTTTTGATATATTTGAAAAGATTTGTGTAATGTACGAGAGAATAACAATACATGTAAAGAAAGAGAAATATTTTAATTTCTAAACTATATATTGCAAGTACAATAACTTCATTACATGACATTTATCGAAATTAAGCTTTAACACAGATGCGTATGAATGAAAAATAGCGTTTTGACTGAGGTCTTTAAGAACATGGGTCAGAGATATTGCGAGTTTCTTAGCTGGATCTCGTTTTCTCCGCAGCACGAATTTGTGGGTTCCACGGTCCTGGTCTGTACCACAGGATAACCTCCAGATTTGGTTTTAATTTCAAATCCACTGGACCTAAATAGAAAATAAGATATAAATACTTCAACCAGTACTAAAAATACATTTTTCTCCAATATTAATTAGTTCAACGAATTAATGTGGTATATTTAAATTGAAATATGTTCCTTCATTATACTTGAAACCGACATCCCAATGACTTGCAAAACAAATTAACATTAAATGAAATGTTATCTGCAACTATAAAATTTTAATACTTGTGTACTACAAATAAAATTAAAATAGAATTCCCGCATTGTCGACTACTGATGCTAACAATCAGTATTTATAACCTTAAAATTATTTCAAAAATATTTTAAACGCTTGCGGAACTTGTGGAAAGGTTTACTGTTGCTTATAATGAGTCTTTTCATAAATAACGCTGTTATCATCTAATATGCTCAATGCCTATTTCTCTCGAGTGAGGTAATCTATCAAGTAAAGTTAATGAGCTAAAGGTATCTTAGACAAGGAGACGTAGCTGTGATCCATTCTTAGCCAACAATTTTTGAATAAAGAAACCACCAGAAACGGTTATTTAATGCAGAAAAATAAATAGAAGAATAAAATTGTTCCCTAAAACTCATTTCTCTTCATACGTGATTTTTGTCGTATATAAAAGAATGATACTGGGGTATTTCATACTTACTCTGTTCCATCAACTCCGGCTGTCCATCGGACTTGAGGGATCTAAGGTGCAGAAACCAGAATGTGCCGGTTTCGGGATCGTCCTCGAGACCACCTAGAGACGTGATGAACGGTTTACCCTCAACCACGTTGTACTCTACCCTGAGGGGAAAAGAATGAAATGTACTTTGTTCAATCACATAAAAAAATGTTGCTAATAAATAATCACATTATTTTGATGATAATATGGATACATAGATATGACTCATTGAAAACTGCTTACATTTGTCTATTATCAATCTTTGCAACGGTTTCGATGACATCGTATATGGTACTGTTTTGGCGCAATTTGAGCCGCCAGGTTCTCGCCAATTCTATTTTGTTACCTATCCACATGGAATACTGTACGGAAATGGCTTCTCCGTTAACATCTAATATTCTTTCCAATGCTTCCCCTTCTACAAAGTGAAAAAGAACCAAAGGATATTGAAAAAATTGTATTATTTTATAGAAAGTTTTTTAACGTGATATAAAAATAAATAATATTATTGGAATACGGGATTTTTCTCACAACTCACTTATCATACACATATTGAACACAATATCTATAGGATTATTCTTTGAAATAATTTTCCAAATTTGAAGAGCAAAATGAATATTATTTTTTTCCAATTCGTGAATATATATAATTTCATATTAGAAATTTATAATACTTGTACTATATTTAGGAAAAATACCTTTTTTAATATACTTTAAGAAGCTTTAAAGAAGTATTTTTAAGAATCTCATGCTCAGTAAAACTGAAATATACAATTCTATTTTTTAAGGTAAAAATAAATCTTAGAAATACTTGCATGTGATTGTGTGTGCATTGTTTAAATAGTGAAGACACACACACAAGCAATAATTAAAAAATATTTGAATCGTGTGAGGTTTTATTTCATATTAGTAAATAAATATAATGTTAAGAAGCCTAAATGAAACATTTTTCTCTATCATGGATACATATTCATCTTGCGGGCTTATTCAAATGGTCCTATGGCACAAATGAATGTTTGTCCCAAATGTATAACTTATTAATTCTAACAATATTAATAATTTAATTTCTAAAGAAAGGAGGAGAATCTTTATTTTAGATTCAGAGAGAAGCAGTACATTTTATTTTAATTGTTTTACTAGTTTATTATAAGGGACATAAATGTCCCAGTGGGGTATAATTGGGGTATAATAACTTAGTGGGACATAATTGTCCTACTGATTGTGAAAGTATATATTGAAACTCCTTACTCTATTTCGCTATATTAAGCTATTACTATATTACTTATTACGTTTTTGTGGTTTAAGACTTTACGTATGAGGTTTAAAAGACTTTCAACTGCGGAAATTCAGTATGCATTGAAGTAAAAAAATTTCAGATGGTAAATTGGAAGTATCAGACCGAGATGACAAATATAACTCCTCTGCCATAAAAGTTCCTCTTCGAGTGCTCGATTCTAAATTTCCGTCACAAAATCCAGGTACTTAAGGGTCGCACAAGCGAAAGATGTGACATGATGAATATAATTTACAGTCTTCGTCGGTCTTGGACAATAATAACTCCTTATAGTAACAGAACAATTAAAAAGTCCCCGGCCTACCATAGTAAACACATTTTTTTGGCAAAATTAGTTTCTTTTTATTCGACATAATTCCCTTCAAGGATTATACACTGATTATACGCGACCCTCCAACTTTTCGATACCATTTTTGTAGTATGATTTGTCCTTTGCTTCAAAATAGGCCTCAGTTTCGGCGATCACCTCTTCATTCGACGACAATTTCTTCCCAGCGAACATTCTTTTGAGATCTGAAAACAGGAAATAGTCGCTGGGGGCCAGATCTGGAGAATACGATGGATGAGGAAGCAATTCGAAACCCAATTCATGGATTTTTGCCATCGTTTTCACTGACTTGTGACACGGTGCATTGTCTTGGTGAAGCAGCACTTTCTTTTTCTTCCAAAGCGGCCGTTTTTCGGCGATTTCGTCCTTCAAACGGTCCAATAACGCTATGTTAAGTCGCTGTTGATAGTCCTTTCTTTTTCAAGGTAATAAATGAAAATTATTCCATGCGCATTCCAAAATACAGACGCCATAACCTTGCCAGCCGACTGTTGCGTTTTCCCACGCTTTGGAGCGGGTTCATCGTGTGCAGTCCACTCGGATGACTGTCGATTGGACTTCGGAGTGAAATGATGGAGCCATGTTTCATCCATCGTCACATATCGACGCAAAAACTCGGGTTTATTACGCTTGATCATTTTCAAACACTGCTCCGAATCATCAACTCGTCGTTGTTTTTGGTCAAAAGTGAGCTCGCGCGGCACCCACTTTGCACAGAGCTTTCTCATACCCAAATATTCGTGAATGATATGATGTACACGTTCAGTTGATATCTTTAGAGTGTCTGATATTTCATTCAATTTCAATTGACGGTCATTCAAAATCATTTTGTGAATTTTTTTAATGTTTTGGTCGGTAACAACCTCTCTTGGGCGACCACTGCATTCACCGTCTTTGGTGCTCATTTCACCACGTCTAAACTTAGCATACCAATCCTTGATGGTTGATTTACCTGGACCAGTGTCCGGAAACTCGGCATCAAGCCAAAGTTTTGCTTCAACTTTATTTTTTCCCTTCAAAAAGCAATATTTTATTAATACGTGAAATTCCTTTTTATCCATTTTTTTCACAAAAAAAAAAGTTGCTTCACTCAAAATGCTATAATTCACAAACTAATGATCCGACCGCTATCAAATTTATACACGCATCTTTTGAAGGTTAGAGCTAACTAAAAACATATGGTTATTTTATCTAAACTAGGTTATTTAGTCTTCCAAAAATCAACATTTTATATCATGGTTAAATAAAAACTCCGTTCGTCAGACTCGTATATTTTTTCCAAATGATTAATCGTCTAATGAACTTTCCAAATTAAATTAAATGAATTTTCCAAATTAAATTATGTTCAATAATTTCATATTTATCACCCATTGAAGCTACGAATGTCTTGAAAAATTAAAACTGGGTACAAAATGGAAATTGCTTACAGAAAATCTTCAGAAATCATGCTGATGTAAAGGGATTATGCTCGTGATGTGTTGCACTTATGTATAAAACTTTTCGGTCTATTGTAAAAATTATCTTTTCCTTGAGTAAAGATGCCATCAAAACAAATGTGAATTCCTTTAGGTCTTTTTTATTGTTGGAACTTTATTTCTGCAGTCCCTCTCCCAAACATAGCCGTAGAAGACATTAGAGAAGTATTACACGTATGAAGTGATATAGAACTTCAAATACATGTATTGAAATTCTACGGGAGTCTCCATTTTATAGTATTGACGAATCAATTGCCAAATAAAAAGGACTTTCTAATATAAAACAATATTTGCCTCTAAAACAAATGAAAACAGAACTAAAAATAAGGGAACCATATGTTTCTACAATTGTCTGCACATGAGATACGAATTTCTTTTTAGGAGATTTCATGTGATGTGATGTAATAGTACAGTTTAATAGCACAAGGACCACGAGTTGTCATGATGTGCTAAAGATAAAGATGTTAACTGTGATAAAGAGTTTTGGTAGGAGAAGAAAAATGATTGACAAAATTGAAGGTAGAAAGTATAGAAAGATCGTTAGGTTAACCATGGGTTGCTCGTCCGTTTTTACCAAAGGTTGTACACCAAATGGGAAAGAAAAAAATCACTGAGGTACCTCAGAGTCGTAATGCCTCTTACCTTGAAGAAGTTACGCCCATATATCCGGGCAGATCTGAATCATGATGGCGAAAATCATTGAGAGATAGCAGATTTACAATTTTGCTCTATAATATGCAATATGTATGTTACTCTATCCTTTATTAGATTTTTCACCAGTGGAAATCTATTGGATACCATAAAAATTCCGTTTATTTTCCCTTGTATATCTAGTAGAAAAAATATGTCAACATTTGGATGTGACTTTAAACTTTGCAAAGAGAAAGGTCTGAATTTTTCCAAATTCGAAGAGTAAAACTTGCAACAAGATAACAAGTTGCAAAGAAGTTCTCATACTCAGCAATTTGTGATTTGTTGGATGTCGCTGTACCACAGTTAAACGAACACAGAGCGATGGGAATATAAATAACAGAATACCATGTTGCATTTGCAGATTAAAACAAATTTATTGGGGGTTGTATCTAAATGTCTGATTAGAAATCTTGCCTGGATGAATTTAATAATAAATCACTTAAATGGTGGAAAAAGTGCTTTATAATCTTTTTAAGGCAGAGAGTGTAAGGCGTATGTGCAGTATTAAGAAACCATTGCCAAAAAATTGCCTCTATTAATATTTATTTATTTCCTATTTTATTACAGTTTATTGCAAAGTTATAAGAGAACAAAATGAAAATGTAAAGAGGTCGATAACTGGAAATTCTTCGAATGCATCAAAATTTGCATTGAATGTATGTTATGACATGCAGTATAAATCGATTTGCGATAGGTTGCGTTCAATGTGCGATAGGTATGTACGCTGTGCCAAAGATAAAGGGAAAAAAAGATGACAACATTCATATGTGCTATGTACAAAATTTCCCTCTGCAAAAATTGTC
>BMAW01093639.1:3931-18931 GCA_019974015.1 Nephila pilipes
GAGAGAGAGAGAGAGAGAGAGAGAGAACTGTTTTTATTGATTCGAGTAGTTCTTCATATAGAAGAATAGATTAGATTTAAAAAGGTCCTGCTATTCATATTTTGGTTCCTCGATCGTCATAAAAAAGTTTTAATGCAAGTCGGTGGAAGCCTTTTCTCATTTTATATATATCACCGAACATGAAAAATAAATCATCTTTGACAATAACTCAATATTAATATTTTTTGCACATTTATTTGCGCAAAATTAATTAATTGATAAAGATAACTAATAATAGATAAATAAATATCTTATATAATTTTATAGGAGGAATCCATAGGGAAAAAGTGGTCAGTTTAAAGTATTGCGAAAGTGAAAAGAGAATCAGAGAGCATTAGAATGAATAACAAAAATAGAACTAAGAGCATTGAACAGATTAAATGAACCGATAGGGGGAGGGGAGAGTAAGAGCTGGAGACACTGAACAATTCAAAAAGTACGGAAGAGCTGTCCATTCTTGACAGGGAAGAGAAACGGCTTGGAATAGCAAAGGACACTTTTCTGATGGAGCACTGAGCTAGGTGCTCTCGCTCTTTTAGATGAACTGGTTCAAAAGAACAGGATGTACCCCAAACTCCAAGCAAAAAAAAAAATTCCGATCAAATGATTTCGATTTCCATGATATAATAAGATTTAATAATTACAAAAATAAGTGGGTCAGCCCTATAGCTTTTTTTCTCATTAACTTGATGGTTGAAGACGTACAAGTCGGATCGTCCTTCTTCACCCAGGACAAGCAAGATCTTACTTTAACTTCAACTGGGCTTCTAGTTCTCTACAAGGTGTGGTATAGAAGATGAATTGATTTATTTAGTTTATTGATATTGCACTCATAAGCAGAAACAGGTGTAAGGGCAACCGACCTCATCATTTTGAGACACAATCACGTGACAAGGACGACACATGAGCTGGCATCTCTCTCTTCTTTTTCGAGTTAGAAGAAGGAAGTAGCAATTTTAGCTCTCGAGTCTTAAACGTGATTCAAATTTACAAAGTCAATCGCCGTTGTATTTCGTGTTTCTGTAGAGCGACGTTGATTACAACCAATCAACGGCGAAGAAAAATGTAAAGAGTGTTAAGCTGTTTTTTTAAAATAAAATATAAATTATATTTCTCCATGGGGAATAAAAATATGACGTGGATCTCTTTTCTAACCTTAACTAAAACTTCCAACTCTGCCATCTCGTGATTTAGGAATTTAAATTTGAATATAATTCATAACATTTACAATGATTGAAAAGACTTTCAATAAATTAATTTAAACCCCCATACAGAGCCGAAACCTTTAATTTCCACCAGTGGCTGTCGTAGAGTGACGCATGCTCATACCCTCCCTCATCTTTTGAAGATCCGTGATAGATTGTAATTATTTTTTCCCACAGAAGTGAGTTACACCGCCTCTACGGTGTAGAAAAGAGCTCTCTTGTCAGCTGACAATTATTGGCCGGATAATGCGACATTCAAGGCTAAGAGAAGGGAACCACCTTCTTTGCTTGTTGCTTCTGTGGTGGCGTTTTCAATGCGGAATTCCAAACAACACCCTCGCGGTTTCAGGGACTTTCTCTAAAGTGCTAGACTGATTTTAAGAATTGTTTGATGATTAAATACATCGGAGAGGAAGATCGTAACGTTGGGCTTGTCACGAATTTCTCTTCGTTACCTTCGGGAATTTTTTGATAATTTTAATTACAACTCCTTGCCAATCAAATGAAACGTGAATAGGTAAATTAAATGATGTATAGAGAATTGCATTGCAGATAGTGAAATGGATAAGTGAAATAAAATTAAATGGGAGAAATGGGAGATGTGAAGGATAACAACAAACTGACTTATACTGTAGATTGGAGTGAATCATCCCAATTAATTGTTTGTATTAAAAATAGTTGGAAACGCCCCCTGTCAGAGCTATAAGAATTTAATCTGCTATAATTGCGAAGTGCTCGAATCGAAATAAGTGACTTGGTAAGCTAAGACTTTATTATTTGAACATAAACTAGGATTAACTGAGTTAAGAAGGATTCGAGCGGGAACGAGAGTGATATTACTTATTCTTTGATAGATAATAAAGTGTTTCTCCTTATCTTGCGAATCTTCAATTAGCACTTAAAACTTATTGACTATTTACTTAGACTTTGAAATGGCTATAGAGATAAATAATGAAGGAAGGCAGTCGCAAGATTATTTGTAACACATAGATCAATAAGTTCCGAGACTAACCCAGAGATGGCGCTCGTAGTAAACCAGTAACCAAGTCTTTCTAGAGTACTAATCTTTGCTTGAAACGTGTCAAAATTTTAAGTCGATCGGACCAGAAACAGCTGAGTTATCGAGGTTGGAGTAAAGTCGTTGTGTAGTTTGTTTAAAAAATGGAAAAATCCGAGTTTCGTGTTCTGATAAAACATTTTTTTTTAATGGGTAAAAACACCGTGCAAGCGAAACAATGGATTGAAAAATGTTACGCGGACTCTCGTCCATCAAAAGCAACGATTTGTCGGTGGTTTGCCGAGTTTAAACGTGGTCGTACCGACACAAATGACGCGGAACGCTCGGGTAGACCTGTGGAAGCCGTTACACCGGAAAATGTGAGTGAAGTGACAAAAATTATAATGAAAGATCGTAAAGTGAAGCTCCGTGAGATTGCTGAGATGACACAGATATCATATGGAAGTGTATTTACTATCCTTCATGAAAAATTGAGCATGAAAAAAGGTTTTTTCCAAGTGGGTGCCGCGATTGCTTTCGATGGAACAAAAACAGCAACGAGTCGATGATTCAGAAAGCTGTTTATCGCTATTTACTCGCAACAAAAAAGATTTCTTGCGTCGTTACGTGACCATGGACGAAACATGGATACATCACTACACTCCAGAGTCGAAGCGGCAGTCATCTGAGTGGCGCACAGCTGGCGAAAGCCGTCCGAAAACGCAGCAGTCAGCTGGCAAAGTCATGGCGTCAGTTTTTTGGGATACGCATGGCGTGATTTTCATTGACTACCTCGAAAAAGGTAAATCGATCAACAGTGATTATTATATTGACTTGCTGGTGCGTTTGAAGGAGGAAATCGCAAAAAACGACCGCACATGCAGAGAAAAAAAATCCTTTGTCACCAAGACAATGCACTCTGCCACAAGTCGATGAAAACAATGGCAAAATTGAACGAATTGGGCTTTGATCTGCTTCCCCACCCCCCATACTCGCCAGATTTAGCCCCCAGTGACTACTGGCTCTTTGCTGATCTTAAAAAAATGCTCCAGGGAAAAAGATTTGGCTCAAATGAGGAGGTCATCGCTGAAACTGAAGCTTATTTTGAAGCGAAAGATAATTTTTTTTTTATAAACATGGTATTGAAAAATTGGAAAAGCGTTGGAACGATTGTATCACCCTAAAAGGTGATTATGTTGATGAATAAAAAAAAATTTTGCAAAAAAAAATGTTGTTTTCAATGTTAGTCTCGGGACTTATTGATCCATGTGTTATTTTGGTATTAAAGAACTATTAACGGTTGTAGTCTGCAAACCATTGACATTTTATTCCTGCAGAACTGCATCATTTTTAACATCTAATTTCTCCACAAATTCAATGCTATCTTGAATTCAATTCAAATGAAAATTCTACCCAATGTAACAGACCTTCCAACAAACAAGCAACAAAGATTATTTTTCCATAAAAAAAAAAAGATCAGAATTCGCGATTGGAGGTTAGTGTCACTAAAGACTCACTATATAGGTGATCTGATGCTTGTTAAATCTGGCGAGATTCCAAGTCCTAAGTGTTGAGACGGTGGGGAAGTGTGGAGCGTGAGATGGCAGCTCAGGTGTTGTCCGTATTGTTGCACCTCGATTCAAAATAACGAGGCATGTTGCTAATAGCCCACCCGCTGTTTCCTTCCCGCTGTTTAAAGTTTTGTTTTAGTTACTTTTTTTTAAAAATAATTATAATTAATATAAATATGTATATACATGTGACAGAATCACAATATTAAGTGGGAAAAGAAAAAAAAAAATTCTTGCGATCTACACATTTCATCCCTGACGGTAGTATTCCTAAATTTATATCCAGCTAAATATCTTACATATAAGAGAAATTTTTTTCTCTTATATAAAACTAAAATTAATAACTTGAAAATTGAATAAAAAAATCTTATGCTTAGACGAGATTCGGTCCGAAGATATGAAGATTTTACGCCAACGCACTATGTCATTGCAAGACAAATGACATAATAGAAGCGTTGGCTTGTTTCTTAATTTATCCGGTAAATTAAAGGGTTGGAATGCAGATTAGCCCAACCACCCTTGGCGACAGGAATTATTTGGCGGTATTTTGCCAAATGTGGCTACCCTAGTCCGCTTCGCGGATTTAACGTTCCGGGCCCCCCCCCCCAAAAAAAAACCTCGCCATGATTGGCAATTTTTGAAATCATGCCAAGTGGTTGGGCTAAACTGCATTTTCACTAATTAAATTTAATTAATATTTGAAAAAAAACTGTTTTCACACCAAGTGTCATCCACTACATGTTTAAAAAAAATGTATTTGAACTTGAGTGGATGAATAAAAAGTGTTTTATTAACGATTGAAAATTTGAATAAGATATATAAATATATATAGGGAGAGTGTGAACTAATAGTAGGAATTTAATAATCAATCAGACAGGTAGTAATAGCTACTTTGTGCCTGGAAGTTCTAGTGTGAGCTATAATAAGTTTTAGTTTTTTCTATTCTCAAATAAACTTTAAAGATTTGGCATAGATTATTTATTTTTAAACTTATCTTGATAGAAGAAATGACAATAAAATAATTATGAAAAACTTTTTTCACAAAGAATTAAAAAAAAAAAAAAAAAAAAACCTAGAAAGTTGGTACTGGTATATGGCGTGGGTGATTTTGATGGTGAACTGAGTCATTGGCTTTTAGTATCGAATTACATCAAAAGTTGCTGCTGAAAATAAGCTAAACTCTTTTCTGTGACGAAACAAACAACTCAGTCTCAGCAATCACTTTTCAAAATCCTGGAAGGGTTGCTTAATATTATGTAATGTGATAGATTAGTTGGTTTTATTAGATATAGAGTATCAAAGGCTATTATACCCAAGAGTAATGCAAAAGAATTCACTTCTAAGAATAAATAAATGCTGAATAAACTGAATCTGATAATACACCTCTCTCACTCCAGGAAATTCATATTAGTTTAATAAGATTCTAAATCTATGTATGTATTGTACGTATGTTCATTATAAATCAAGATTTGTGACTACTAACATTGATGTTTGAACACGTATTTTATTTATTTTACAATGTAATTTTTGAGGAATGTATTGTTTTACTTTGATTTAAATTAGGTTTCGTACTTGTTACGTAATCGAGGCTCAAAAGTATGAAGTACATCGCCAATAGTTCTCGCGTTGCTAACATTAACAAATAATCACTCAATCAATTACCTTTAATTTAAAGTACTACCACGGATTTTTTTTATTGATTGTTTATTAATGTCGCACCTAGAAGCAACTCGAGAACTATTGGCGATGGACCACGTCATTTTGTAATGGACCTCGCAATCAGTTACTTTTATCCTTAAGAAGTGAGAATTATTCAAATTTGTCATAAAAGAACTTCATTTTTTCACAGTCGAAGGTGTCTCAATTACCTTAGTGGTTCGTGGTAGCAAAAGTGCGGCCGGCGTAGTTTCGTCGAGCTGTGGGTTCGAGCCCTGATACTGCATGTCGTAAAAGGCGACTAAAATGGGTACCCAGCGTCTGGGGGTATAGTCGGGCACCCTGCCCCTGGGGATTATATCAGGGGACCTCAGGGACTTGCCTTCTTCAGGTAAGTACGGGCATCATGACCCCGAGGCACCCTAGTGATCTTTTTCTTTCCCATGGGGTTTACTGTCTTTGGTAAACACGGGTGACGCACTCCCGGTATACCCTAGCGATCCTTCTCTATTTTCGACCCTCTTTCTTGTCAACCATTTTTACCTTTTTTTCAACTTCACGTCTAAACCACAGTTTAATCTTGTTTGGCGCAGCATAGCCATATCTGGCTCTTGCACCAATAAACTTTACATTCACTCACTCACTCACTCGAGCCCTGATACCCTTAAGGACCCACCGTGTAGCAAGGCTAATGTACGTTAAATCTGTCGTGACCCAAAGCCCTCCCATTGGCGTGGTATGGAAGTTAGGAGACAAAAGTGCCAGCTCAGGTGTCTTCCTAGTCAAATGATCGAGGTTCAAAATTACGAGGTGAGTTGCCAAAAAACTTAGTTTTGGTTTTAAATGGAACGTTAACTAAGCAATCAATCAATCTCTGTTATCTTAAGGTATGCGTACACCTTTAAAACGTCATTTTTGTCAAAATTTCTAAAATTTTTGTCAAAATTCCGTCCATTTTGTCAAATTTTTTTTAATTTTAACATCAGTTTAAAATTTAAATTTTTTTTCTTTCTAATAGCGTTTGAATTTTGCTTATACCTTGTTTAGAGAACTTAGTTTACAGGGATTCGAATTTTACTCGATAGCTAATTTTTAATTGCATTTGAAAGTTTGTTTCTGATTTTTCTCAAAAATGAGTTTTCTCAACATATTCACATATTACAATGTAGATATCAGAAAAAGTTACGAACCAAATTTATTTTAATTTTGCAAGTATCTTCCTTATATAGTTTTTAAGAACCCCTACTACTTTCATGGTTGTAAAATTGATATGTTTTTAGTAACGAAGGTGTAAATCATGTATTGGTCTAACTTTTTTTTTTTTGATTTTTCATTGTTATTTGACTCGAAACCTGATAAAAATTGTAGTAATATGATTTTCATCACGAAAGTAGTACCAGCCCTAAAAATGTTATGATGAATAAAATGAAAATTACTGAATAATAATATTTTTGTTTATTTTTGAGTTATGAGCTTTATTCTGATAATTAATTTATGTACTATTATCACCATGTTTTCCACTCCTCAATTTTTTTAATTGAATTGAAAACAGATTATTAAATGTATTATTTATAGTTTTAGGTTATATTTTAGCATTAAAAATATTTTGTTAGCAAATATCAATGTATTTCAAAAAATTTTCTCCGAAGGTGTACGGGTACCACTAGAACAACTCACACCAATCATGTCAAACTCATAGCTCGCGTTGAATATTTTGAATATAATCAGATTTTATTAAGAAATACAGTAGCTTAACTTTAAAGCTTCTAATTATGCACGTTTACTGTTAAGAAACTACAACATTCTCACCAATTAGCAGTTAATAGTTGCGTTGAATCGATTTACTGTTTTCTTCATCAATAGCATCGATTATTGTAACTATATCAATAATAAAATTATTACCCACCAATCCTTTAGTTTTTTACTGCCTCCTTGGGTATATCTACGTGAAATATTCAACTTACAGAGAGCGAGAAAATTATTTTATTTACGTTACACGTACTAATTTGTTATGTTATTCTGCGAATCTTGTAAAAAAAATTAATGTTCTTGAAAAATTTTTTTTCATTATATTGTGTATAAGATTACTCATCTATTTTGTACTCTGATATACGGTGTGGCTTAATTGAAATCCGGTGGCAGTAAAAATAAACTAAAAATGGCGGACGAACACCTGTATTTCACATAAATTGACTTATTGTTTACTAACGTCTCAATTCAAAGCAATATGAGGGCTATTGGCGACGGGTCTCCTTACTTTGAATTACAATCAAATGACGTTAATGACACCTGAGATGGCACCTTCCACTCCAAATTTCGACATCACGCCAACCGGAAGTCTTTTAGCTCGACAGATTTAACGTCAGTAAAGCTATTGGCGACGGACCTTTTCATTTTGAGCTTCGGCCAAGTGACAAGGATGACACCTGAACTAGCATATACTCTATAAGCTCCCACACCACGCCTTCAGGACGTCTGAGGATCTCAACAGATTTAACGTGCATTAGCTCCGCTGTACGACAGAAAAGATTAAACAGTTTGGTAGGATCATTATAAAGTGTTTATGACTGATATTCACAACGAAGTGGTTTAATTACATATCTTGCAATCAGCAAAGCGCCCTCTGTTTTTAATAGCGGAATATAAAATAAAATTTTACGCGTCTTAAGGACTCAATTTTCTGTAGCTGATATTTTCTCTGTCTGAGTTCAGATTTATAAGTGTGGTTGAGACTTATTCCCGTTAAAAATATGTAAGAGGGTTGTCTGAAAACTAGCCGACCTAACATCGATTAAAGATATTTTTTTTAAATAATTACTTTTCTACAACGTCACCTTTTAAGTCTACACATTTTTCCTTGCGATGCTCCTATCTCTTTAACCCGTCCAAACAGTCGACGTCTTTCTATGCAAAATAATTACTTACGATGATGATGGCGTCCTCATATGACAAAAATCTCTGTCCTCCGAGCACAATTCTTAGATTGGGGAACAAAAAGAAGCCGCTTGGGGCTAGGAATGGTGAGTAAAGAGGGTGGTCAAGCAGTTCAAACAGTAATTTGTGGATTTTCGCCATGGCAACCGCTGAGGTGTGAGACAGAGCATCGTCTTGGAGAAACAGGATTTCCCGACTGTAAATGTGACCGTTTTCGCGCAATTTCTGCCTTCAGCTTGGGAAATAATGATGCGCAGTATGCTCCTGTAATGGGTTTTCCAGTTTGAAAATAATCGATTAAGAAAACTCTGAGACAAATCCAAAAAAAGAGTTGAAATCAATTTTCCAGCGAAAAAACAGCTTTTGCATTTTGGAGCAGATTCCTCCTTCGCAGTCCACTATTTTAACTGTATTTTTGTTTCAGGCTTATAATGGAGTATCCAAGTTTCATGTACAGCAGAGGTCTTCAACCTAGGTTCCGCGAAACCCTAGGGTTCCCTGGAACTTTGACAGGGGTTCCACAAATGATCACTATTTTCTTAACCAAAGCGAAAACATTTGTGGATTATTTTAATTTGTATATAAGATCAAATTCTTAAAGGCAGTTTGCTTGTAAGAATAAATATAAATAAATATTTTATATATGAAGAAGGAGGGGATTGTACTTCTCGAGTCTCCACTAGTTTGTTCTTACGCAAAGATATGGTTGTCTAGGGGAGTAATTCCATTACCGTGTTCTGCGATGACTTCGTACTATTTACCAATTCAATGAGGAGGCTTGAAGTCAGTTCACTATTTTTATTCTTGAGTTGACGAAATTAAGTAGTAATATTTACAAAACTACTATAAGAACTAGTTCTTCGGAAAAAGATAAATGGCAGCCCAATTTTATCGCATATCGGCGATGGGCGTTGGAACTCGAGATGGAGTTCGGAGTTCACCTTCGAGAGAGGAGCAGATGAGAAGAGAGAGCGAGAACTAAACGTCTCTCAGTTTGTGACATTGGTCTATTCGCGGTTAATCTTCACTAACCATGGGAACTTTTAATTGAGATTGATTGCTTTTGCTAAGCAATCTTTGCCCAACCAAAAATGAAACGTGAATATGTGGATAGAAAGCAGGTAGAAATGAAGTGAAGCGGGAGAGTTAGGAAATATATAAACTCCGACTGAAAGTCGCGATAGAGAGACTGAAGGAGAAGTGGAAAAAGAGGTTGAAGGAGGAGTTGAAAAGAGAGGTTGAAATAGGCGATAGGATTACAGGCGTAGTATTTCAAGAGATTTAATATTCCAGATTGCTACATTTTTTGCGGAGTTTGAGTTGCAGTCGAGGAAGGCTTAGTGGTAAGAGTCTGTTAGATTACTATTGGTGGGTTGAATTAGGTTAGTAGAAATCTTCCCCGGGAGAGCATAAAGGATTGTTGTTATACTAATTAGAAGTTAATAAATTCCGTAAATGTTGTTCTAGTGTCTCCTTGATTGACTTATTGTGTCTTAGTGTTTAATCATTGAATTTAGCTATGGCACAAGAAGCATCCCGGAACGGGCAGGCGTTACAAGTCTTGTTCAGGAATGGGGGTGCTGTGTGAGCTATCCTTTGATGCTGATTCGTGGTGCCATCTATCGAGTAAATGAAGAACTGGTTTTACTGTACATTTGAAATTACAATTAATACTTTGATAATTAGCTGGAAAATCCTACACGGGTAAAACAAAATCTTAAATTTCGTAAATGTCACGTGCTTCAAATATATTAATCCAGACACGTTAGGTCACGTAGTCTCCATCCTTTGTGTCTGTCGATGTATCTCAATATCGACCGAAAAGTCTTTCTCTTTGTGCGCTGCGACAAAAACAAAGTATGGAAACAGATTGGATGTTGAAGAGGACATAAGGTTGCAGATTTCAACAATTATTCCTGGCCAAAAAATACTTCGAAATAAAAAACAATAGCAGCCGAGTCGTTAAAAAATTTTCTTTTTATTAATTTGCTATAATTTAAAATATTGTTGCTTTTGCTTTTTATTCATAGAATATATTTTTTTAAAAAAAAAAAAAAAAAAAAAAAAAAAAAACGTTATCATTTACCTTTTTATTAATTAATCTTGTTAAAATGTTTACATTGAGATAAAATAAAGATGCAATAATAATTTTGTAAATTTGAGTCGGATAAAACTTAGATATACTATTTTTTCTGCTTTTTGATCAAGAAGCTTCCTCAAGAAAACGGTAAGCTCAAAGGGTTCCCCAAAGTGTCAAAGATTGAATACCCCTGACTTATAATAATTAATCGCCCCCAAACCTCTGATTTGTTGCGCCAAAACTGCACCAACCGAGCGTTGGGAATATTCCATCGAACACGTTTTTGGTTTAACGAGAACAAATGCGGCACCCAACGCGCCAACAGCTTTCTCATCTAAATCTTGACTAAATATGTGACAAACATGTTCTTTGAGCATATTCGTAGCTTCTGCTATCTCTCTCATTTTAATTCGACGGTTGTCTAGCATTCGCATCGCTGAAGCACCATTTGGTGAGCTTAAGCGATGTTATCGTCAGTGGTTGCAGTTTTTAGACGTCCCGAGCGTTCATTGTCTTACCAGCTGGTGCGGTCACGTTTAAATTCAGCTGCCAAATATTTCACGGTGATAAGTGATGGTGCAGAGCCCCTGGTCACAGCTTCTAATTTATCTTTGATTTGCGTAGGCGTATTGCCTTTCAAAAACATGTATTTAATGACGATTTTTTCCATTTTCACAAAAACACTCGCATCGACTCGCTCAAACGATTGTCAAACAACAACTGCGCATCCAAAATGCCTGAAATTTTGGTGAGCACTGGTTAAAAGATGTGCAACCACTTTTATAGCTTTTGTTAACGAGCGCTATCTTAACGTTTTGACCGGAAACTTTTTAAACCACTCTCATGCTTTCGTATCTCTCAAACGGAGGCATACTTTTATTATTCTTCCCAAGTCAGGAGTCATAAATACGGTACGTAAAACAAAAGAACGATAAAGATATGAGTTTGGTTTCTTTTTCAATCTGCGGAGCGACTGTGAGACATTTATCTAGAAATTAATCAAAAAGAATCCTCGGGGCTCCATAAGTTGATTCAAAAATCTCTGAAAGTTAAGAAGTACTCATAACAGGAAGATTTCTCATGAAAATTTTTAATAGTATGAAATTAATTTTCACGAAACTGTCGTCATCAAAAGATTTTATCTAACAATACGAAAAAAACAGAGTCTGAATCAAAAATTGAAAAGGGAATTGCATACAAATAGTTAAATTAAGTTTACTACATCTAATTCTTACCGAAAATCAAAAAAATCACATACTCTCTCTCTCAGTCATATTTTTAAATCCCGTTTTAAAATAATTTTAACGCCTTTTTGAAGAAAATCATATGCACATTCCTTAAAGCTGCTTGTATAGAATGCCGCTTGGGCATTCTAAAAAATAAAATTAAAAAGTTTAAGCTTCTTATTTAGCGTGTGTCGATTTGTGCTCGTAATAAATAAAATGAAACCGAGACCACCCAAAAATTCCTTTGCGCATACGTCCGATCTTAAAATCCCTCCCTAGAACTTTGATGGAACTGTTTGTTTTCTTCATCCATGGGATGAAAAACGAAGAACTAATAATCACCATCATCTTAGACGGTACAGAAAAATAAAGAGCAGTCTACTTGAGAGGAGGATAAGGAAGCTTTTTTTGGGCTGCCCTGACTAAAGCTTTAATAATAAACGCGCATACCAACACAAAAATATTCATTTATTTACAACACTGCCGTTGCCAAAAGCAGAAATAATAATCATAATAATAATAAAAGAGTTTAATAACTTAAAATGGTAGCTGAAAAGAGATCCTTTTCAACAGAAGCGATTCCTCTGGACTTTAAGAACTCTTGCATTTTATTCCAGTCCGGATGCTTTCTCACGGGTGTGCTATTAACACGGGCCCCACCCACCAGGGCCCCTTTTTTTCACCCACCCCCACAAGATTCCGTTTCCAGTAGGGACCAAGACAAAAGAAGAGGGCAGACATGAAACGCTTTCTCTGCTTCTTAACTGGCAGACAGAAGGCTACCAATTTTCTTGTCAAGCTATGTATTAGAAGGCAAGAGGCATAATTTAAATATAGGGACAAAAGACTATTTTTTTCTCTCTTCCCTTTCGGAATAGTAGCCATGATGCTTCAAAAACTTGAAAAGGAACTGTTTTTAATGAAGGTAATTCAAAGACCGAACGATACGTGGTTATTGTGGGTATTAGATGAAATTTATAGCAGGTGGAAGTATTCGAACAATTTGGTACTGTTGGTTATGTGAATTATTTTATTGTTAGATGTATGAAAAATAATCGAATGCAGAATAAACCGCACATATATGTGCTTTCAGTTAAATTTTGAAATGTGTCGTTATCAGCACAAAGGAAAAGTCATTCGAATAACTTACATTTCATGCGCCAGGTGGCTGAAATGTAATACTGCTCCCCACAAATTAATTGCAAGATCACAGCAAAAACATCCGGCATAAAAATAAAGATAACTGATTTTTAAAACGATGTGAGAAATCTTCATATACAGTTTTACTCAACGGAAAAGCATTCATACCAAAAAAATCTTAAACTTGAAGGTCAAATTTTAGAGAGTAGAAATCAGATATTGCAGTATTGTTTTTCATGTAAATAGCAAATTTTGATCTCACATTATTATGGATATCTCTACATTGTTTTTAATAGAAATTCAGGTAAATTATACACTAATATAACACTTTTCCTTCGCCACTTTCTTACAGTTACGTAGTCCATGAAAGAACAGCTTAGTATATTGATCAAAACAAAAACAGAAGTACAACAAAACAATCTGTTTCTGCCACTAATACATTTATAAAATATGTTTATAAAATTAATTTACTTTTTTTAAATATTTGAACCGAATATTAGAGATATCTTTAATAATATTTTGCTGTTTACTTTAATATATTGTAGATAATATTCATATTTTTTAAGGATCAGTTTAGAACCTTAAATTACAATTAATTCTTTTTTATAGAAAAAGAAACGGATTATCTCATTTTCTCGAATGCAGTCCATATGACTGATCAAAACCTTTGATTTCATGTTAATTCTGAATTGATTTCAGTTAATGAAAACAAAGCTATAGATCTCATAACCTGATCTATATACGATAAAAAAAATCTTGCATATTTTAAACCTTTTATCGGAAATTCAAATTGATTCGCTTCCTTGAAACCATTCGCAAAAGTACAATTAGAATCTATTTCAGAGAAATGGTTACATTTATTTGTTGCTTTATCTTAGCATTTTTAATTAATTTATATGACAATTACTAACCTTTCCTTCAACAAAACAATTTGATTGTCTCAAAGAAAACCTATAGAATTATCCTATACGATCTCCCGATCCTTTATATATTTAAAAACAGCCATTTTTCTCCCTCCATATTATGCACTTCGAAATTCCTCTCAACTTAGAGAGTCGGCGCACATCTTTCAAGAGATCAAGTCATATGAGTCCGAAGAACCGGAGAAATGATTTCCAAAACCCCAAAAAATCATAATAATAATATATATAAAAAACTCCTCTAGTTGAAGGGGGGGGAGAGAAATATTTTTTGCCTGGAAGGATGAAGAAGAATCTATGCATGGAATAGGTTGACGTTCCTTCTGTGACTGCATAGAAGGAAAAAGCGTTTATATCTATCCTAGCTTCAAGGGAGGAAAGAAATTGGCTGGAATGCGCAAAGAGAGGATAATATTTTGTCACCCATAAGTCACGATCCTGCAGCTTCTATTTTGCCTGTGAATTTTCTTGGGACGTGGGGTTGAATCTGCAAGGGCGCACCCAGAAGACGTGAAGGCAATAGATTGGGGCTGATCTGGGAGGTGAAGGGAATATTTTTGTGTGGGAAAACGGAAAAGGTTAATACGAAGAGTGGATATTTTTATATCTCAATAATATATTTATCGTGAATATATATATGTCTAGATATATATATAAATATATGTCCTCGGACCAATTTTCACCAGGGCGATGTTTCAAAAGGGACGTGATATTTACCTTTTGCTGAAAGTTGTGAACTTTCATATGAGAGGGATAGAGATAATTTGAATTTTTTGTGTGTGTATATAGAACTGAACCGAAATCAAGAATAAAAATACAGATCACGTTGGTACCCATCTAAACCAAAATTATCAGGATTTTTTTTTTTTTGAATGAAAGGAAAGGATATATAAAAGATACTCTAGTTCTTTTTAAGTTTTATAAACTCAGATAACTTTTAGGATGAATTAAGATATTGATTAATGGATCGCTTGTTAATTAACGTCGCGCTTAGAAACAACGTAAAGACTATTGGTGACGAACCCCATAATTTTGAGCCTCAAGCCATGTTTAGCAAGGTTGTCAAACTCATTTCCAGTTATGTGTAATTTCTATAAGGTTTAAATCATTTGGATTGAATTATGTGTTATTTAACGCTAGTTCCAGCGATACTTTTTCTTGGCGATTCCAGGACTGGCCATGGATTGGCCAGGTCTGGTTTGGAATTACAATCTCCCCACGAGGAGACAATC
>BMAW01093650.1:0-15839 GCA_019974015.1 Nephila pilipes
ATCTTTTCTCTTTCATTCATTAATACTTGTAATTTTTATACCATTTAATGACTGCTAAATTACAAATTATGCTTTTAAATGATATATTCTAATGATTTTTTTGATTATATGATTTCATAACTAGGCAATTTTTTATTCACTATTTAAATGAATGATTTTCGAAAAAAATCAATTCCTTTTCCTCTTGCAGAAAATTTAAAAAAAAGATAAACAATCATAAGTTTACTGAACAGCGATTCAAATTTAATTACGAGACTTTAAAAAAGTGTATTAGAATATTAAAATTATATAATTTTAGAATTTCAATGTAAATGTAAGATGTTTTATTATAGGAATAAAAAAAATGTTCAATAAATATCTTGTTATGGATATTCAAATATCATACGCTTTTTAAGAAAATATATTCTAAATTATTTTCAAATTGTACTTACAAGTTTTCATTCCAAATTCGATATGGTTGTAGACTTTTAATTTTTCTTTCAACAGATCTGTAATTATTAAATTTTCTTTCTATTTCGTTTCTTAATCAGCTTGATGCAAATTCGCTCAACATATAAACTAACATTTAAATTATTTAGTTGCATGCGTTCATTCCTTATACCGGTGAGTGTTAACCATAATTGACAAACGTTACGCATAATAGCTAGTTATATCTATCAATAATGAAAATATCTAATCCGGAAAGGCAAATAACGCGATGTGCGAGAGTGAAACTGTTAGAGAATAAGATATTTTTTGGTTTTGGTTTTACTAACGTTGCACTAGAAGCAACATGAGGGCTATTTGCAACGGTCCTCGTATTTTTGAACTTCAGTCAAGTGACGAGGAGTATTCTTCAGCCGCAACCCCTCTCCAAACTTCAACACCACTCCCAGGTGAAGACTTTGGGCCCCGACAGATTGAATGTGCATCAGCTCCGGCTACGCGGCCGGTCTTTTGTGGCATCAAGGTTCGAATCTGCGACTCAACGAGTCACGAATCAACGACTGTAACTCAAACCACCAGCCACTTGTCCGGGGCCATGACCAATGAGCTACCACGGTTACAATAGAATAAAAAGGCAATGCATATAAACGAAAAAAAAATTCCATTTACTATCCATAGAAGCTATTTAAAAGAAAAATAAACGTAAGAGGATTTTACACTTTATTGAAAAAAAAAAAGAAATAATAAAATGCTGCAGTTTAACAATACATGTGGTCACGTCTGACAACCTTGAATGCTGCACAACGATTTTCCATTCACACTATGACATGAGTAATAGGCTCAGAGTTTCAAACGTCTCGAAGAGCTCTCTCCCATTCTATAATGGAGCTAGGTGGGTGCAAAATGGCTACAAGTTATCCTACACATCCTGGATTGGATTAAGATCAGGAGAGTGGGCAGATTACGGCATGTTTTGAAAATTTTCAATTTTAAGTAATTCGTCGATCAGACACGCACAATTATAAGACGTGTCATCAACCATAAATGTAAAAGCATCACTGACATCACTTCAAAACAAGTGTGAACATAAGGTTCCAGAATTTTATATCTGCATCATTTAGCTATTACAAATCCCGTCTCAAAGATATGGAGTTATGTTTGCCCGTCCTGCAGGATGTCTGCTCGAACAGTAAATCTCTTTCATGCAAATAAATGTTTTTTCGTGATATTTTCTTTCGAAAATGAATTCCAAATTTTCGCCGTTTCTTTATCCGATAAGAATCAGAGTTCAGACAGGAGCGAGATTCATCACTGAATACTGCATTCGCTTCCTGCCCCAAACACCAATTTAAGCGAGAACTGTTAATATACGTGAAAGCACAATTAAACAATAATGATTTTGACACCAACATAGCTGAGTCTTCAGTAATCAGTATGTTTGTAACCTCGTATCCATGTGGCAGTTATGAGCACTATACCCAATCCTCCAGCACAAGTGTACTTCTGACTAATCGAGTAAGAGCCAGATATGGATTTGAGCGAATGACTGTGACCAATGGGGTCGACCTCTTACTGGTAATTGTTTCACATTTTCTGGAAATTCAGAATTTAAGATGATGCGGTTTGCAATCGTTCGGATTCGATTTCCGATTATTCTTTACTTCGTAAACATATAAAGTTGTCGTTTTTGGGCCATCATTCGTCTTGTTCTTGCGTTAATAACGTTATTCAACCAAGAGCATTATGAAACATGCCTGATATGCTTATGCCATGTGAGCTGATTCATCCACGTTCCGACATGCGATGATGTTTTGCTTATGAAAACGTCAAATCAAATGTTTTTCAGAAAACCAAAGTTAGCCTTTTAGCAGATAATTCAAGAATGTTACATGAAAGTGATGTTAATTTGTAATTTAATATTATTTTCCCTAAAATGATAGATATTTTTAATTCTATCATTTTAGATTATTTATTAATTTATTAATAAATACACCCTATATTATTATTAAAGCATTCTGAAAAGAAATTCAATTATTCTAGAAATGAAATAATTATTTTTCTTCTTAAATGGAAATTTACCTGATAAATAAATTTTCAGAAAAAGTAATAGCAATTACAAGATAACTCTAAATTTATACTCTTAACATATCACGTTGCAGGATATGTTTTTATGCTAAGCAGAATTAAACAAAAGTTATAAAGAGATATACTTTAAAGCATGAGTCAGAAGTCAGTCACTTGGGTAATAAAATAACTGGAGTACTGAAGTACTTTGGTAAAATAAATCCCTTATCTTCTTAAAAGAATTTCAGAACAGAATTCATAAAAAATTTGCACAGAAGAAGATAAATGACATTATTGAATTTATATATATATATATATATATATATATATATATATATATATATATGTATGTGTGTGTACAGATACTAAGCAATACCACATTTAACTATTTAATCCAAATAAATATGTTTGCAACGCTCGGACAAGTGGTTATTCCACATTATTATTTTTAAGTTTTTCAAATGTATTTAAATTACATATCTGCTTTAAAAACAATTGGAATTTTTTAAAAAGATAATTGGAGGGTTTGCTCATTATGAGTTAAAAAAGTACATTATTAAAATAAATTCAAAAGTGATTGTTCCAAAAGCATTTGTTTTTCACATTTGTTTTCACAAAATTGACTCTGATTCATATGTTACATGTTATTTAACGTCAGTTAGATGCTAAATCAAAACTTATTAATGAACGAGTTAGGCTCAAAAGGTAAGTTTAACTTTTTGAGGATGTCTTACAGGGCGGGCTTGGTTGGGAAAGCGACCACAGAGTCCCTACTCCTCTTAACAGCTTTTGGAACACGAAGGAGCTCTTAAATGTCTATCACTTCACCCCCACCCCCCGCTTATTGTTGTAACCCGTAATGCACTATGTGCGGAGCGGGGGGTTGGTCTCTCGAATTATGTATTCTGACGGTAGGGTGATGTACCTCTTTGTACTCGCTTGTCGAAAAATCCCTTTTCCCTCTTTTTGTCCCAGTCTGTATCAGCAAAAGGAATCATTCCTTAAATATAAATTTTGGAAGTATGAGTGCATTATTAAATTGACAAATGGTAACATTTTGCAAAATTACGTTGCTCAATTTCGCAAAATAACATCATTTGTCTATGTAATTCTACATTAAGTTATTTTACGGAATTAAGCTGCTCAATTTAGTAAAATTATAAGAAAATAATTATCTTCACCATATATGGAAACTCGTAAAATATGCATTCCAGAAAGAAAAAAAAAACCTTCATCTTCAAATAAATAATTAATTAAAATTTTAATTTTTTTCAAAATATTTCAGTGTCTTGAAATTCTCACTACAATAAATAGCAATATTTTTAAGTTATATTTTTTTCAATTTTTCAGAATTTTTTTTCACATGTTTGTGCTTGGGTTTGGTTCTAATAGTTCTATTGACAGGTTTACAAATTTTTTGTACACGCTACAAAAACAATAAAAAAAATAGTTAAGTTAATTTTGTAGATTTAAAAAAAATGCTGTTCATTAAAATTCCGTATTTAATGCATAGGATTATCGTTTAAATTATGCAAAACAACCAGAAGTAATTTCAATACTTTATACTGATTATAAAAAAGAGTTGGGATTGTGAATGTATGATCGCGTCATGAAAAATTAAAAATCTAAGAAAAAATAACCAAAAAAAAATTGATAGTCAATGAAATAATACGGCGTACTCTGTGAAATAATTAAAATAATACGCTAAATAATACAGCTGGAAGTGTGAAAGTTTGCATATATATTTATAAAAGTTCTGAAATAGTAATATAATTTTTTTTTTTTTGATATTTTGTCATTTTTAGAATATCATTCCCCCATAAGTTGGCATGAAAAAGTAATTCGAAAACGGTAAAAATATTTTTTTGAAACAGCATTCTACTCATCTTTGTTTGATAATTTCTGTACAAAATAGAGGTGAAAAAGTAAATCTTAATCAAAAGTTTAAGTTACTATGCAAGAAAAAAAATTGCTTTTTAGTTATACTCCAATAACAGAACTTCAAAAAGAAAAACGAACTTTATTTGTAACAAAAATAAAATAAATAATTGAATGAAGTGAGGGTTTGAAAATATAACATACAATGCTCATTTGAATGAGTATTGAATTTATTCGAACTGATCAAAATTTAAAATCTTTAGAAAACATGAGCTGTCATACTGTAGTTTTATATGTACCACTAATTCAAAAAAAAAAAAATGGCTAATATTACAGATGTAGTTAATTTTCCAAAACATGTATTTTACTATAACGTATTCATTTATGAAATGCTTGAAATTATTTTAAGTCTTTTTTATTGATATTCAACTCATTGATATATAAATGTTAAAACTTCCAGATAAATTGAAACATAAACTATCATAATCTATCAATGCTTACATTTTATTCCTATTTTTCCTTTTTAAAATCTTTAAAAATCAAGTTTTTATAAGTTCAATTAAATTTTTAAACACAAGAAAAATACAACATTGAATATATAATGCATAGTAAGAGGAATATTTTATGTTAGTGTACGCTTTCGTTTCCTATTTTAATTCTAAAATTCTGCCGAGTGTGTTGCATTTCTTGACTTAATCATTAGAGAAGTTGCTTGCAAATAAAACATGCTACTTCTTTTTTAATTTTTTTTTTTGAAAACTGCTACGAAATACTATTATATTTGATTTTTAGCATACTAGTATGATCAAACTTGCAATTTCTTTTCTTTTTATTGCAAACATTATAGTTAAAACTCGTACGTCAGATAAAACGTCAATAAATATTTTGTGTTTAACACCTGTCTACTTGAATGCTTAAATCTTTGAATACGTAATGAAATGTCTAAGCGGTAGCTTTTGAATAGTGTCGATTGCTATCTCCTAAAGCAGGGTCTTCAAACTGGGTTCCATGGAACCCTAGTGTTCCCTGGAGCTTTGACTGGGATTCCGCAAGGGATCACTAATTGCTAATCAATGCTCCAAAATATTAGACAATTTGCTGGTAAAAATAAGTATAAATAAATATTATTATAGATAAAATAAAATCACGCGCGTTGAAATACATCAATCGAGACGCTTTAGGTCACATATAAGCCATCATTCTTTCGCTTAGGTCAGGTGTATTCAACACTTTGTGGAACCCTTTGAACTTAGCGCGATGCTTTTTAGAGAGTCATAAAGCGACCAAACATTTCCGCATGGTCGTGAACTCCTGTAAAACATTTCACTTCGAGTATCCGTTTTAGATGTATTTTTCCCAAATTCTTCTCCCCCCCCCTTAAAGGTTTGACATCTTGACAGATAATTGGAGAGGGTTGTGACAATACAATGAACGTTGACAGGGAATTTTATGACTCATTTGGGAACTTCGCTCTTTCCCTTAGGGGGTGAGGCATTTTCCATTGTGACATTCGTTCAAAAGTGTGAGGGTAAGAAGTTAGTTGCCATCAATAAGGGCTCTAAGTATCAGTAATTTAGTAAAGTTGACATTTTGCATTTTTGGACTGACTTCAGAAAATAATATCTTGAAATTACCAAATGAGCTGCGAAACATGTAATGTCATTTGTTTTAACCTATCTATGTGAAAAATCTTTCTATTTGTATGCTGCGACAAAATCAAAATACAGAAATAGACTGGATGCTGAAGATGAATTAGGTTGCAGATTTCAACTATTATTCCAGACGTCAAAATACTTTGTAATGAAAAACAATCACATCAAAGTCATATTTTCTTATTAATTTGTTATAATTTAAAATATTGTTGCTATTGTTAGAATGTATTTTAGAAAAAATCTCATTAGCCACCTTACCATGCATTATTTTATTAAGATGTTTGTATTGAGATAAAATAAAAATGCAATAATAATTTTGTAAATTTCAGTAGGATTAAAGCTTTGATATCCTATTTTTTTTCCTGCTCTTTGAGCAAGGGGTGCCTTCAAGAAAAAGGTAAGCTGAAAGGGTTTCCCTAAGTGTAAAAGGTTGAAAGGCTCTGTCCTAAAGAAAACCTTAAAATAGTTCAAGGAGGAAACGAGATAATTGCTTTCAAGGACACTATTCTTTCGCAAATGTCACATTAATTCACGATTACCATATGGTCATTTATGTTCTGTGGTGTCTGCAATTCCTTTCTTACAAAGTCATCGTGGGTGTTCACCTTATACCTCTATGGAACTTAAGTTTTTAAATATGTGTTTGGGACAAAAGTTTTTTTTTTTGATAGTGTGTGTTTCAATCGCTGCATGCGAGAGAAATTTTTCGAAGTTGATTAAAAGCTACCTTTGGACAAAAATGAATCAAGTAAAACGGTTCGTCTGTTCTTTGCATTGAAAATGTCAGATCTAAACTGATTAATTTTAATGAAGCTCTAAAAAAATACAGAAATTAAAGTTCTAGCTATTTTTTAATGACTGAAAAGATAAGACATTTTTTTAAACATCAAAAATGGCAGATTAATGTTATTTTATTTGATATGTTTATTTGTTAGATGTAAGCCATTTTTTCCTTAGTTTTAAATGTTTTTATTTTCCAAATCCCTTTAATTAATTAATTTTATTAAATAAATAAATGTTTATTTTATATTTGCAATCCCATTTTTACGAAGATAATTCCAATAAGGTGATCTCAAGGAGGTTTTCATCCGATCATCAATAGCTTAAAATTGTCTTATAATATTATTACTCTTCATTATAAGAGAAATTTTGCTCTAAGAACTGAGTTGATAATCAAATTTTCCTTCATTATAATTAATATTTTTATTTTCTTTTAATCAATATTAAATTTCTTTTAATCAATGAATTTAATCAATATTTTTTTTTATCTTACACAAAAAAACATGCTAAAGTTATTGAAATTATGTATGGAAAACAAATAATTAAGTTCTTCAAAAATAACTTTTCACAAAAAAAAAAATATACGTTTATCAATTATTTTATTTTTATAGAGGAAGAAAGTAGGTATATTTTAGGAAATAGTGCATATCTTTTTTCAATTATAATTCGATAAGAAGCAATTACTAATGGATCAGTAATATAGCTGTCAAAAAACACAGCTGATTTCTTAAAAAAATTATAATTATTGACATATAGACATTGGATGCTTATAAAGAGTTCTTCAATTTACAAATATTTAATATACATTTGCTCTTCAGTAACGTATAATGTATGTGTTACTTCACAGATACATGAATTTCAGAGAATCAAACAGTGTTGAAACAGTTCATCATTGATTTGGTAGCCACAATAGCCTAGTGATCATGGCCGCGGACTCGCAGTTCAGCGGTTTTCGCTGAGTTATGGGTTCGAGCCGTGATGCCACTAAAGACCCGAAGTATATCCGGTGCTTATGCACGTTAAATCTTTCGAGGCTCAAAGTCCTCTCATTTGCGTGGTGTGGAAATTAGGGGAAGAAGGTGCCAGCACAGGTATTATCCTCGTCATTTGAACGAGGCTTAAAATTACGAGGTCTGTCGCGAAAAGTCCTTGTGTTGCTTCAAATGCAACGTTAATAAGACCAATCAATCAAGCATAGCTAATATGAGAAAATAGAAATTTTATTGAAAATCTGTTACACTGATAAATACACAATATTTTTTTCTTGTCTTTTCAAATGATCTTCTCAATTATAAAAAATAATATTTATCTGAATTTTCGAAAGGGTTATAATGTTATATATTTCTTGAAAAACTTCAATCTTAATTTCTGAATAAGTATTTCAATATTTCTCTATATGATTACATGGATAAATTTGATACATATAAAATAAATTTAAAACGCTTGGCAATTTTTAGTGTGTATACTAAAAATTATAAAATTGAAATATGTGATCATGCTATATACACTTAAACATGTTTTTCAATATTTGATCTTTAATTAAATCGAAATAAGCATTCATTTTGTTGATGCAGTGTTTTATAATATTTCAGAGTAAAAGTGTCTATCAACGCCTTAAAATATTGTAAAAAAATATTGTTTGAATAGTTAAAATTTGCCTATAAATTACATGTATTATTTTCCCCATAAATTACAGGAATTATACTTATAAATATTCATGCAATAAACGTATTTTTGCATATCATAATTTATCGCAGTTTTCATATTCATACATTATTATAAACTGAGTAACAATTAACACAAAATAAGATTTATTTTTTCCTCTGCTAATTTATTTATATTAGTATTTCAAAAATCATTTATAATATATATATTAGCAGGAAATATTAAACATAATTTTAATGAATTGAATATTTTCTTTCATTGTTCATTGCTTACTAATTTATTCAAACTTTTAAACTTATTTACACTTACGAAATAATCAGTGAAGTGTTTTTGTGCGTATAAAAAGAAAATTCATAATATCTATGCATTAAATTATGAATCGGTATATAATATAATTCAATAATCATATCATGTAACAGTACTGTGGTCACTGCCTACCATAAATATTCAAAGTAAAATAATTATAATAGATTTTCCCCGATTATATTGCATATGAATGGGATAATTTACTGCACAAAAATTCTAATTATGGTACTGAAAATCATACAAGGAAATTATAGTAAAGGGCATGCCTTCTATTTTCAGAACTTATTTCCGAAATGGTCTTGAATGGAAAACAAACAATTAATCGCTAAGCAGCTTTCAGAGAAAACTTCCCCTTCAAAAAGGGAGAATCATTGGTTGTTAGGGACTTCCTGAACCCTAAACATCCCAAATGCCCAGCAGATGCCCACCACTCTATCTGGTCCTTTTGTCAGATGACACTTGGAACTGACGATCATTGACAGGAAAGGGGGTAAGCAATGCAGTAAAATCTCCTGGCCTCTCCAGGGGTTTCTTCTATAAAGGTCCCGTCTTCAAAAGGTTAAGTTCTACCCATGATAAGAATAGGAAATGTGAATGCAGTAGTAGTATGGTTCTGTAGTATTTCCAGTTAATTATTTTTCACTTTCTAAGAAGTGCTAGAGATTCATGATCTCCACTTCCCCCAAAAATCAAAGCCATACATGTTTCGGCAGTTGAGATAGTTTAACAATTCTTTTTAGCAGATTCATTTGTAAGTACCTATGCTTGTGATTGTCGCTTTACTTGCACAGTATTGTGATGAATACAAGTTACATAGATGGTGAAAACTGGACGGAAATCGATGATGATAACTCCTTGCAGCAGCAACCAAATTTCAATTTACCATTAAAGATCTGCCAAATTAAAACTAATTTATGATCCAGTACTACCCTCGCCTCACAGAGGCAGAATTCAATGGTAAAACCAACTTGCCTTAACACTTGCTATGATTTTAAATACGGGTATGTTTTGAATCATTCTTGTATATATATATACACTAGGATTAATTCATTTATTTATATATGCACTCATTGCCATAAAAATTTGCGAACCAAGAAAGAGTTGTCAGAATAAAACAAAATTTTACTTCCGTAAGTACAACTTTAATGTAAGTGAGTGTTTATAAAATCAAAGCAAAATGATCATTTATTGCAGAAAAAATAACAAATGCATTTAGGTTTTAGTACCCTTTTGGGCCACTTTTAGCATGAATGCATGATATGATGCTGTCAAGCTATGAGGCATATAATTCTCGTATGAAGTCCTGCGACATCTCGTTCCACAGTTGTTGTAAAAGGGTTTTAAATTTGACCAAATTGGTAGGTTGTCTAACCTACCAGCCTAAATGATCCTAGATATGCTCCTTTAGTGACAAATGTAGGGATCAAACAGACCAGGGAAGGGTATAAATGTATCGGAGGCAGTCCTGTGATACTTTGCTGTTTGGGGGTGAGCATTGTCCTGTTAAAAAATGGCTTCTGGGAGCTTTAGCATAAATGACAACACATTTGGCTGAATAATGTCACGAACGTACCACTAAGCTGTCATGGTGCAGATGATCATGTGTCGTATGCGATGGAAACCCATACCATCTCACCAGTTGTGGGATGGTGGGCCAAATAACAGGATTGAATCGTTCACAACGGGGCTTCTACATACGTACACAATTGTCATCACTGCCCAAATTGAATCTGGTTTCGTCGCTAAAGATGTTTTGGTCAGCACGGGTGAATGGATTTGGTCACTTGGCCAGGTGATCAACTCGGCGAGAAGCTTGCCTATGTGGAGAGCTACTCGCCGAGCTGAACACCCGGTTTCCATCATCTCTATGATTCTGTCGAATTCTGACAGCTACTCATATTGTTTCCGATGGCGGCGTTATGGCATCTCTAACATAGTTAAAATGCGTCTCTCTCTATAACATATTAAATACACGCAAACAAGTTCTACTTACTTTTTTTATAATCCGAGGTTTACGAAGTTGAACGCCCTCTGTGGGCATTACACAAAACTCAATCACTCTGCATTTTTAACCATTTACATATGTACCTGACACGTACCTTCATAACAAGTTTCGTAAAAATCCCACTCTTACTCTGTTATCTGTAATGAAACAGTATTTGAGCATTTACTTTAAGATTTAAAATTTAGGCTATTTTCTATACTTATTAATAGGATATATATTTTTTATGAATTTTTAATTTAAATAGTTTACTTCGAAGTAATTATCTATATATTTATTCCATTTCGCATTCTTTATGCTTTCTTCTATTTAGTATCTTGGTAATAATTAATTTTTCTCATGTTGGTTTCTTTTATTTTTGTATTAACCAATGTTATTAATGTTATGTATGCAATATTTTCTGAGTGGGTAGTTTGGATTCATTGATACATGTTTAATCACGCATCTCAGTTCTAAGACTGAAGCAGTAAATATTAATTACTTTAATTATTGCATTTCATTTTCTTATTTTCTTAGTTGATTCTAATTTTTAAAAATATTTAAAGGACTTTTATTTACTTTTTTCTATTTCTAAATAGCTATTAGAAAAAATTTCATTCTAATTTAGCAAAATATTTTAGTTTTTGTTCAAAATGCATATGGAAAATATATATTTTGAAGGAACTAATTAAGTCATTCTTTGGTAATTCTATTCAATAGCGAATAAACTATGTTTCCAATAGCAGCTTCTAAAAACCTGAAGAAAGTAAGGTAATAAGGTGGAAAAAAACAAATATCGCCAAATTACCTTTAATAGACTTCAGTATAATTGGAAGAGAGGGGAAAGCATTGTGTCATCTAACCCCCTATGGGTCTAAGGGACGTGTCTGGGACTTCTAACGTCGGGCTGAATCCTTCGAAATCGATTCGTTTAGAGACACCAATACATCAGGTTTGCTTTCCCTCATTCGTTTGGTCTTGGTGGGGCTAGTAATGGCTTGGAATTTTTTCTGGTTCCTTTGGGGTAACTTGGAAATGAGTTGGAAACATTGAGCTAGGTTAGGTTTTTTTTATTTATATTATTTTATTTCCTAAGATTTGTCTCCTGTCTAATGAGGATTAAGTGAAACAAATTTGGAAAGTAAGAATGCATTTCATCAAAATGAGATGTGCCTTTTTTTGACCAACAAAATTGAAAATTTCTTTTTCAGCATGTCTCTGAAGGATTAGTTCAATTGAAGGCTTGAAGGAGGGAAATTAAAATTACGTTTCGGGAGAAGTATATTTAAGTACTAAAAGAATTAATATATTTTTTTTAATATTAAGGGGGTATTAGAGAGAACCCTTAAACCTCAAAATGTTTGAAAATCATTTATATATATATGTTAGAATCCCATCTTTTCTAAACATTTTGATCAAAGCCTTTAAAGTGATTACCAAAATTTGTAAAGTTATCGAGAAAGAAATGAAGCCTTGTTTAATTAGTGTTTTTTCCAATTTAAAATTATTTTTTTCTTCAAAAAAAAAATACAGCTTGTACAGACGATTTACAGAAACTATTCTTGTACAGAAACTATTCGGCATAATATTTTGAAATTTTATACACTTGTTCAAAGTTTGGGTCTTTATGACTTATAAATAAAAAGTTTTAGATAAATTATTGAAATAAAACATTTTATATGAATTTTAATTGGATTTTGTCTTACAATTTCATAATTTTCTGAATATTATATTTAAAGTATCCGACTACGATCAGAACTATGATTTTGAAAAAACGTATAAATGAACATTTTTTTTTCATATTTAGTATCATCTGAATTGTGATGTACATAAAAAAAACATTTTATAATTTTATTAGAATAAAAAAATTTTAAAATGCAATTTTTTAGCATAAAGTAAGAGAAAAATAGCACATATTCAAAATATTCTCCTTTCATGAAACATCTTTCAACAACATTGTTATTCAGTATATGTATTGATATGGCACCTGTACAGAGCCTAAACTAGAATTTTCTTAATAATTCGCGTTATTTGCAGAGTTATAGGTCAAACCATATATTATAAAAATCCTAGTTCAGACTCTTAAGAATAATATGAAAACATTTCTACCAAATTTTATCAATATAGAGGGAAAAAAAACATTCGAGTTATCACCTTTCAAAACTTGTAAACATACTGAAAATTATGTTTCAGGAAAAGGATTTAAAGTTAAACTTGGTTCAGAAAACAAAAATATATACATACCATATAAATTTAAAGCTCTCCACTTTTATAAGTCATACCTTCTTCTTTTTTCTCTTTTTTTTTGAAATTTAATTTTTTTACTGTTCTAATTTTTTTTCTTACCAATTTTGCTGATGATAATGAAAGTCATTTGGAGTCAGTAATGAGAATAATACAGCAATTCTTAATGGAATCAACTGCATGTTGCCACGGAAACATATCTAATGCGTGAAATATTATTAACATAACCATCATTAAAATGTATTACAGCTATATATGCTCTCAGAGTAAGCGTTTCATGGTTGATAAATTTATCTCTCGGGGTTATTTTTTACAAGAAACTATAGAAAAATTCTTTCGAGTTCTGTGTTTTGCCAAGGAGACATTTTTAATAATAAACTTTGATCACATAAATCAAAATATTTAGATTTGGTGGAATTAACAATGGTTTTAAGCAGGCTTTTGAATTTTTCATTTACCTTTGTTCCGAAAGCAATAGTACGTTGATATTTACACCAACTAAATTGTCCTTTTGGGCACTGGCCCTGCATTGGCTCCTTAACAGCTATGATAAAATGCTGCTATTGCAGTACTTCGTATTCCCAGAAAATCATCAACATTGCTTCTAATAGCAATACCGTAGTAATTTTGCAATTTTTAATAAATTTGTTGGTAAGTTTTCCTTTTCCAACTAATCCTTTCTGACTTAATTTTAGTTTACGAATGCGGGTTCTGACTTTTTTCTGAATGTGACCTATGCACTCAATTTGCCAATACTATGTTTTCCATATGTGTCTTACTCTTCTGAGTCACCGTCACTGTAAAAGGACGAATACTTCAGCTGTCGCAAATGGCAAAAACGTTCAAAGATGCGATATTCACCGATAGATTCCATGCTGGATGTGACTGAGAATGATTTCTTGAACAAACAGTATCACTGTTTAAATTCAACCTTTTGTTTATAGTACATAGGCGACAATTCTTCCACACAATTTTGATATCTACAATTTTACCCGTATCAATAGATACTGCTGCCACACACCCATTCAATGAGATGTGAACTTGACGGTGCCAAATACCATCGCAAAATGCTCTACAGTTTGCCAAACCCTCCTGTTGATGATTCATCATTTTTTATTTCAGAAGTTTCAGTATACATAGAATCCTGTGAAATACTTGTTGTAACTTTCAACAACTTCTTTTCGCGGTTTCTAAAAGCTGATTTGAATAAATATGGCATTTCTAATGCATCACTCAGCTTTTTCGACGCATTATGGCTTTTTCCAATTAAACGCATACCTAAAACAAACTGCGTATTGAATTCATTTATCTTGCTTCCTTTTTAGTTGATGAAAAACCATGATTAAAATTGCAGTTAGTGTATTTCAAGAGCATATTGGGAAGAAAACCCAAACTGGACTCTTCCTTGAGTTCTAAACTTCGTAATAAACACAATGGGCAACTCAGCATTCCAGTGCAACTTGAAATTATTTCTAGATAATAAATTCTATCACCAAGTGCATTTATATCTGTTTAGAAACTATCTTTCATTATTGTTTCCTCAGTTCCAATTTTACGTCCACTCTTCGTGTTGACTGTAGTATGACAAACAGAATGACGATTAACATGGAATTCCCTTTTTTTTTGCTCTGTCGTTTATTTTTCGTACTACCCAAGCATAAATAAAGAATATCAATCTAAAGATACTATTATACAATTTAAACATTTACTTTATACAGAAAAGAATGACAGTTAAAAGCAAAACTTTAACATAATTCAAACAACGTAGCTCAGCAAATAAATAATCTGAGTGTATATTGCCCCTGATTTTTTGGAAATTGTACTACTAAATGTGATATCACATATCTCAAAATTAATCTTAACATATTTTAAAAGTGTTTTTAAAATAAAAAAGCAGTAAATATTCTTAAAAATATACGAAACAAACGAATATTTTTGAAAGAACATTAACTTCCAGTTTTGAAAACTTGATTTCCGGATATTCTTTTGGAAATTGTCTGACATTAAAATGCGTATAACTTGATAGCTATGTACCTAAGCTACAAATCGAAAGTATCTTTAGAAAAAAAAAGATTTCAAATATTGTAGTAGATAAATAAAAAAAATTCGGTATTTTGTCCAAAATTCGAGTTTTTAATGTAAACGGTTATCTTAAAAAAGTATTTCGCTTTTAATTTTGAAAAACGTATTATAATTTTAAAATTGATCATAGTTCGAGAAAATAAAATTACTTTAATGAATTTTGATTAATGTTACAATTCAGAATCCTATAAAATATAGATTTCCGAAAATTTGGAGAAATGTCCAATTCATATTTCTTTATAACTTTTTTAAGATTTCTTTAAAATTGCCGACAAAAGGAGAAATAATGTAAATGTAAATGAGTGTTACATGATAAATGTTTCAAGTTTTTGTTTTGTTTCATTTGTCAATTACATTTTTTTAAAGAATATTATTATCTCTCATACATGGTTATTATTGAAGTCCTGAGACCCTTTAAGTTGAAAAGTGGTAAAAATTAACACAGTGCGATGACATCATTTTATTTTTCTATTTGAAAAAATCTTTTATAATCATAGTCGTATTCTAAGAATCCTCTTATAAGAGAATCTTATGAGTGTATTAAATTGTTAGATTAATTTTATAAAAAGAGTATAACATTTAAATAACAACTAATTTACTAAATAACTATTTATAATTACCGAATATAGCAATTATTTTTATTAATGCATAGATATTTGTATTTCTTTTGCAGGATACAATACCAATCTAAAATATTTATTGAAACATTGCATCAAAATATTAAAGACTCTTCTCATAATTACTTGTTCAGGAAAAATAGA
>BMAW01093652.1:3160-32643 GCA_019974015.1 Nephila pilipes
AAAAATATAATAAAATGAACCAAGTTGTCTAATATACTCCTGCGAGTTCTTGGAATAATTTAATAAAGACTATAAATTTTCAACATTAAGGGATACCTTCCTTCTTTCATCAATAAAAGAAACAAACACAAAATTCTTATAAATAACAAGAATCTCATTCAAAATTCAAATTAATGACATACATTATGAACCAGCATCGCATCGTCTGCATTGAACCATTACCACACTCTTAAACAGAAACTTTGAAGGCAGACGATTACACAACGATGCGTAAAGAAAAGAAGTGAAAGGGTTCCACCTTGACGTATAGCCGTTAGTCACAGTAAGTGTTCACAATCCCGATTCTTCTTTTATTTTTTAAAAATTATGTCATTGTACACAATTGAAGAACGTCTCCTCTTCAACCAGTCATGGTCAACAATTTTTTGATAAAGCAGCAACTCATTTCTCGAAGCGGATGAATAACAATTTATTAAGATCCAATTTTTTTTATTAACGACGTGCATTCTACCAACCAACCGTAAAGAAGAACCCTTTCCGCTCCATTAGGTACTACAGTGGGGCCAATTTTCCTAAAAACTAAGGCCATACATTTTTACGGTAAAATGGATTTTTGGTTTGAGAAATGAGGATTGGATTTATGTTTCTCCTTCTTCTTCTTCTTTATTTAAGTAGTTTCTCCTTTAAGGAGTGGTATAAATTTCGATATGATGGCGAAGTATACTTGTTCTGGTGTGTCGATATACTTATAACCTTTTTATACTGGAGAAGTTGAGATCAATTTTTGGGGGTAACAGGGATTTATATTTTCATTTCTTATTGGACGAGGAAAGAGGGGGAAAATATAATAATAATGTTTTTTTTATTCTGTTTTTCCTTATCTTTTTCTTTTGCTTTGCAATTTTGTTCGCCATCTCAGCCTAATGCATTCTTTGTTTTTCAATTTTTTCCCCTGATTTTATTGCATCTGATTTACTAGAGAGGCAATAAATTATGAGCGTCCGTAAAATGAAAAAAAAAAAAAGTTTTAATATAAAATTCATTCAAGCTTTAAAAGTTTCCATTATTTTTGTATATATCGTTTTATAAATAAAAGGAAAATTTAGATGTTTTATTCAAAAGCTGACAAAATGAATGACTGAATTAAGATAAATTGCAGTAATCTGATATAACAATTTATTTTTTATATTAATATATCAATATATATATTAGAAAAATAAACTTATGTAAAAATCAGTCATTATCTTACGTGAATTTTGTTTCGTATTTTTATACGAATTATTTTCTTAGTGTATAATCACTATTATTTCTAGAATATTTTTGTGGATGATAAAATTCCACTTTTATTGTAGATAAAACCTTATAAATGTCTATTTAAATAAAAAATATATATTATTTTTGAATATATATTTTAATTTTAATATTTCAAAATGACATTCAAATGTATCAGACGCTCAGTGAAATTTTGAAAATAGTTTTCAAAATGTGGTAAAATCCTTAAAAATACTTAAAATATATACAATATTTTTAAATTTTGCTAAACATAACAAGGAAGTTAAACTCGTCTATAAACATCAGATTTTCCCAAATATTTAAAAAATTTCAAATAATTTCTTTCTCTTTTTACTAAGATTACAAAAAGTTCCTTTCTTAATTTCTCTTCTTTTTTTTCCACTTTTAAAATAACATTTTACATACTTAATGTACGTTTTGTGAACATTCTTGAAATTTGTAAATAAAATACCAGAAAAATTGTTAAGTTTTCTTATATATCTTAGAAAATCATTATCTGTATTCTACTTTCAAAACATCGTTCTAAGATTTTAAGAACGTTTTTAAAAGTAAATGCTTTGATATAATTATTCTGCATATAAATAAGTGTTTTAGGAGATATTTGATTAAAGTACATTTTTGGAAGTAAAAGGGGAAATAAAGACTGTTATGTACATATTTTTGTTAGGTCTAGAAAAACTGTAGCGTACATATTTTCATTAACCAAATTATACACATTCAAAAGAATTCTTTCATGGAGTTTTGAAAAATTGAATGAGCTTAGTTTCATTATAGAATATTTTTAAGTTTAGATATAGAATTCTCAAGAATAATATTTTTAAAGTCAATTTGCTGATAAAATTTGAAAATAGAAGATTTTAAAAAAATACTACCTGCTTTGATTCCTAAGCCTTTGAAATGTTTTAAGACGTCGTCGAGAATATATTTTACTGTTAAAAATATTATTATTAAAATTATATTATTATTAAAAAAATATTATTATATCATTATTAAAAAGTAACTGAATTGCTTTACCCTTTTTGCAAGAAATAACTTTTTTGTTTTATTTTATTGGAAATCAAAAGAAATTATATATATTGGATTTAGAAGACTTTTTATGTTACATTTTGAATAGTAACATAAAAAGATAAAAAATAAAAAGTCATTTAACATGCATTGAATCTTCATCAATAAATATGCTTAAAATGGGGAAATCATATGAAACTTTCAAATTAATATTTCTTACTCATTTTATTTATTTGAAATAATAATGATATTAGAATAGTTTTAGGTGAAAAGTATTTAATTTTAAAATCAGCATTAATAAAATCTTTTGATTGGCTTTATAAGTTATTGATAATCAAAATTAAAGATATAATTTTTTTTAAATTTTTTATTTTATTAGAAACACACTTAAAGATATCTGTTTGAAAGTCTACCAGAAATTATTAGTATTATTTTTTAAATAATTATTATATATGTTGCAAAATGTCAAAAAAGAACATACTCCAGCTAAATATTATAATCTAGCTATTTAGTTAAAATTCTAATTCCCAATTTCAGTTAATGAAGACAATAATTATTTAAATGTTGATAAGTAAAACTGGTTTTAATAAGAATTTTTAACGTGATATCAAGCAATTTTTCAAAAATGAGAGCCTGATTTTTCCTGAGAAACTCTTAATGAATACATTTCAGAAGCAGCTATTTAATTACACAATGCATCATACACATTCATTTACTTTTTCTCAAGTTTTAATCAGCGTGTAATTTAAACAGCTAAAATATCACGAAACTAGTTTTTAATTTGGTATTTAATGTTCGCTTGTGAAAGTCACCCATTAGAGTTATTTTCTGAAATTTTAATTAGTATGTTATGACAAAAATAAATGTGACTTTATTGTTGAAAGTAACATTTTCCAAGTTTATCTAGTAAAACTTAACAAATGCTTTCTCTTTTAGAAATTAAAAATTAGCTTGGAATTTAAATGGAAAAAAAATAGCAGTTAACCAACTTTCAAGTTGGTATTTAAAGTTTCGTTACTGAAAGTTATATATATCAAACAATTTTTTTTCTGAAAACTTGTTCAGAGTGGGAATTTAACAGAAAATTAAAATAAAATAAAATTTTAAAGGGAAAAAAAAAAGATTATTTAATGTTTTGTGTTTTAAAACTTTAAACTATATCCTTTTTCTTATCATTTCAACTATCATGTGTTATAAGAAGGTAAAATAGCACTAAACTGATTTTGAATGAGTATTGAAAATTTAATGCGGTTTAAATGATTGATAGTTTATTTTTGTCGCACTCACAAACAACTCAATTGTTATTGAGAATGAATCGTTGCGTAGTTTTCGCAGGTTTCGTATGGTTTTATTAACATTGCATTAGAAGCAACATGAGGGCTATTGGGGACGGACCTTGTAATTTTGAACCTCAATCAAGTAACGACACCTGACCACCTCTCCTAGCTTCCACACTGCGCCAATGTGAGGACTTTGGGCCTAGACAGACTTAACGTGCATCAGCCCCGGTTACACGGAAATCTTAAGTGGTATCAAGACTCGAACCCATGACTCGACGAAATCCGCCAGCCGCGAGTCCGTGGCAATAGCCACTAGTTTTGGGCTGCACTCAATTAACAAAGAAAATATCTGACCGGAATCCCTCCTCTATAAACTTCCCCACCATGCCAATGTGAGGGCTAGGAGCCTTGACATATTTAACATGTCATATTTAACTTGACGTATTTCCAAGTTATATTAATGGTATCAAGACTCTGCACTACGACTCTTAGAGGGGTTGCTCTTCAATAGTTCAACCATTTTGTACCATAACCAGCTATTTATACGGCCTAAAAATCTATTTCTAGTGTTGTCAAAAAACTACATTTTTCAAATTTTGATGCAGATTTCGTCAGAACAGATTTCATGATTACTGATGAAACAAAATAAATCTACAGCTTCCATGAATATTCATAATTTATCGTCAAAACCTTAAGGATATATTTGCATTCGTTAGATTTGTGTTTTGACTGGAAAGCCTTTCCAGCCAAAAAGCTATATTTATGAGATTGTAGGTGTGCTATCAAAATAAAAGAACAAAATTCCACCATTCGTATTCGAATGGATTCATATTGATCAGACATGCACAAGTCTTATCGTTCTTTGTTTTTCTTGAAAATATTTCAGATTTTTCGCTTCAAATCCATATTCATCAACTATCTGTATTCCCTTCCAACTTTTTTCTGTATCACATATACTTCTTACAAATATAAATAATAAATACCTCAATATGAAGTAGGCAACATATTTTTGCATTGAGAGATACACGTATAAGTTTGTTTGTGTTCAAAGAAATATAGCATATTTAGGTAATAAATTTACATCTGTTTCCTACAGGTTCAAAGACAAAAGCACGAAAAAAAAATGTTTCCTTGAAAATGTCTATAATCAGTTGTCTATCATTAGAAGTGAAACATTTTTGAATAGGGGCAGGAACTATATTGTGTAATCTAATACCATTTTTGTTAAAGTATTTGTATTAATTATTTTCTTTCTATATTTATTAATTACTATTTTTCTAGTATATCTTTGCATTAATTACAATCATATGGAATATTGATACTTTATTTAAAAATTTAAAAACCAAAAAATATTCCTCTTTGGGTTTTTTTTCCATAAGAAAAAGTTCGTAAATTTAATTTTTTTTTCTTTCGTTTACAATTAATTTCACAAAATACCGCGAGGGAAACTACTTTCTGTCAAGTGAACTCAAATGTATTGTACAAATAACATTATTTTACATCTTAAATTACTGAGAGCAGTTTAATATAAATGAAACATTAATGAAGCTTATTAGAATTTTAAAATTTATAAATATTTCTTAAAAAAAGCGTGTGCATTTTATTGACTTTTATTAAAATATATGTAATAAGTTATGGAAGGATCAAATAAAATGTTGAACTTTTAGCACACATTCTACGTAACGTATCAACAAAAAATGTTTAAAGTATAAAAAGAACTTTGTATTTTTATCTCTTTTTACCATAAATTCTTACAATTATTATCTTTTTTCTTTTGATTATATGAACAAGTCTGTAATAAGAGACATTTCGTAGTTTTACTAAATCTTGGTAATTATTAATAATTTGTTAACTTAAAATGTAATAATACCATTTCTAGCAAATGAAATCCAGTAAATTTCAAAACTGATAGTCTTAAAATATAAATATTAAAAGTAAAAATAAAGATTATAGACGAATGAATTTTTCCTTTGTAATTTAGAGTTGTCAGTCGTTCTGTATTTATCTGTTGAAAGAAATTTAGTTTCACTTTCCGTCGTAAAATGAGTAGAGCCCTCTATCAACATATCTAATAATTAAAACAATACTTTCTTATTTAAGCTAATCAGCGCTAAAAATTTAAATATTTAGAGATATATATCAGATTCGTAAATTTAAACTTCTATTAAGCATGCTATTATAATACAGTGTACAACAATCTGTCTCAGTATTTATTTGTTTTATAAAACTCTATTCTACTCTGATGGAGATGTTTTATCATCTTTTCTATTCCTCATTTAATTAAAACACTTCAGTATTAAAGGTATATAAAATTTAAGTCTCAGATTAGAAAGGCAATTATAAATAAAAAAAAATGTGTGTTGTATTCTCTTTAAAAAAACCGCGCATGCGCATGAGTGAAAGCTCAGTTGATTCTCTTCAGTATTTACTTAAATTTGGTTTTTGAATCATAAATGAACTTATAAAAATACTTTTTACAAATAACAAATATAAAGTTGAATATTTTATTAAAATAATAATTGAAAACGAAGGATATAATTTAAAAGAAATTTAACGTTATATTGCAAATTTTTTTTAACAAAAAAGTTTTTGGTTGCTGCAGCTTTGCAGTAATTTGCATAATCTATAACTGTTAAATACAGTTAGCAGACGATTTTTTTGACATCTTTATAACTACAATTATTTTCATTTTATTTAAAGGTTTATCAAGAAGTAAAAGCAGACGATTATCTTTCTTTTCTGTACATATTTTTATTAACATTACTTGTTTATCATTTGTATAACAGGAGACGATCAATTGTATTTATTTTGGGAATCTTTCAATGTTTTCAAATGCTCGGTTTTTCTTTTCTTTATTTTTTTTGGTAAACTAAATTTGTAGTTTTGACTTTGAAACATTTGAAGCATTATTTTTAATCGGAAGATTGTCAGATACTTTGCAAGTTGTAGTTGAAGCTTAAGAAATTATGTAGAGTTCTAGAAAGCAGTCATGATGAATTGAATTTTTGGATACAATTACATAATGAATAATAAAAGTAACTTTGATTTTAGTTGTAATAATTTTACTAAACGGGGAAAAATTCATTCAAAATTTTGATTTGTAATTAATAAATGGTACTATGATTGACGAAACTGTTGAGATGACCTATTTTTGATACCCATGAAGCACCAACTCTTTCTTATACTTCTCAGGGGATATAATATGCCATTTTATCAAAGTACGAGTATGTTAAAATTATATGGAATACAAGAAAAGCGACCAAACTTGATATTTTTAATGTATTGCAAAAATGACTTTCATTTTAACTTTATAAGTATAGACATGATAAATGAAATGATTATGCGAACACTCTGATTCATATACTAGCGACATTCAAAAAGTAAATTATACTAAAAAAATGTAGGTCAAAAACAGTTTACTGAGAAACGTGATAAAATGTAATACGATACTCACACATCACTCTATTTCTCTACAGAATCTGCCCGTCCCTGCAGACATTTGTCAGAATTATGCATTAATTGTTCGATAGCTCAGTGACAGGAAATTGCACCTTAATCGTGGAGAACAGCCGTATTGATCTTGGTCAACTTCGGAAAATTGTCTTCCATTGACATGAGTTGGCTATATAAAGTCGAAGGGTGCCATATCGGGACTATATGGTGAATGCTGTAAGACTTCCCCCGCAAAACTGCTAAGCAAATCCTGAGTTGGTCGTGCCTTATGAGGTCTTGCATTGTTATTCAAGAGGACAATGCCTTTGTTTAAATTTCCACCTCTCTTGTTTTCATAGCTTTGCGTAAAACTTCTTAGTGTTTCGCAGTAAAACTTAGCGTTAAGGATTTTGCCCTTCTGCGTAAATTCGGTGTGAAAACTCCTTCGTAATAGAATAAACACATAGCCATGACATTTACTCCTGTTTGGAGAGCTTCGGATATTTGATGTCTGATGGCGTCATCGATGTTGGCTTTCTTTGTCTTTTCGCAGTGGTTAAGTATGTTTTTAGCCATATTTGAATTGTTGGCTCCATTTTACATTGGATGGATGTGACAATGTAAGTACTGCCGGTATTTCGTTATGAATGTCCGTCATTTTGCCCACAAGAAACTTCAACGCGTACTTCAATGTTGGAGTAAGTTTCCAGTAAATACGCCATTGTCTTTTCGTACTACGTGGTAACTGTTGCCACAATCAGAATGAAATTTCTTTCGTTGGAAGCCGTAGATCACAATTATCGCTTGCACCAGCTTCACTCATGTTTCGTAAATTCGGTGTAGAAAACTCCTTCGCAATAGAACAAAAACATAGCCATGACATTTACCTCATGTCGTCTATGGGAGAACAAGTGTAACTTAATGTTTACACACCCGTTGTATATATACAAATAATTGAAAATACGTTTCCAAGCTATTAGAAGACTGAAAATCCGCTACAAAGCTGTTCTCATATTTCGTTATTGACAAAATAGGCTTTGATATTCATGGAGACCGATTCGGAATCGTATAAATAATTCAAGAAGCCACCAAGGAATACAACATATAATTTTATCGAAATATGTTACGAAGAATAGAAGAAAATAAGAAATTGGCACAAGTAGAGGTTTTTAATGTTTTGTAAAAATAAGAAAGCGAACAAGGAACAAAATCTGAGGGCGTGCGTTACAAAATATTTATAACAGCTTCAAAACTGAAAAAAATAACTTCCATTATTTTTATTATTACATGTAAGGGTATTCAATTCTCAAGAAGTTGTAAATGACTCTTGGCAAGAGGTATTTATCTGTTGAACTTTTATGTGCAGTTTAACAAAATATCTTTATTTTCAATTGACTAGAAGAGTAGCGATGTTTTATTTGCTTTAGTGAGTTTTTATCAAATATTTTTTGTGCCATGCTGATTTTTCCTTAAAATCTGAGAACATAATTACCATGATTTATAGATTTTTCAATCTCTTGCCTTTGTAACAATAAAAAGCTTACTTCGCTACAAATGTCCTTATAGACTTTTCCTGGATACTACTTAATTCAAACATCTCAACTTCCAAAAATGCAAAGCAAAGTTCACATACAAATTGAAGTGCAATGAGATTTAGAGAAGGGGAGACGGAAAGATAGGAAACGATAATGGTTTAGCTTATGGTCATTAAAAGAGTGTGGATATGATGTACGTAGAAGTATTCCGGTACGATTAGGACATTGCTGGAGCAATTGTAGAAGGTTCTCGCAGTTTATTCCGGCAAGAGTATTCTTTGATAGATTATACAAGTTATTACTACTTATAGATTGAGACATTAAACTGTTTGAGATAACTTATTTGTAGGAAAATTAAATACACATAAATTCATTTAGAATAGATTATTTTAATCACTTGATCTGTGCTTGAACTTAAATTGCAATTTAGATCTTGTGATTAGACTTTAAGATGACGAATGAGACGGATAATAGGGTGCGGTCACACCTTATGTTATTTAATCAGAGTTTAAGAAGATAAACCCGTCAGTTTTATAGAGATAATTTAAGATGCAGAATTTGGAATACCAATGCCACTCTACAAAGACAATACAGATTAAATTTTTATAATTTTTCAAGAAAAAATTAAACGTAAGATATTAAGGATTCTTCTTATAGTAATATTCATTATTAATAGCATGAGTCTATCAGTATAAAACATTTATAATACCGCTTAAAGCTCCCTTCTACCCCCATTTCGATTTTGTGGACGTAACGTTAATCCTAAGGAATTTCGACTACCTTTCTCTCATTTTTACTGTTTGATATTTTTGATTCCAATGAAGTGGATCTGGAAGAGCAAAAAATAATAAAGGCTTCTGCGAACTCATTTTTTCCCTCTGAGTTTTAAGAAATATTTTAAAATATTTTTTTTTTAAAAAACCGAAAACTCACAAACGAATAATTAAAATAGGGGTAAAAATATTTTTTTTAAAAATCGGAGTAAAAAGTAATTCCGCAGAAGTCTTCGTTATTTTTATCTCTTTCAGGTGCACTTTATTGTAAATAGTAAAGTTTCTAAAACCTTGTCAAAATTCCATAGGATTAACATTACGTCCACGAAATTGAAATGGATGCCTTAAAGATGGAAGCCTTAAATAACAAATCAGAAATAATTAATAATCAGAGAAATGTTAGATATTTTTTCAAGCTTATTTATGCCATCTAAATTTTAATGTCTAATTAAATAAGAATAACTCTTATGAATTTATTACAAAAACTTGATTGGTATTGTTTTCTTACATTTTATCTAATATTAACTTCTAAAAATATATAACATTTTTAGGTTAGGAAAACGAAATGCGTTGGACATATTTGTTCTACATACTATGCTATATTTGCATATTCTATATAAATCTTTCTTATCGTAAAGTAAAAATTCGGAATAAATATTTTCGTTTAGGAACAGTGAAATACTTTTTATCTCTCTTTATGTTACATGAGGTGATACATGTTCTCTAATCTGAGCTTTTTTTATAGTAACACAGTTTCCTAAAATTAAAATAGATATCTGAGAACTTTGGATACGTAAAAGTTGTTAAACAAAATGTTTAAATATCTTTATAAGATAAATTATACCATTATAAGTGTATTTTATTTGAGGAAAATTAACTTTTAACAAAAAGTAAATCTTTAAGAACATTAAAAATTAAGTAATTCAGGTTTTTAATAAAAGTGAATGCATTAATAGAAATTATTTATACTAGGTATTACCTTTTTAATTATTTTAAAGATCGTGTCATGTACTGCTACCGGAATCATTTAAACTCATACAACATTAAGTGTTTGTTGATAAATAGTTTCAATTGAGTCAGATTACATATTGGTTGCCGTAAAAAGAACTAAAAATAATACTGATTCCTGTGACAGGTATGTTTTAGTGAAATTTATATATACAGCATTATATTTTTAGCATTTTTCTGTTTAATTTGAGTGAAAGATATAGATCGTAGAAGAAGATAATAGTTATGGCAATAGTTGAAATAGTTGAAAATAATTGAAATAGTTGAAAAATAACAATAAAAGAATTCAAATTAAAGTTTAGTTATTTTCTCGATAACTCTGGAAGTTTTCAAAGTATCGTTATAATTTTGGTACCAAAATATTCAGAATAGATGAGGCTCTAACATGTATTTTTTTTTCAAAAAATAAAAAAAAATTGAGGTTTAATGGTCCTGTGACCCCATAAAGAACATAGTAACAATACAACTGTATTGTTACTGTGTTGAACTGTGGCTTGCTTCAATTCAACTGTATAGAAATAAATGGTACTAGATTCGAACTGCTCAACTTCGAATTATGCAAAGCAAAGTTGACATGTCGTGAGAAAGATGAATTAGAGACAAAAAAAAAATAACAATAAGATTAGACGGTAATGTGAATGGTGTTAGTATGATGTGCGCGGAAATTTTTGGCTTGTATAGATTATTTGGTTAGATTAGGAATCAACGTTTTGGGACAATTAAAGGAGGTACTCGCTTCGTATTCCAGTAAACATATTCTTTGATAGATTTAGGAGTTGTTAGTACTTGCAGATAAGGACTTAACTGTAGATAGCATTTCTCTTAATTTGAGTATTAAGGACAGATATTTTGGATATAATTGACTATTTTTAATCATTTGTCAGCATCTGTACTAAAGTTGACATTTAGATTTCTTAAATAGAATAACATTTAAGATGTCAGACTAAATATCTTTTAAAAAAAATAAGAATCTTTTAAAAAGTTAAAGACAGACGAAATATCTTTGAAAGAATATGTTGAGTCTGTAAAAAGACACCATCACAACACATTCCTTAAAAGAATACGTTATTAAAACATCTAATGCACATAAAACAAGCGGTATCAATTTTTTAAACCTCATTTGTGAATTGGATTTTCAACCACTTCAAGCTATCGTATTCTTTCTTCCAGAATGAGGGGCATACTTAATTACAAGAATAGAATCTTATTTCAAGCGATTGCTTAAACCTTTATATTCAACAACTGTAGTTGTCTTTAAAACAAGATCGACTTGGTTGTTAGACATTGAATGTAACCTCGTCTGGGCATAAGAATAGGATCGTCAAAGTATTCTAGAGGTAAGCGTCATGTTTAAGAGGACAGTGAGCTGGCAGACAGTTCCAAATTATTTCGAAGGATAATACTCGAGTTCCCGTAACTTGCGACTTGTAGCTCATTTGTAAGCTGGGTGGTTCTGACAGGTGTCTACCATTCACCCCATTCCGCCGATTTGGAGCCCACGTGACTTAAATTGATTCCTAAGAGGTAGGGAACTCTTCGGGGCGTATGTTTCCGATTTATTCAAGATTCTGTAGGTTATATATAATTTCGCTGAAATAATGGAATAGCGCCACAGCGAGAATAGTTATTACAATTTACGCATGACAAGTTATTGGTTATATGGCGCATATTATATCAGAACAATTTTCCGGAATGAGTTACACATAGTTAATTTTATGAAAATTCAAATTATTTTTTGTTTTGAAAAATGTTTTAAATTTAAAAATTAACAGAATATACATACATATCTTACGTAAAAATTAAATTTCATCCTAATATGGCCTTAGCGTTTGGTAGCATTCTACGTCAAAATTCCTCAGCAATTGAAAGTTATGGTCTTAGACTCAAACAATAAAAACACAAACTATTATTATGTATACAGCATATTTTTAATTATTGCAAGAGTTGAATTACATATTTCAATAAATTACATATTTCAATAAGTTAATTAAGAGTAATTACAAATACATATCTGACTACAATTGTGAACACAAAATGGATTCAGAAAAATATTTTATTAGCAATAATGGAGAACACATGTTTGAGTAGCCACTTCAAGCTGAAATATTTTTATTGTGCTTCTAATTAAAATATTTTAATTATCACTTCTAATTTGAAATTTTTGCATTCAATTGTACATTACTTCTTTTTTAAAACTCATTTCACTTCATTTCCTTACAAATTTAATCTTATTAATTTTATGTGAATTCCCTGTTACATCACATAATTGAAAGCTTAATTTTTCTGTGCATAATAATAGTAATATCAATACTATTAGGAATCATACAAAATTGCCCAAATTCTTAGAAGATCAAGTGAAAAATATGAAGGAGAGCGGGTTTCACAAATTCAAGCAATTACAGCATCTTAAGGTCTTCATTGCAAAACATTTTTTTTTTCAAAATATAATTATACAATCTTAATACAGCCAATCTATAATTATTCATTTCTTCAGCGTTATATATTTAATACAGTTTATAAGGATCGGGAAATGTAGTGGAACAATCTTGGAGCGTACGAGGTGGTATCGTAAGATTTTAATTATTATTCAGAAATAACCGAGATACCTTAATTAAATTTTTTCTACATGTTAATTTATTCTTATGTACCTCATGTTGTAAATTACAGTTATTAATGCTGATTTATTTGTTTTCAGGAAGACGCAGATTGAAGTAACCCTCTTATCGCAATAATTTAATTATTATTCGGTGGTATAGTAAAGTTTTATTTATCACAAAAATATATCCAGTTAGAAACTTAATTTTAATTTGCTTTCTTAAACATATCTTTACATAGTCAACATCTAGAGTTACACATTTCTCTCATAGTTTCTTGACCTTCCGAAGGCCATCATTGTATAACTAATCAGAATATTTTTACAACGATTTCATGTATTTAACTTGGTGCGAGTTTGTCTCTGTGTATATCATTATCCTGTTTTGTCTGTGTGTATATCATTATCGAGTTTGTCTGTGTGTGTTATCCCATTTTCGATCATTAATTTAACCAACTTCCCATCAAGCTAGAGCTTCGAAACTTTGGGAATCATTATTACTCGCCTAATAATGCAATATTTAGACATTTGAGACAAGCTGTAACTAATATTTCATCAATTTTTAAAAATAATAATATATTATAATAATAAGCTCATTAGACATATTGAAAAATTAGTGGTGTAAAAAAGTTCAACAAAAATATTCAATAAATGTTTGATTAAATTCTAATTATAATTAATTTTTTATGTCTTTAGCATGAGTCGGTTTTGAATTTAATGTATAATAATTAATAAACTTTGTCACCATATAAAAATGCTGGTTTTTATCTCGAATTTATCTATGGCTTCCTGAAAACAAAGAAATTAACAATAATATCTATAATTTACAACATTTTGTACGCAAGCATCAATTAGCATGCCGAATAAAGTTTTTCCAGATATAAAGACTTCACAATACTCCTACATATAACACATCGATCAATAACTCCCGAGACTAACCCAGAGATGGCGCTCGTAGTAAACCAGTAACCAGGTCTTTCTAGAGTACTAACCTTTGCTTGAAACGTGTCAAAATTTTAAGTCGATCGGTCCAGGAGAAAGGTTTTTTGAAGTGAAGTGAAAAAGGTTTTTTCCAAGTGGGTGCCGCGATTGCTTTCGATGGAACAAAAACAGCAACGAGTCGATGATTCAGAAAGCTGTTTATCGCTATTTACTCGCAACAAAAAAGATTTCTTGCGAAAAAAAAAAAAAAAAAAAAAAAAAGATTTGGAAAAGCGTTGGAACGATTGTATCACCCTAAAAGGTGATTAACAAAAGGTGTTATGTTGATGAATAAAAAAAAAATTTGCAAAAAAAAATGTTGTTTTCAATGTTAGACTCGGGAGTTATTGATCGATGTGTTAATTATCGTATAACATCCTCCTCAATTAGTTAAATGGACAGGCATCTTAAAGTTTAATTCAATAGTCAATAAACTCAAAATTCAAGTTGAAGATACGTCAGAGAAAAACATCATAATTCATTATCCATCAACACATAATATATAACATTTCTTTCCCTCTCGAATCACTCTTAACTTCTTTAGTTTATCTTTAAATACTAAAGTCTAAGCGTACCAAATCCCTCGTTCCGATTCATAAATTTTTTGATTAAAACTGATTCAACTCCAATTACTCTAGCTACTTTTACTACATACGATTTAAAATGATGATTCAATCTAATCAACAAATATCTATCAGCTTTATTTTATCTTCTGTCTCCATTATCTTTCTTTTCTATTCCATTCTGCATATATATATATATATATCTTTAATTAAGGCTCCCGTCTACCCACCATTTTGATTTCGTGGACGTATTGTTAATCCTAAGGGATTACGACTTAAATTCTCACATCTTTACTATTTGATCTATTTGAATGCAACAAAGTGCATCTGATGGAGCAAAAAATAACAAATGCTTCTGTGGAATTATTTTTTCCCTCCGATTCTTAAAAATATTTTTATTCTTATTTTAATGACTCGCTTGGGAGTTTTCTGGACATTAATTTTTTTTAAAAAATACTTTAAGAATTGGAGGAAAAAAGTAATTCCACAAAAGCATTCTTATTTTTTGCTCTATCAGATGCACTTTGTTGTATTCAAATAGATCAAATAGTAAAGATGTGAGAATTTAAGTCGTAATTCAAAGTCCACGAAGTGAAAATGACCTGTAGACGGGAGCCTTAAATTCAGTACACTTCTTGTCTACAACTAATTTGCCTAGTCATATTTTTTTATTTTGGTTTATTAGATGATGTTATTTTATGGAATTAAAATGTACCCAAAAAAGCTCCGAGGTTGGTAAAAGGAAAATTGTTAGTAGCCAAAATTCACAATCGTAATGACCTTTACGGTGGTTAATTATGAGAAGTTTACAGGAGGTGGTAACTCTCTAGTTGTAAATATTTTTAATGAAACCAATTCCTAAGCACTCATGCATTACTGAGTCTAAGTAATTAACCAGACAGAAACTCACCTGTGACAATAATTCTTGCTGGATTAGAACTGGCCACTGATAGACCTGTCAGCCTATGTTTTGTTCGACAGCTAAAACTACTGAGAGCATCACTCTGTTGAACATGTCTCACATGTAGCTCCCCTGACGGAAATATGCTGTATCGACCTAAAATGTATAAACGTAACATAAATATTTAATATCCGTAAGGCATATGAATTTTCAAGACAAACTATTATTAATGTAACAGATGTAGATAATATAGTTAATACAAAATTTAACGGAATATTTGTAAATTAGATCTTATTGCTATAGTAATGAACATTATTGAAGAACATGAAAATAGAGTTTGATTGATTGATTCACCATAGGTGACCGAGAACACCCAACAAGGACATGGAGTTATTAAACTAGTCTCCTGGGAGGATCACCCCTCCATAGCTTATTTAAAACTAAAAACCGAGTTAACATAAATAAGTTAATAAGTTTACATAATGAAATTAGTGCAAAGAAGTTTAACATTAAGAATTAAAAGCTTTAACATCTAGGTATTTTTTAAAAAGTAAGACCACAAAGCTAATATTAAGTTTTATCCTGTCAAGGACGATAAAGATAAAGAGCTCTTAGTTAGGTATGCTAAGACATAGTAAAATAATGTTAAATAAACAAAAAATCTTTATATTTTAAATGAACAAAATTACAGACAATGAGAACATGTTTATAGAAAAAAAATGCATAGAAGTACAAACAGAGTAATGAAAGAAATAATCAGTTCTCAAAATAACAACAAACATACACAAACAATATAATTAGACATGAGGGGAAAAATTTGCACCAAATCAAGAAAAATTAAAATAATAAAAAAATTTCAGGGGAAAAAGGAAGAATAGCTAAAAAGGATTATTGTATACTTTAAGGTTACAGTAAACATTCAAGGAACATTTTTTGTATTCACCTAAATTTTGCCAAAAAAAATGTATATTTTATGACCTTATTGGGTTTTGAAGTTTAAGAAATACCCAAGAAAAGTTTTGCTAGAGCATATTTTCACTGTCAAAACGGCATTTTATACAAACATAAGGAAATATTAAGACTTGCCGCAAAACATGGTAACTCATTTTGTAAATTGAATAATACGGAATATAACCTTATCTAGGTAATAGACTATTATTATTATGAAAATATATCCTTTATGTAGGGTTCTATAGCAGTTCGAGTTCTGAACATTGATATTTTCTCTAAAAGTCATTTTCCCTTAATAGAATTATAACAAATCTTCTAGTCAGCATAAAATCTCAAGAGTAGTATATTCTTTATGTGAAATGTAATGAAAATTATGAAAAAAAAAATTGTTTTTTTTTTTAATCTTTCTAGCCAGAGAAATTCACGATTAAGTAATATTAAAATAGTTATAACTCCATTTCTAAATAAGATAAAAACAAAATTCAAACAGATTTTTAAAGATACACGATTGGGGCTTAGTATGAGATCAAAAGTAAAAAATAGATATTTTTACTAAAAGTGTGTTTATAAGTTATACTGTCCCATTAATGGCAATACCAGCTTCTACATAAACGTATGATATTTATATAGAATGAAAATTAGGATTGTTTGATAAAGTAGAAAGCCAAGTAGATTTAGAAATTTTCATAGAAAGAAGTTTCTCGGATATAATTATAAGGACACAATTTAATAGGTGTGAAATTATAAAGTCATTTGCACTTTAAGACAAAACCGATAGGATTTTTCTTAAAAATCTTTTATGGTGGTTAAATGCCTAATATTACACCACATGATGAAGATTTTTCTATATCAAACAAAAGAACCATGCGAATGTAATATGATATTTAATTAAATTTTTCGGCGCCAAGACATCTCTTAACGTTAGTTACAGAATTCATATTTTAAAATTAACTAGAAGCATACTTTTTCCGTGACAGTTTCTTCTCTTAAGAAAGCCAAATAAGCCGCCCACTTTAGTGTATAATCCCCCGTTTAGTGTTTTGGTACCTCACACTGTTAATTTCAAGAAAAATCTAAAAATAGCTTGTGTTCTAATTTGGCATTCATATGGACTATTGTCTAAATGAAATATTCGTCGCTGCGTGGGAGTTGCAGCGCATCCGCAATTTTAATAATGTACAAAGTTATATTCGGAATCGAAAGTTTAATTTAAAAATACAATGCTATTTCAAAGTAACATTAAAATAATTTGCATCCTAAATATACCAAGTAGGAAGCGATGTTAGAGGTTAATATTTTGAAGAAAAAATTGAAGTTCTCGTTTTGGCCTATAATTCTGAATCATTCTTCCTAGACTTAATTTTTTTTGTAGTTTTCCTAGTTATACATAAGATGTGATACAACACATATTGATAGATTAAAAATCATGCTTAATTTTTATATATGAATTTTATATCTGTCCAATTAGAATTTTAAGATGAATTTTCCATTCTTATAATACATCTTTTAAAATTAAATGCACTCTTGCTAAAAGCTGTAAAGAATTGTAACACATAGAAATAAACAGATATACAACTTTCTCTATTTTCTGTATTGAAACATCTATGTTTGTATCATTGAGTTTACATTACATAATTTTGCATTATTTCTTTTTTTTTTTAATGGGTGGGATTCCATTTACACACAAAACTAATGGTGAAGTGCCGGAATTTGAGCCACAGACGTATGTTCTGAATTTTTTGGCCTGCTGTTTCTGAATCTCTTGCATTTTTAAACGAATTACATTGAAAACAATTTTTCATTAATTATAAAGGAATTGAATTTATTTGTTAGTTATATAGATTTTTAAAAATTCTACTAATCTTTATTTTCTATTTTTTCCCTTTCTCTCTATATATATTGTTACAAACATAAGATTAACTATACAATTATATCATTCTACTAATGTAAACACAATTAATATCATTATTTAATTATCTTGACACATGTTAAAATTTGTATCACTCTTACAAGTTCAGTGAGAAGTAAATTACCATGTTAATGGATTGATTAATTTAGTATGGTTAGTTAATTTATAAAAATATTTTTCTCAATATTAAATTAGTTTTTTTTTCGTGATTTTAGGCTTTTCAGACCGCCTTCTGCCTAATTCTGTAAATGAAATCAGATTCCGTAATAAAAAAGTTATGTTGCAGAAGTCAATTAGCTTTGTTAGTTAAATTAGTAAAGGAACCCATTAGTATCATAATTTAGTTTCCTTCAAGATATTAAGAATGATATAAATGATGCTTAGCTTCAATAAAAATGCAAAAGCTATTAGGAGAGCATCACTTTTCTAATGAGAGTACAGTATTATTGCTATAATGCGCTATGCAATTTGGGTAAAAGAAAAATAACCAAAGGACCTTCAAAAGTGTGGGTACTGTTTACAACCGAGAAATTACAACAAATTTTAAGTAAATAATTGGGTTCAGTAATTCTTATTAGTATATATTACATAATTAATTACAATAGGGTTATATTCATCCCTTTTTCAAGTAGCAATAATGTTGCATTCAATATCGTCATGAATACCCTACGTCTTCCTCTCCCTTCCCTACGTCTGCTTCTTATTTTTCTCTTCCAACACCCTATCTGCTTGGAGAGAAGGGTTCTTCTACCGCGTCTTTGGATGGGAATTCATCTGGAAAGCATGAAAGCAGGTTGGTATCCTCTGGATAGGAGAATTGGCTATCTCTGGAGAAAGGCTCTGGGTCCGCTCCAGATAGGGAATGGGGGAGGCAATCATCACTCCCAAACTTGTAAAATTTGACAAAAGTTTACTCTCTTTCAGAATTGTTCAAAATATTCCCGGTACCTTACTATGGACCTATTCCAACTGAAAACATACCTAAAATATTCTCAGAGTGTTTGTAGAATTTTATATGGTCCAGGTTAATATAGTTATATGCGACATAATGGTGCTAACAAAATACCCTATTTACATTACGGAATCAATATTTAGAGAACTTCATATTATCGGGCGTATTGTGATGCATTTGATTAACTTTTTGAATTTTTTCCCGAACTTAAAGAATACTTTTCCTTATGTTGGCAGTTTATCTTGTGCTTGCTTATGATGTGAAAACAAATTCTTAATCTTTCCAGGAATTTACCGTATTTTATGTTTTGAACAGCGGACATCGACGTATTATTAAGCAGATAATATTATTTCACTATATTTCATCGTCGCTCGTTTTATTTGATTTTATAATATTTTGTGCAAACGATTATTAATGCTTGCCGGTTTGTAGATCACTATCATATTGTGTCTTTTAAGTTTTTGCAATACTTTCTGCAATAGTGAATTGTATTTTACGTTTTGTATTTCTTCACTATGCTGGATGAAGAAGTGTCAGTTTCGTAGCTTTGGTGAAATGAAGCTCATATAGTTGTGATTTACCCGTTCGTTCCAATATAGTTTCGAACTCGAAATAAATTTTTAGTTTAGTAAAACTACAAGGGGGTGCTAGTGCGTATTTCCTTTAAAATACTATATCGGTTTTTTATATGACATTAATTGATTTAAGAAAAGCTTTTCTACAAATTACTAATGACTTAGGTGAGCTGAAAAATGGATTCTGAAGAGTAATGAATAAGATTGGTATGAAATATAGCACTTACAAACTACTAAGAGTTTAATAAGAAAATGAGAGGAGATAAAAAGAAGGATAGAAGTTTACAACGGAGAAGGACTACTCTTATAGGAAAAAAGAGAACCAGTAAGTAAGCAATGAGAAGCTGTATACGGACAGTGAGTCGAACCCATTTATAAATTCTTCTGCTGACTCAGATCCGATTGGTTAGGGAAAGTTAAATGTCTCATTGTAATCTTAGTCTTTGTCTTTAGATTATGTCGTATGATGATGTACAATCCACTGACGTAATAATAAGTATTTTGTTTGGTGATATTTCCAATATTCAAATGAATGAATAATTTATTTGACTTTATTTAAATGGAGACAATTTGATAATTGATTAATGATGGAAAGATTAAATGAGATAATAGCTTCCAGGATGTTGCAAAAGCTTCGTCATTTGTAAAGTTTTTGAGAGCTCTACATTCTTTCTAGTTATGATTCACGGTGATACAGAACTATTCTCTACTTTTCATCCGAAATGTGTAAAATGTAAATTTATTTGCTAACTTACCATGATTAATTTAAATCTATTGTCTAACAATTTTAAACTTGTTAGGAGATCATGGGAGCTCAATGGTAAGAATATGTATATCATCCAATCATGTCACAGGTTTGTTGTTCTATCAGAGATGGGGAAATATATTTTGTTGCGTGTTAAACTCAGCAATGTGTGTCTCAAAGTTATCGTTTTCCGATCTGTGGGAGTTAATTAAAAAGCTATCTTGTCAAATGTTTCCCTGGTATTTAAATGTTTTCTGGTATTAAATGTTTCCGTGGTAAGCTTAAAAATCCCATCGTTAACAGCCATCGAGTATTCAAATGAAATAATTTAATTCAATCCATTTTATCAATTAATTTAAAGTAACTGTATCCAATAAGAAATAATCTATAATAAATTTTCAACTTACATGATGGTTTGAAAGATCTTGATCATTTTCAAGGCGTATTTTTGCATTTCTGTTTTATTAATCATTATCAGCTGCGATTGAAAGTTACATATAACTTTTGGGAAGGGTATGTAATAAGCTTGAACAAAAATGCTTGTAAAACTAATACACTTTGTATTCATCATACAAATGTATGTAAGAAAAACTGTATAAATCATTTTAAATATATAATGCTGTGATGCCTCCGTTTCCTTACTTAGGATTTGATCCATCGAAATTCAATACGTTTCATGTGAGGAAGAATCACTTATGAAAAATCTCTAGTTTTATTTATTCTTGAAGACTGATAACACAGCAGCGACTATTATGAATATAAAGTGGTAACGAACACTTGACCTTCACCAAATATTAATTGAAAATCTTACTTATCTCGATAACAGCAAAACATGACCCGATTCAGGAACAATACTTATAGACTTGGTCCGAATCATAATAGCAGTTATCTAATTATTATTTAATTGTCTACCTCCAATATCCTATCAGTATAATTACCCTGAATTTCTAACTCCTGTCAACAATTAAACATGTTCAGTATCTCAATGTGATCGCAGTAGCCAAGTGGTTATTGTCTTGGCTTTTATTTCATCTAGTCATGAATTTGAGCTACGATATAACTAAACACTCGACGGGTCGCAGGGGGCTGATGTTAAATCTGTCGGGGCTCAAAGTTCTCCGGTTGGCTTGAAATGGGAGTTAAGAGAAGGAAGTGCCAGATCAGGTATCGTCTTCGTCACTTCGAGAGTTAAAAAATATAATAGTTCAAAAAGGAAAGACAGAATTTTTTTTTAAAAAATGTGAAGTATAAGAACAATGACGTCTTACTGCAAGCTTTTATTTACTTTTGAATTTTGATACTATGTGACATCTTATGTTCATTGTACTGACATGTACTGTTATATCTTACCCTTTATTGTAGTAAATTTTTTTTACCAGTAAATTATGAGTGAGGGGATGTTTGTCTCCTTGGTCGCTGGTGAATATCTCTAAGCACTTTGAGTGAGCTTGGTCCTCTTGGCATTCTGCCAATATCCCTCAAGTTGTTTCTAGTCGGACGTTAATAAAACCAATAAATTAATCTATAATCTCTCTATCTCCTTCTCTTCTCTTTTCTACACTTTTAATATATAGCAATGCTTATTAAAGCCTCGGTTTATTCCTAAGGCGAGGTTCTCTAATCAAATACTATCACGAAGTAGCCTAGGCTATTAGTTGAAGGGTTAAGTTATTTGAACAATCAATAAAGAAAGTATGCACTTTTCATTGAGTTCATTTAAAAATTTAAGCAATTTTTTCTACAAATGTCAATGAGGAATAATAAATATAATGAATTTATTCAGAGGTAAAAATATTTTATAAAAGTTTGGAAGATTAAATCGTAAGTAATAAAAAAACAACTCTCTTGAAGTTAGAAATTCTTAAGTTTTTAATTTCCATCTTCATATATCTAAATTATAATCATTCTTATTGTAATTTATCCAAATATTCGAAATGGAAAAATTCCAATTATGTTATCAATTTTGAAAAAAACAATTACCGTTGTTAACAATTTCAGACAAATTAGACTTATAAACTTTAATAATGGTGCATACAATCTTAAATTGTCTGAGAGGGAAAAAAAATGCAACAAGAAATTATGCTGGCTGAGCAGTTTGGTCCTGGAATTTTGAGTAAGTTAGAGAAGTATTAATTAAAATAATTACTATCCTATTCATTTTATAATTATCCATAATTATTATCCAGCAGAAATTTTGAATTAAAAATTTGTAGCATTTTGCGAACACTCATAGTATTTTAATATGTCAAGGTTCGTGTAGTTTATAGTTTACTGCTTCTCCACTCAACACCTCAGTGTTTTAAATCTCCCATTTTAATTTCCATTAAGTCAACGTTGTGTTAGGACTTTCGAGTATTATTTAAATAAAAATTAAAGTGAGTTTTTTTTTTTGAGTTTTGTGACAAAAGAAGATGCCAAGACTCTAATTTCATGATTTATTTTAATTTTTAAATTCATTTTAAACGCTATTTTCTTCTCAGGAAGAAGTAAAAGACATTTAATATATATTAAAATTTAGAATAATTATTTACTAAGGCAAGACCTGGCGTCCATTTATCGTAAAACTCTTAGTATAAGGAAACCGTGGGGAACCACAGCAATCACTGAAGTTTTTGTTTTCTTCCATTTCATAATGCTACTTCAAAAAATTCGTTACAAAGTATAAAAACGCGTTTTATTAAATGAAATAGAAATCTTACCAGGAACCCTAATTTTACTCTAAGTACACGTACCATTGAAAAAGTCAAATATTTCATTCATTTTCAATGTTTTTAGAAATTTCTCAATAACAGTGATTGTAAAAAAAATATGATTTCTAAAAATTAAAAAAAAATGCTAAAGGGAGCTCTCGTGATCCTTAAACAGGGCTAGCACAAACGAATGACTGGATTTTAAAAATTTATATTTTCGAAACTACACTGATATTAAAAGTTAAGAGAAATTTCCGACATGGTCAATTAGCTCTAGAACTACTGAGCAGATTTAAATGAAATTTGGTGTGTGCATAGGGTTGATGTAATGCAAGAAAATTACCATTCGAATGTTGTAATACACAGGCATGATCGTGCTTAACACTCATTGGAGTCGCAAGGTCTGAAACCGCATTTGCAGAATTGAACGAGCAAAGGAGTTAATAAGGAATATAGTTCCCAAACCTTTATGTGAATATTCTACAATACTAAAAATATGTAAATGTATACTTAAAAACTATTGTCACTCTATAGAAAATAATTTCATTTCATAATGCTCAAAACATCAGTAAAATGGATGAAAATTATTTAGAAGAAAATGTCTATAAATGTCTAATACCATAACTCTAAGAAACATATTTTGAGAAAATGGCAAGCACAAATATTTCTTTCATAGCGGCGTACGTGTGTTTACAATTTTAAAATTCAATTTTTGAAAGTTCTATTTATCGAATTGACAAACCGCCCTCTATTTCCGAACATCAAACCTCGAAACTTTAAAGTTTGAAGCCTTTTATAGTTTCAGTCAACTTAAAGATGTATAATTGTGTAGCTTATTGCTCAGAATGTTTCATTATTTTTTTAAGAAATTAAAATCATAAAAATATTTATATATTTATTTTTATGTAAAATAATAAATAAGTTTCAAAATTAAATAATAATAGTAATAATTGGAACAAAAAAAATGGCTGTAATGTCTTGTAAAATTTTTAATTTCTTAAAAATTAAACTCCTTTATTTATTGCTATTCACTTATTTTTAATCAAATCTTTTTTTTAAGGAAAAAAGGACTTAGATAGTCAAATCATACATGTGTTTGCCTTTTCTGTGAGATGCAATCAGATTATTATAAAGTGAGCAAATCATTTAAGAACACTAAAGAAAAAAGTTACAAATTAAACAGAAAAAAAATACCAGATTACTCTTGAGTATGAGATAAAAAGAGTTAAAAACACAAAAGTTTTGATAACATATATTTTCTGAGATAAAAGAAACTTCTAATTTAAAATACTAATTTATTGGAAAAATACTAACATATTAAAATGATATTTTATTTTCCATTATCAATTTTAAGAAATATTACTTCTTTCTTTTTTTTTCAAATTTAATTTTCAATTAAAAAGCTTTTAATAATGGAGGAGTCATTAAAGAGTCATTCTTGAAAGCTAAAATAAATCTGATTTTTATCTCTCAGACTTAACTTTTAACCTTACTATAAATAAAATTTATCTAATGCTAGAGGTAAGAACATTATGATTATTCTATCTATCATAATACAATGCAGTTATAAACTAAATAAATTCAAATATATATAATGCTAATTACGAATTTTACTAATGGTTCATATTAATTATCACATAAGGGTTGATATTACATTTTGATTTTGTTTTTTTATATTCTTCGTACCATTTATGATAAAGGGCCTATGAGCCGCATTTTGCAGCAAAATGGTATACAATATTTTTTTTTTGCAGAAATAAAATAGTAATTAAAATCAAATGCAGTTTTTGGTGACTTATAATTTTTATAAGTAATATTAATAATAAATAATATTTATTTATTTGTAAGAAAAATTCTTCAATTGATGAGAAGAAAAATTTTTCATTTGAAAATGTTAACAATCATTTCGAAAAGTTATATATTCAGAGATCTCATTTAAATCGGTCTGATGCCTCTTTTGAATTAAGAAACGAAAAATTGTATAAGATATAAAAGATATGTATAATTGTCTGCACCGAATTCTAATTAAATTTCACGGTTTATGACTTCTATTATATTTTCAAATATTTATATTACCTCAGGTGTTCGGTGAGAAGAAAATTGGAATTCAGTGTTTTTCGGTATACTTCAATTGTTTGAAATTTGGAGAATTCCATCAGATAATGATTACTAGAATTATGGGATTCTATTCTTATTTTTTACTGAAGTTCTGAATATTTCATTCTCTTTTTGTGGGATACAATGTATTTAAATCGGAAAAGATAAGATTTGACACTTCTTGCAGATATATATTTATATTTAAGTACCTGAGATAGAATGTTATAAAATTTTTCACAACTTACTTTCTGGCTTTTTGCAGAGCTGTTATACATTTTAAAATATAAATTTCCCTTATTTCTTATAATATCTCTGTCTAAAATAAATACAATTATAAGCAGTTTAATTAATTTAGTTTTTTCAACTTATAACAAAGGTAATAAAATTTTTATATATACTAGTTTTTAATGATTACAAACATTTTTTTTTTCTCAACGCTTGAAAGATAACATAAGAATATATATGTTTCTGACCAAAAAAAAAAAAGAAAAAGAAAACTATGTGTCAGTATATAAATTATGATTGGTTAGAAATAATTTATATTAATTAATGTAATTTTTTAAATCAAAATGAGTTATTTTCATTAATTTTTATTCTTTATTCTTTAAAAAACACAATTAATTTTATTTAATTTTAGTAATGAGGAACTTTATTTGTATTTTGTTGAATGTTTTTGCAAGACTAAAAATATTCAATCCATAAATTTCGAAAGAAGTTTTATTTAGCATGAAAATAATTCTGAATTATAATATATAATTGCAATAAATGTACAAACTATTTAAATAGAAAATAAATAACATTCAAAGCATGGATTTGTATAAAATTAATGACAATCTTTGTTAATTATTTAGTTTTCTGCGAAATTGAAAAATTCCCAAAATGTCGCCATTTTGTTCGCCGTTTGTAAAGCATAAATTACCGAAAATTATCAATTGATTTGTTTCACTGTGTTCTCTTGTTTTATTTCTTGCGTTTTATAATATTTGAATGAAAAGTCTAAACATCTAAATTAATGAGTCAAGGAATCTTGTTGCAGAATTTCTTTCATAAATGAAATAAAAATCATTCAAAATGATGTGGCAAAAATATTCTGATGTTACTTTAATAAAGATATACTTACTATTATAATTGCGATGTACTCATCGAATATGTAGGGAAGTTTATAAATAATTTATAACACAAAATGTTACCATTTCTAAATTGCAAGTCATTAAAATTATTTCCAAATTAATGATCTTTAAATGCTGATTCTTTTTAGTAAATTGATTCGGATTTCATAGTTATTTACTCACACACTATGGCAAATTTTATTTTTTTATTGTACAATTTTAATGATAATTAATATCGTTTGTATAGAATTAAATACATTTAAATAAATGAAATTATTAATAAAATGCATATTAATGAGGAAAAGCTACAAAATCTTTTTGAAAATAATGAATATCAATGATAAAAGTTCTATACCGTAGCTTTGGTTAGAAAGTAAAAATGTGAACATTGGATGTTTCGGGAAGAATGATAACAGAAATACATATTCGCATATATATTGATGTACAAAAGATAAGCACGAATGAAACAATGTTAAAAAATATGAATAAATTTGGGGAATGTTTTCAAAATAACTTGTAGAAAATCGTCTATTTGAGGTGAAATTTTGAATTCTATGAGAAGCATTTTACTCGATGTTTTCATGCGCAAAATACGTGCTCACATCGGAACTTGGATAAACCGGCTCATTCAACATACGCTGTTCAGACAGGTGCCATATAATTCACGCCCTAAGAAACGTTGTTATTGATTAACTGAATGAATGATGACGATTTTTTCTAGTTTATTTTTTATTAACGTCGCACTGGAAGCAACACGAGGGCTATTGGCGACAACACTCTCGTAATTTTCAACCTTGGTCAAGTGATGAGGATGGATGATGACGAATGAACACGTCTGCGAAAGGAAGAATCTTTGAAATATTCGAATCTAGATGATCACAAATCAAATTGTCTCGAATTCTGAATGTGTGCCATTTTGTGATCTAAAATTTGTGACAGATGTTCCAAAGTGTTAAAACCTTATAGTTATAGAAATTTTCATGATATGTAATACCTTCCTTAAATCGTTAAATTTTTGCATAATTATTTATTATTTAAATATTTTATAAATGTAGTGTTATAGATTGGTGTATATCTTTTTACTCAATTGTACAGTAATGAATTTATGTATTTTATTTTATTTTTTAATTATTGAGTTTACTTCCTAACTTGTTTTCGATTAAAGTATTGGTTTTAAATTTCTAATTAATATCAATTGTGTTATTTATATTCTTTTTGTATTGTATAAGAATTGCTGTTTTATTTTTCTTGTTCTGAAAATTGGGTTAAATTTTTATTAGTTATATTTGTTTCAGAAATCTATTTACTCTACGAATGTTTTAGAATCAATATTTTTTTTTAATTTAATAATAAAAATGAAATACAATTAAAAACGTGACATTAACACGTTTTCTCCTCCAAAGTAAAACAATACTACCATTTGTAGGAGATCTGAAATTTATTTTTTGCTACACTTATTACAAAAATTTTATCTTTTAAATGAAATATTTCTTCCAAATGACCACTAAATCATAAGAAAGTGTGCTTCATTATTATTCAAAATGATTTTCTCAGTTATTTATCATTTTTTATGAAAAGGCCAATGAACCATAATGTATCAGGACTTAATCCAGCAGTCATGCTCCATAAATTTAACATGTGATCACAGCGGCTGGGAATAGTTAGCCTTTCGAATAACTTCGAAAGGAAGTCCGCGATAAGCTATTTCCTGCAAACCCCACCAGTGTCGTCAATTAATAGAAAATTAAGGTCAACAGTTTCCGGAAAAATATGATTTATGACTACAGAATCATGTCGCTGCAGCGCTGAAATAGTTTTGTGAAGCTATGCGTTGGAATATATTGTCTTTTGGAATACAATTACTTTTCATTGGAAAATGATTGTTAAGGAAAATGTTCCATTATGTATATTTGAATTCATTGAGTAAATTTGTAATTTAAATAAAACTTTTTTTTTTATCAATTTTCATGATCCAAATTCAGATGACAACTTAATTTTGGGAATATTACATTGCTACCTTTGATAACTAATAAAAAAATTCTGATTATTGCTTCCAAATTAAAGATTTGTTCTTTATTAAGTCATTTATATACTTTAAAATATTTATATAATTAAATCTTTGAAATCGAAATATACTTGGCGTTTTTTTTTTATTTTTCCACTTTAGCAATTTATGTGAACAAATTATATTAGGGTATTTGAATCGTGAGTAGCATGGGTCAAGTTGAATTTTTTTTTTTTCATAGCGATTGCCAATATTCAATTATCTTTAATAAACTAGTTTTTCATGAAAAAAAGTGTTAACATCTTATCACCTTTTTAAACTGTACCACTTCTTAATTTACACATTCAGTTTTAACTTATTACTATAATTTATTAGTTATAATTTAATGCTTAAAATTAACATTTTATTTACTCCTTATACGCAATATTACCGGTTATTACTTTTAAGCAATTTTACAATATTTTAAATTACAGTTTTCAAACAGTATTGAGTATTTTTTGGTTGTTTTTTTTTTCATTCTTTTGATAAATTGTTTATTAAAATCGCACTTGGAAGCAACTCCGAGACTATTGGCAACAGACTTCGCGATTAGAACTTCTATCAAGTGACCTTGTATAACACCTGAGCTGACCTTCTTTTCTAAATTTTCACAATGGGCAACTGGAGGACTTGGAATATTGACAGATTTAATAAGCATCATTCCTACTTCACGTGGATCTTTAGGGGCATTAGGACACGAAATCACAACTTGACGATGTAATCTCGGTAGCGTTGCTTCTGTAGTGTCAGAATATGCGGCTACAATCAAGCTATGCGTTTTATGCTTATAATACATTTTATGAATAATTTATAATAATCCTCGTTTGACATAATTAAGACCCTATATATTATGTATTACATATGCGACGGGTCTATCCGAGATCTTGTCACGAACAGTCCTCTAGAGGAATTTTCGGGCCTTAGAAATTATTTTTATTAGAAATCTTCCTCCGAAGAAGAGAACGTGATCATGCAAATTAAGACTTATATATACAGGTGGTGGACAAAAATATGGAAACACCTTGTAAAATGCATGTTTGAAAAGAA
>BMAW01093662.1:0-14480 GCA_019974015.1 Nephila pilipes
AGTAAAGTTTTCGTCAGCCTTGAATTCCAATTTAATGAATTAACATTCTTTAATTCGGATGAAGGTTATATTTATTCATTGAATTTTGAAATAAGAGAGTATGAAAAATAAATCTCCTGTGGAAAAGTTATTCGTAATATAATAACTTGGTATATAGTTCATAATTAGTCGCATTTTTTAATCATATTTAGCGAGATCATTGGACTGAATAAGCAATATTACTGGTTTATGTATCAAACGGAAAAATATTTACGGTATTTTCATTATGGTACAAATATGCAAAAATGAAAAAGCAAGCAAAATTTAAAATTCTTACCATAAGAACAATTTATAATATTAATAAATTTGGTTTTGTTTTTCATATTGCTATTTTATCTATTCCTTTCACAAATCTTAGCTTTTCGGATACCGTTCCACATAGTTCTAAAAATATTGTTTCTTAATATTACAGCAAACACATTTCTATTTCTTTTAATGTTCACAATTCTGAAAAAATTAAGTTTTTTAATCCAGTATTCAAGATTGTATTTATTATAATACATAAAACAACAAATAATAGTTCTAAATTGGAAAGTAATAAATTGCTGTAAAGTTTAATTTTTTTACACGTTAAAAGAAAACATTTTGTTACCGATGCATTCTGTACATTTTGTATAAATTAATACTTCCTCTCGTTCACATATATCATACCTGAAAACAATATGTTAAAGAAAGAGGTATTAGTAAATTATTCCGGTAAAAAAGAAGTTTTTTGAATATGGGTTTTCTTTCAAACTTCACACTTTGCGTAACATAATTTTTTTATATCTTAAATTTTAAAAGCAATTAATCGGCTCAGTTAAGCTATTTTAGCTTATGATAATCAACTAATCAATTAAGCGCTACCTGTAATTAAAATTAAAGCAAACGATAAATTTTCAAACGGGGGATTTGGAGACCATTTGGAGACATGGGAAGAATTCAGGCGTAAAATTTAATTCTTTAAATAATTAGTTTCAATGAATTAATTTTTATTAATTATAATTAAATTATCGTATTTTCATTCAGAACAATCGTGTATAGGACATTTCAACTCAATTGAGCCCTTTAAAATATGAGAAAAGAGCTTTTAAAGTCTTGAACCAGAAAAAGTTACAATGTGAGTTAAAAAAAACCCATTAAGAAGAAGTGATAGATTGAAATATCCTATATATATATATATATATATATATATATATATATATATATTCTTTTAAGCCTTTTTTTTCTTCTGATGGTGAATTCTCTTATTTACTATTCATCTAATAGAAGTATCAATCAAAATAAATATAACAGTAATTGTATCATTACGCAATATCAAGTTATTGGTGAGGAGGCCATAATTCACCAATAGATTGGAAGCTTCGAATAGCATGATCTTTTGAGAATTTCGGGAACATTCATAATTATGTAAAAGATGGCAAGCTTTCCGGGAAAAAAAAGAAGAAGAAAAAAAAAAAAAGAGTTATTCAATTGGATTTTGTTTCTCGTTCGCTCTTGTGGCTGCCGGCCTTTACTGCTGCGTTTATTTTGATTCCGACTATGTAAATATATGTTAATAGTTATCAGGAAAATGAATTGTTATTTAAAAAAAACAAGATAGAAATTCTTCCAAAGACACGATTGCTATCCCATAACACTTGGATTCAACAACAGTTTCATATTGTGTTACCTTGCATTCGGAAAGAGTTGCTCGCCTATTCCTTATACACCTAGCCCAACTTAATAATAGATTAGGTTTTGTAAATTTTCTTGTGTTGGGTTCATTAAATACTTAAAATTCTTGTTCTAAGGACTTTTATTTGAGTTTTTGAAATAAATTTAACGTTTCAAAAATAAAAAATTAGAGAAAAAGGATATCTTATATTTTACAAGGAATATTAATGTATATGAGCATGTAATAATAGGAAACCAAGCAGATAATTAAAAATTGAATTTTATATAGATACAAAAAAATAAATAAAATATTGATACAGATATATTGATAAAATATTGATATATATCATTCGCCCAATATATATAGAAAAACACAATACACTTTATTTCAGTATTTAAGAGTCCCCTTTTTTGTATTTTAATATCAACTACATCTACAACAGATAAATAGCTATGATTCTTATATATAATTTTAGAACGTGGGTGTCAACCATAAAAAAATACCCATGAACGTTCACATTTTATATTTTTAAATAAAAAAAAAAACAAAACAAAACATTAACTGAATAACTTAAAGAAATTTATCTGAAAAGATACAATATGATTTAAAATATGAAAAAAATATTACAACAGAATATTACTGTGAATAGAAATATCACTTCTTCAGCTACAATGTTTTAATATTTCCTACTGCTTAGCACATGAGAATCATTTACCCAATATATATATATAGATTTGTAAAATTTCTAAACACACATCACAGTTTGTATACATTATTTGCCTCATGATCACATTTGATTGAATAAACAGAAACATTTGTGGTTCTAGAAGAGAAGTTTACAGCAATTGCAGTTCAGGAAATATAGCAAAATACTATAAAGAAAACTAGCAGATTTAAAAATTTTATCAGAGAACACGCGATGAATATTTATTAGACTTGTAACCCGAAAAAAAAGTTCTGTTTTTCTATTTGCAGTATTTTGTATCAGTTGTTTTTGAAAAACAAATCTTTTCTATATCTTTATTTTTTGCTCCATGGAAGGAGATTTTGTAAGGGAAAATTTGTTACTGTCCCGCTTATTAGTATTAATATCAATAATTTTATAACAGGTTATGAACTGGCTGAACTTTTCACGCAAAATTGTGAGATAATTAAGTAAGATATATGATAAAATTCTTTATTGTGAATAATATATCACAAATAATTTATTTCTTTTAAATATTAGACGTGCTTTTATTCAAAACGAAATGAATGTTCCCGCCTACGGATTCTGGAAATCATATCTAAATTCCTTGTTTTTGTGACACACACACACACACACACACACACACACACACACCACACACCACACACACCACACACACACACACACACCCACACACCAACCACGACAACCCTGTCGAGGATTCTTTACAATATATTATATTAATATATGTAATAATATATATAAATAATATATATAATATATTCAATAAATGAATAAAATGTCGTTATTAAGCACAAAAGATTTTTAAGCTCTACGGATATCTTTTAAAACATAAATTTCTCAAAAAGAGATTCTTACACTCAGTATTTTATTTCCTCCTCATGTCCTGGAATCCTTGAAGAACGGGGTTAGATGTACTTGTTATATTTTTAAATGATATTTTTTTTACACTTGGTAAGTATTGATTAATTTTACTTTTATTAATGAAGCATAAAGATTTATATAAAGAATCTTTAAATATCTGTTTATCATCTTTATTTCCTCACATGTTTTCCAAATTTATTCGTATAAAAATGAAGCTCTATATTTTATCAACAACTGTTTTTAAGGTATAGTGCGACGTTAAATATGTCTACATAAAACGAGTTTAAAACCGAATGGCTTTTAATATTTATTAGTAAGAAAGAACAAAAGACAAAAGAAAAAAAAAAAAAAAAAAAAAAAAAAAAACACTTAATATATTTTTATACCACATCTGTTGCTTGCAACGGTTTGAAAAGACTATCTTTTGAAATTTCTTTCTTCTTTTTCTTCTTTTTAAGCTTCCTTTATCAATATAGATAAGATTTTTTAAAGGTGCTTGAGGTATTATATTGGATTTATCCATTACTTTTTTGTTTTTTACTTTTACTGTAATTTTTGAGAGTTATTGCAATAGTTTTCAGAGTTGTGCGTATCTCAGAATTCATTTCAGAAATCAGGATGATACAAATATATATTTTTTAGGTCAGCAGTGTTTAGTTAAAAAAGCTTTCACAATTTATTTTAAAAAAATGTTTCATAATTTCTTCATTCATTTTCCTTAGTGGTCATGGTCTTGAACTTGCGACCAGCATTGCTTTCGTCGAAACGCAGATTAATGTCCTGATGTCACTAAAGTCCTCCCGATGGCGTGGTGTGGAAATTTTGAGAATGAGATGCTAGCTTAGGTGTCGTTTTCGTCACTTGACGAAGGTTCAAAGCTATAAGGTCCGTCATCCATGCTTCTGAATGAGACGTTAAAAAACAATGAATTGAAAAAAAATTCAGTTTTCTAAAGAATGTTTATGCAATAAGATATAAAAGCAAGTTTTTTTTTTTAATTTTCAGATTCAAAAAATAACTAAAAAATTTATGTTATTTTTTTAATAAAATAAATTTGAACAATCACTTATTAAATCTATAAACTAATGAACGAAATTTATTGTGAAAATTAAAATTAAAGGTGTAACTTATTGCATAGTTATTTGATATTTTTACAACTTGCATTTCTGATATTTTTGATATTTTTTGATTTTCTTGATATTTTTGAAACTTGCAATTTTTTTTCCCGAAACAGCAATGAAATATAATGTTTCCACCTAAATATCAAAAAAGTAATTTACTTTAAAAACTATACACCGAAACATAAAGTATATTACGTTAAATAAAAACATTAAATCATTACTGCTTAAACTATTCTCCTTTCGATACTTTAACATATTTATTTCAACAAAAGTTTATTAAGATTCCATAAAGTAATTTCATACTTTCAACATACGAAGGATGTTTCAAAAGTAAGTTCCTTCATTTTTTTTTGAAAGAGCACATGGTACACCAGATGAAACAAACTACCACCATAAGAATCCACACCCGTTGATGGTTCAGCATCGCAAGTAGCGTCAGTGGAGGAGGAATGACGCATACGCAGAGCGACGAAGAAAAGAGAGTAGCATCAGACCAGCGTGCCCGAGGCGTGACTAACAACGTGGTCGGCAATGAAAGTACGGGCTGTTATCCGGTATGAGGGCACACGTGGGACTGGTCATCCATGAACGTCTGCAGACCATGTACGTTGAACAGGTCATGTTTCGAAAAATGGTTGGGCGCTGGAGATGGTTGTTAAGCGAATGAAGGAAGAATGGGGAAGAAGAAGATTGAAAAATGCATCACTCCATATCCAAGCATGAAAACGACACTCTTAAAGTACAGGACAAGGTGTTTGCGGATATGCGTGTAATGGTGTCAGACGTGGTATCAATACTGCTTATTAGACGTACTCAGGTACATTCAAAACAATGCTGAGGGGGAGCAGGCTGTGCAACAATTCCTTGTATCGCAGGGCACCGAGTTTTACTAGAGTGGTTTCTTGAGATTGATTGCACTCTACGACAAATGTCTCAATGTCAATTGCGACTATGTCCAAAAATAGTGCAATGCTCTTAGTTCATGATGACTTGGTATAGTTTTTTATGCATCATATTTTCCTTGTGAAAAAAAAAAATAACAAAATTTATTTTCGAAACATTCCTCGTCTTAGTAAAAAAGGAAACTTACCATGAATAACACTTATCATCAAAGAAAATTGTGACAAGAAACGTTCGAAAAAAAAAAAAGTTTCTCAACAAACTTCAAAAATGTTCCCTTTTCATTCGTCTTCGAGATTAAACTCATTTTTAACCTCTGTTCCATTTGTAACTGTTTTCCAAATTTGAGAACTTGTATAGAAATCTAAATTATCATAAAATTTATTTGCTGTTATAATCACTGGTTTGAACTATCTAATTGGAAAGTTCCAAAATAATGCTAATTATCTGAGATGGCCCTAAGCTGATTCTAAAAACACTTTCTAAAGAAGAATGTAATATACAGTTAATATTATGAAATGAATTCACCTGCAATTGTTACCGAAAAAATATTCTTATATGAAAAATTTTAAATTTTTTTAATCAAACGAATGAGCAAGAGAAAGGAAATCAACAAAATATCCATGTTCTAATTTTTTTCCCCTTGGTTTCGATAAATTTTTAAACTAATGGAATGTGTTTAGGTCGCATCACGGTTTGTGCAACCTAAAAAAAGTATTGAAAAAAAGTAGAATGCATAAAAAGAATGCCAAAAATGAATATTTCTTAAATTATCAATTGTTTTTAGAATATTTACGAATAATCAATGCTTCGCTTGAAACAGTTTGAAAATTCTTGGCAAAACACGACAAAGAGTAAATTTACATTACGTAATAAACATGTCAGACACAAAAATGCGTAAAATTCTGCACATAATGGAATGATGCTGCCATTGCAGAAAACGAAACAATCGGAATTAATTATCGATATTGTCAGCTGAAATTAACACCCTTCCGTAGGTACAAGCTCACCACATTGTGTTAGTATAAAAAGTTCCCCTCACTCACAACTGTATCCTGTCAGCTGCATTTGTTCAGTAAGTGTACATCCAGTAGAAACTTCAAGCGTCACCATGAAATTCATGGTAAGTATAGATTATTTATATATTTGGTATACAAATTTATAAAAATAATATATAATCTTCGAATATAATCTTCGAATATTATATCGATCATTTGAAAATATACGCATATAATGTATAATTTAATAATTACATATAGTCGAGAGGATCAAGTGTCTCTGTAGACTCACTTGAAGTATGAAATTTCATGGTTTTGAGCCCTGATGCTATTGAAGATATGTAGCATAATGGTATTGATGCATGTAAAATCTGTAGAGGCACAAAAACCTCTTGTTTAAAAGTTTGGTGAGTGAAATTCCAACTCAGGTGTCATTCTTGTCATTTCTAAATGGTTTTAAATTTTGATTTTTTTTTTGGTTTCATTAACGTTGCACTAGAAGCAACACATAAGCTATTGGCGAAGGACCTCGTAATTTTGAACCTCCGTGAAGTGACGAGGACGACACCTAAGCTGGCACCCTCTCTCCTAACTTCCACGCCACAACCACGGGAGGACTTTGGGCCTCGACAGATTTTTCGTGCATCAACCCCGCCTACACGGACTTGATGCCACTAAAGAACGGCTAAACAGCGGGTCTTTTGTGGCCTGAAGGCCCGAACCCGCAACTCGACGAAAATAGACAGCCGCGAGTCCACGACCATGACCATTAGGCTACCGCGGCAACTTTAAATTATGAAGTGGTTCGCTATTTGCCCTCGTGTTACTTTCAAGTGTTATACTAATTATCAATTAATTATTATTCTGATAGGTGTTTAATTTCGATGATCGTAGTTTAAATTCCCCTAAGATTTGCAAGTAACTTGAGGGAAATTCTAGAACAACCCCAAGAATTTCTATTCCAAAATCTTTCGCAGTGATTTAGATACCAATTTTTTCAAATAAAACTAAGTGCCAAATGTGATAATCTTTGAAATAGAATCTAAATTTATAATACAGAAAAATACATATATTCATTAAAGTATTTCATTGGAAAAACTTCAGTTAATTTAGAAATTTCGTATTACTATCAATAATTAAATTTTCTTTTATCAATAAACTATGCCAAACTAAAAATGCATTATAATAAATAGTTTTGAAGAGGGATGCCAGCCTAAATATTATTTATGTATAAATTCTTTTGAATGCCCTCAAAATCATATTATTTCGACCATTGGAAACTTTTAGAATACACACTTCCAATACACATGTATTACACTTACGAAGAATACATTTGCAGACTGTGTCTCTTCTTATAAGTGATATTTAAGGGAAGCATTTGACTTTTTTTCAAGGAAACTATTTATGTGTCAATATATAAAGCAGAATCAAATTTAAAAATAATGACACCTTAACTCTAATAGACGTTTAAGGGACTCAAGCGCATAATCTATAAATAAGGAAATTAAGGCAAAACACAATAAATTTTTCCCAATCAAAATATTTGTTGAATTACAAAAAAATTGGCACAAATATATGCTTGTAACATATTAAGGAATTCTGGGAAGAGAAGGTAAACTGCTTTTATAAATAATCATCTCTTGTCGAATGTTTCTAGAGAAGCATAATATGTTTTATGTGCCTTTCTTGTGCTTCTATTCAACAAACCTTCTTTACACATATTAAACTTAAAGGGTACAGTGGCACTTTGAATTTATATCTCTACTGCTTTTTTCCTTAGAAGGAATATTATACCTTAACTACATATTTTGAATAATAAGTGATTAAAATATCTGTAATTAGTCAAGAATTGATATTTTTTTTTATCAAATCAATATATTAATCTTCCTCATAAATTTAATTTAATTTTTTTTGCTTCATTTCAGCTGATCTTCCTGTTTGCCATGTTGGCCATTGCATCTGTTTCAGCTGCTCCTGGACCACGACGCATCCGTATTATTCGCAGACGTCCTTTTCGCCTGTTCCGAGGAGGAGATGAATACGCTGCCTCTCTAGGTGGGGCTGATGTTGGATCCTACAGAAGGGAGCAGCGAACCAGACATGGACTGTTCGGAACGTACAGAGATACCGAAGTGTCTGGACTGTCCCTCGGAAAAGCCAAGGTCGGATTGTACTCCCGAGAACGTGATGGACGTAGATACGGATGAACACCAAAAGTATGATTTTAGGTAATTCTCCTTTAGATTTCACCAGAAAGAGTTTTATTGTTTTTCTAAATTTAATTACAAATTGTTTTAACATTGCAATGTTCTTTTATCTTTCATGTGTCAGAGAAAATAACGGGTATGATATAAAGAGCATTTCCCCAAAAGCAAAATAAATTTTGCATGTTCAATTCTTAATGAATGAAGAATTCTTATGATAAGAGTTTGAAGACGTTTTTTTTTTTCATTTCAAAAGGTATTATCTTAAAATACATGTGTATTCGGATATCAGTTGCTAGAATCATACGCTATTCATTTGGTAGGGTTTATAATTTATTTTATTTGTATATAAAAATAAGCTGAATATCTAGATGTGTTTCTCTGCATATAAAACTGAAGATCAGTTTATTCGCATCAGTTCTCTAATCCATCATATTTATAAAAGTTTGAATTGAATATTTTGAAGATAAACGCATAAATAAAATAAATTTAGATGGGTTTTAAAAGATATGTTTCAAACTGACACATTTATCTTTTTCCTTTAATTTTAAGATAATTTTAATTAAAAATAAAAATCGTAAATGCCATTTATGCATTATTATGAATTTTCATGGGTCTTATAGCATATACTATCTACAATCCCAGATTTTGGAAGGTATTTAACTTGTTTTTTATGAATGGTGAGTGAATTTTCAAAAAACTTGATTTAACATTGTAGAATATTTTATTCAAAAGATACTTTCCACTTAATTTGGCTATGATTAAAGTTCAGTAAAAATTTGCAGGGTATGAATATTAGTGATGGCTAACTTTTATTTTACATTGAAGGAAATAATAACAAATTGGAAAATACTACCCTATTAAAACACGTTTAAATATATATATAAATACTAGTATACTACCCTATTAAAATACGTTTAAGAAGGAGTGTTAATAGATCGATATGATATTCAAATAACATTATACATACTAGTATCGTAGTTTTAAATTATTAAGATTCATTGTCTTACTTCTATGCATGGATATTTCATAAATCTTTCGTATTATGTTTTACTAGTAATAAAGTGGATATCATAAGAAATTCACTCAAATATCTCAATAAAAATCGAATTCTGGGTTTTGTAATTAATTTATTTCTTGGAACCGGGTCTGGAGTGACCAGAAAGACAACTAGGTGAGAGCATTCGAAGGATAATCGACTTCGATCAAGACTTTCTACGTCGTGTTCAGACTCATTCTAAAACTTGCTCACTGTAGAGCATTTGTGGGACCAGATACCAGAAGCTGGTTGCCACGGTATCATTCTATGTATGATTTGGAGGTGGTTGTTCAAGGTTTGTGGGCCCATTTACCTCAGGACAACGTCTGTCGCCTAATCAACTCAGTGCCGTGTTGTGTCAAGTGTTGCAGCAGGAGGCTTTCTGAATCACTATAAAAGTTGTATTGTATTCGTTTACAATGTATTTCTTAATTGTATTCACTTTGAGATCAATTCAATTTCTCATCTGTATCATTCTGAGTTTTAAATTTTATATCAATTTGAAGCTCCCTTCTTGTTGAGTTATTTCCATTCTTCCAGAGTATATATGCAGATAAAGAATACGATACACATTGAGTTATTTTGAAGTAGTCTAAGGAAATCAAAATTTAGCTCAAAGTAGAATGAAGCTTAATTTCGAAACAGCCTCGTTTTCTACATTGTATTGTTCTTATTTTAAAAGAAGCTTTCATAAAAATTATATTGCTATTCTGTTTAATAATTTTTCTCTTTTTCTATTTAGATTTGACAAAACAAGACAACATGGAAATTCCAACTGATTATTGAAGAACATGAAACATCTGGAACGAAATAAGTTGTGTTCATTAAATGTGTTATAGATTTCTAGAGTGATTCTTTATTAAAATGAAATAAAGAATTTGAATGATTTCAACTTTGTTATCTTATTTGATGCTGAACATCTGGCTGATTAGTACTATCAGTGTACATAGGCGAAAAAAATCATTTATTCTAATTCCGTGTAATGAAATTTTTTTAAAAAAGAAGAAAAGTAGATAAGATTACATTCCTTGGTAAATAGTACCCTCTGTCCAATAAAAAATAATATGTCTGGTATAACCTTTTACTCTTAAAGGAATTAAATTAATTTTAGAATGCTGTAAAGCCAGACAATCATATAAGACGAAAAATGTTCTAAAGTACTTTTTTTTAAAAAAATCTAAATAAAATATTTACTACACTTAGCATGGGAGGTAACAAAAAAAAGTTTTAAACTAAATAAAACAGAGTAATTAATTACTTAACAGAAGAGGAAATATTGCGCAAAGTGCCGCATGCGAAGCCGGAAACTTATGCTGAGTCTAAGATTGTCATAAGAGAAATTATATACAAGTAAGCTACGATAACAGTTGACATTGATTTAAATGTAGGAAGATATACATAATTGTGAGAACGACTTCTTCCCAATAGTGTTTTAGAAATTTATTTTATAGATAAATCAGTACTTTATTACATTTTTGTCTATTTTCAAAAATAGCACTAATAAATTAATGTAGAATTACTCGAAAAAGTGGAATTCACAGCACAGAATTACGTTTAATCCAAAACTGCAAGCTAGGAAAAGAGTAATAAAGTGCACTTAACAATATACACTTAAATTCAATTTATGTGATACGAATGTTTACTTATATTTTTTAAAAAAAAATTAAATTTAAGATAACAATTATTCATAAATCATTCGAATAGTTATTTTCACTAATCATTCAAATCACTTAGAAGGATTTCTATCCCTCGTCTCTGCCAAATATGCCACGAAGATGCAAAGAACTGCACCATTATTGTAAACAATTAAATGTATTACTAGAACAGAGTTACATCATTGAATCAACTTTTATACACACACATAATATTCGTAAACCAACCAATTTGAATATTAAAAAAAGATCTAGAATCATACAGATGTAAGACAAACTATAAATAAAATTTTAAATTAAAAATCTAGACTTTGGACGAAGAAACCTTGAGGGGGAGGGTTCGAACCCTAAACGGACAGAACTGCAGCCCGAAGCTCTGCCAATTAAGCCAAAGCTGATAGACGCTTAGCTTTAACTGAGCTCAGATAGGGCAAAGCCACACACACACACAAGCAAAATTTACCAAAAAAAGAAATCAAAAAGATGATAAAAAGGAACATTATTGGAAAAAAAAATCATGGAGCACAATGCGACTGAAAACAGAAACATCTATGTCAGTGGTTCCCAAAATGGTCCCTACGAACCCCCAGGGGTCCCCGATATCATTCAGGGGGGCGTGGAAAATTAAAATTGATTTGGGGGTCTCTGAACAACGCCAGGGGGTTTGATGAAGGTTTAATATAAAATAATAAAAATGTAATACATTTTTATTATTATGGAGATTTAAATAAATAATAATAAATAAAGTAGAAGCGATTTTTTCGTCCTGAGTAAAATGTAAATATAAGTGGGTGCTTAAAATACAATATGTTACTCAAGTATTGAGCGTTATGTTGTGGACCTTTTGTGAATGAACATTGACAAAACTTATATCCACTGGTTTGTCACTTGTAGTAACAATGGTGTGTATAACTTGTTTTAATGATTTTACTTAAACTTAGTTATTGTTCTATTTATTTCAATAAATTTAAGCCTTCAATTTCTATCAATGAGCTAACAACAAAATAATAAAGAAATAACAATAAAAAAACCCGATAATCCCTCAAAAACGAAATTTAAAAAAAAAAAAAAAATTCACTAACACACGCCTATGATTTAATAGTTCTAGATGGCACATTTTTGTCGCAAAAAAATTTAGTGAACGTTTGCATAGATCACTAGATTATGTCATAAGAGCTATTAATAAAATCTAAAGGAATGCCTTCAATGAGAGATTATTTGCTCTACGTTGTTTGGAAAATGATGAAGACTATAATCGTTTACTCCTTCACACAGAAGGAGGTTGGTTATCTAAAAGTGCATGCTTAAATTGATTTTGTGCGCTCTTTGATTAAGTGTTGGAATTCCTGGAAAGCAAAGACAATGATTTGCGACGTAATTTAATTAACTCGAAAATGACGTAGCCTATATGACTGATTTATTTGCCAAGTTTAACAATACTAATTTGAAACTATAAAGTGACCAATTAAATTTAATCAAAACTAAAAGCTTTTTTTCTACTTTTGTTCAGTTTCAAATCTTTCAAAATTGCAAAATAGAGGTGAAGATTTTCATGATTACTTGCAACACCTAACGGCTCTTCATGCAGACCCGAACCAAAGATTTGAAGACATTCTTTGCTAGAATATTCTCGACTGGGTGTTGAATCCTTTTGAGCGTTGACAAATTCAGATCCCAAATAGAGATGAATTCATATTAATACAAGAGTAGCTTATTGAAATATCCACAAATGAGGAACTTAAACCAATGTTTGAACAAGAATACTACAAATTCTGGTTACAAAAACAGATAACAATTTTATATCCTGTATTACGGGTTATAGTACAGAAGTTGGTGACTGCTTTCTTGTCTTCCTATTTGGTAGAACGTGGATTCAGTGCCGTTATGAACTTCATCACAAACAAGCAATATAAAAAAATAATTTTTTAAAGTCAATTCCTACTTAGGTCAACATTTTTTTTTATTTTAGTTACTTTTTATTAAATAGTTACAATTAATATAAATATGTATATACATATGACAGATTCACAATATTAAGTGGCAAAAGAAAAAATTTTCCAGCGATCTACACGCTTCGTCATTGAAGGTTTTTATTCCGAAATTTATATCCTGCTAAACATCTTATATAAGAGAATTTTTTTTTTCTTCCATATAAAACTAAAATTAATTATTTGAAAATCAAATAAAAAAAATTATGCTTTGACGAGATTCGATCCGAAGGCATGAAGATTCTACGCCGACTCTCTATCAATTTTGCCATTGCAGAACAAATGACATAGTAGAAGTATTGGCTTGTTTCTGAATTCATCCGGTAAATTAATTGGTTGGAATGCAGCTTAGCCCAACCACCCTTGGTGGAAGGAATTATTTGGCGGTATTTTTCCAAATGTGGCTACCTTGGTCCGCTTCGCGGACTTAACGTTCATCAAAAAAAAAAAAAAAAAAAAAAAATCGCTAAGTTTTGAAATTTTTGAAATGCATTTTCACCAATTTTAATTTAATTAATGAGTTAAAATTTGAAAAAACTGTATTAACATCATGTGTCATCCACTTCAAATTTAAAAGAATGTATTTGAACTTGAGTGGATGAATAAAAAGTATTTTATTAACAATTGAAAAATTGAACAAGATCTATATAGGGAGAGTGTGAGCTAATAGTAGGAATTTAAAAAAAAAAGAAACCTACTAGAAATTAGTGCTTATGGGGATTTGCGGTTGCTACTCACAAACATTGTTCTGGACATAAATATTCTCATAACGTCTCTTCAAATTTATCCAAGTCATTAATTTTTAAATTCTTTTATTTTTAACGAAAGTTATAAATGCAATAAATACTTTATCAACAAAGTGGTTTTTTTTTTAAATTTGCAATTTTTATACTATGCATTTATGTAGCTTTTTCACTTGGGGCTCTGCGGGAAAGTTTTGACTATATAAAGGGGTCCATGGGTCAAAAAAGTTTGGGAACCATTGATCCATGTGATAGGTGTCAGTCAGAAACATCCAGCTTTTAATAGGGAATATGATCTCTCCTGGCTGATATGTATGTTTCACATTGTCTGGTTGTGCTGAGCATGAAGTTGTTAATGAGTTGCTGAGGCATTGCAGTCCATTCGTCTTGTACCGCCAATCAGAATTCCAAAATTGTCACTGGAGGTAAGTTACGAGTGGACAAGCGTCTCCCTAGAAAGTCCCTTATATATTCGATTGGATTTAGATCCGGAGACTTTGCCAGTCTATCCATGCGTTAGATATTCTCACTGTTCAATAGCTGTTCGACAGCTACTGTGTGATGAGTTGGCGCATTGTCGTCCATGGAAA
>BMAW01093663.1:0-13107 GCA_019974015.1 Nephila pilipes
TAAAAATAGAATTATCCTTTTGCGAAAAGGATAATGTAATATACCATTAGAATGAAAATTAGTGTATCAGCTGAGGTAATCAGGGCAAAATGTAATATTTCGTTTAATTTCATTAGTTTTTCGAAAAGTAATTATATACTCAATGTAATGATAAAGAAAGTATTAACCAATATTAATTTGTTAACGAATTTTGGCCAGGCAATTATTCGGAGGACTTTCCAGACGCATACCTCTAGAATGATTCATTCCTCTCTTATGAAGGTTTCAGGTAACTTTAAAAGTCGAAACTCGGACTCCAGTGAAAACATGCAGCTTTCGTGAGAACTGTAAATCTGTGGAAGTTTTTTGCTGCCGATCGTACCAAATAACGATCATAATTCTTCTTTATACATATTAGTCGACCTTGTCCATGTTTTCTCGATATCAACCAGCCAGTGTTTAAAACTGTCTCCGTAAATTTCAGGCAACAATAGGCGTTGTATTATGCTTTATAGCAATCTTCGCCTGTAATTGTTTTTCTTCCAGTCTACTGAACATTATATACCTCGTCCGATCTTCAACACGTTTATGGCTGTTCATTATATCTAGTGCCTTATAAATTATACCTTCATGTTACGAAAAACACTGCGATTGTCATAGGGAAATATCAGCACACAAATCGCCGACAACTTGTCAATACTTATATCCCCTCCCCCCCTCCCCACAGTCCTAACTTAACAATTACGCACATGTTCGCATACATACTCTGCTCTGAATATTTGTATAATTCTTCGGAGATATAATTACTCCCTTTGGTTCAATAGGTTTTGTAAAAATAGATATAGTTTGATAATTATCTTTATTTTGCAAGCGAGTTTATTTGTAGCTTTTGTAGAAGTTGCACGCTCACATTGTCTACACTGTAAGAAGCTTCATCATCAGACTTATCAATTCCAAAATATTTTGATTGTTGGAGCATGTTTAGTTGGACGCTTCGTAAAGGAAAAGTTGTGGAGTAAGTAAAATGAATGATAACTACTTTTTGAGCATCGTTCATAAGACACAAAGATGACGTTAACAAATCCTAACAGCGGAAGGAAGTCCAAATTGATGGATTGGAATAGACAACATTTGAAACGCCATGTGACTCCAAAATTCACACAATCATTTGCAGTAATAATATTCAAAATGAACAGATATCGTAAAGATTCTGCTTCTACCGCATCTGTGCAAAGGAATCATAGACCTTAAATTTTGTTCGCTTAGTGTCAGTTTGTATTTCACTACTGCTCTAGTGAAACCAAACAATGCTTTCAAGTAATGACAGTGAGGCAGGGATCATTGCAGCTGAGCCCCGCAACGGTGGCTGCAAGTAATAGGGATTGGTGAATGATTATTCAACATCTTTCAGACCACTAGAGATTAATGTGCGGAAATCACTGAGTTTGGTACAATTCTACTTGCTTGATTCCAAATCTAAATCACGGAGGTGGCAGCTTTATGGCCGTCATGAGTGATATCTAGGTTCGGTCTTAATATATTTTTGTGTTGAATTTCTAATTTTAATTTGATTATTTATTAACGTCGCATTGTAAAACTGAACGAGATCTATTGACAACGGACTTCATAATTTTGAGCCTCGGTCAAGTCATGCGGACGACACTTAGCAGGAACCTTCCTTTTCAAAATTTCATACCATGCAAAAGGGAGGACTTGTGACCTTAACCGGATATAACATGCATCATCCACGCTACACATTGAGTCCTTTGCGCCAACAGGATTCGAAACCACGACTCGACAAAAAACAATACTGGCCGCGAGTCCATGACCATTACCACTGTGCTATTATGGTTCTTGTTTAGCGTGTGAAGGTCACAGACCATGAATATCATAACATAACACATGGATCGATAAGTCCCTAGACTAACATTGAAAACAACATTTTTTTTGCAAAATTTTTTTTTATTCATCAACATAATCACCTTTTAGGGTGATACAATCGTTCCAACGCTTTTCCAATTTTTCAATACCATGTTTATAAAAAAAATTATCTTTCGCTTCAAAATAAGCTTCAGTTTCAGCGATGACCTCCTCATTTGAGCCAAATCTTTTTCCCCGGAGCATTTTTTTAAGATCAGCAAAGAGCCAGTAGTCACTGGGGGCTAAATCTGGCGAGTATGGGGGGTGGGGAAGCAGATCAAAGCCCAATTCGTTCAATTTTGCCATTGTTTTCATCGACTTGTGGCAGGGTGCATTGTCTTGGTGAAAAAGGATTTTTTTTTTCTCTGCATGTGCGGTCGTTATTTTGCGATTTCCTCCTTCAAACGCACCAGCAAGTCAATATAATAATCACTGTTGATCGATTTACCTTTTTCGAGGTAGTCAATGAAAATCACGCCATGCGTATCCCAAAAAACTGACGCCATGACTTTGCCAGCTGACTGCTGCGCTTTCGGACGGCTTTCGCCAGCTGTGCGCCACTCAGATGACTGCCGCTTCGACTCTGGAGTGTAGTGATGTATCCATGTTTCGTCCATGGTCACGTAACGACGCAAGAAATCTTTTTTGTTGCGAGTAAATAGCGATAAACAGCTTTCTGAATCATCGACTCGTTGCTGTTTTTGTTCCATCGAAAGCAATCGCGGCACCCACTTGGAAAAAACCTTTTTCATGCTCAATTTTTCATGAAGGATAGTAAATACACTTCCATATGATATCTGTGTCATCTCAGCAATCTCACGGAGCTTCACTTTACGATCTTTCATTATAATTTTTGTCACTTCACTCACATTTTCCGGTGTAACGGCTTCCACAGGTCTACCCGAGCGTTCCGCGTCATTTGTGTCGGTACGACCACGTTTAAACTCGGCAAACCACCGACAAATCGTTGCTTTTGATGGACAAGAGTCCGCGTAACATTTTTCAATCCATTGTTTTGCTTGCACGGTGTTTTTACCCATTAAAAAACAATGTTTTATCAGAACACGAAACTCGGTTTTTTTCCATTTTTTAAACAAACTACAAAACGTCTTTACTCCAACCTCGATAACTCAGCTGTTTCTGGTCTGATCGACTTAACATTTTGACACGTTTCAAGCAAAGGTTAGTACTCTAGAAAGACCTGGTTACTGGTTTACTACGAGCGCTATCTCTGGGTTAGTCTCGGAACTTATTGATCCATGTGTTATTGGCTGATTAACTTCCACTGTTTATCCAAACAGACTTTCCTGGATAGCGATGACTATTCCAAGATAATAACTCTCTTTTCTGTACTGCTAGGTGTATTTAAAGAAGGTTAATCGAAATAATGAATATAATTTCATCTAAGGAAAATATGAAATAGATTTCTAGTACCCAAAGTACCCTCGACTTTTATCATTACTAAAAATTTCTCAGGATATTTGGACATCAGAATAATAGTTAGATTTCCACTGCTGATCACAGTTTCGGAATTAGATATTGTTTTATGGAAATAATAGCTTCGAATTCCTTTAACTGTTCTGCCTGGCCTCTTATCTTTATTCTAACACGTTCGCTTGTAATATGTAATGTAATCAATAGAGGTCTAACTCTTGTTAATAAAGAAAATTAGTTCACACAGAATGTCTATATTTAAAATCCTTGTCTATAGAATTACACTCTTTCTACAAAGGAATTTAACTTTTCATACTGTAACAGTAATATTTTTCCTCTTATTTTAAAATTTATTTGTTATTTTAATGTATTTTGTTTACAGAAAATTTTGAATCCTATTAATTTTTCAAATCATCAAGTATATTACTTTAATAAATTTGATAGTAAATATATAGATCTAATTCCTACTATACGCTCTGAGGATAACACAGATTCAATATCGATTGAGGAAAACAGGAAGAAAGAAGCCTCTTCTCGTTAAGTCAATACATTGTGATCCGTCATTTTCTCCTTGGACAGAATGACAAATAATCCTTCAAGAACTGATCTAATCCAGATTTTCTTCTTTTGTGAACACTTAGGGATTTCTTTCAAATGAAGTTTACCATAGGAAAGTTGAAATACTTTGTGAATATTTTTTTTCATTTAAAGGTAAGCTATAGGATCAATATTTAGTAGCAAAGTCACTTACACACATTCTCTCTCTCTCCCTTTATGTGTTCTCTCAGTTTTAAAATGTTAATATCGATTCATAATCACTAAATGTTAATAGTATAACTTAATCCACATTTATTTATATTTAAAGATAAAATAAATAGAGATAGTATAAAATAGTTCAAATGTAAATATTGCCTTCACTAAACAGTAAAAAATAGTTAAAAATAAAATACATTAAAGAAAGCTCAAAATTAAGTATTGTAATTTTTCCTATTTTCATAATTTTCAGAATATTGAAACTGGAGTTGATTACTACTGGTAAAACAACACCACTTTATTGGATAAAAAGATTGGGTTTATTGTTATTTATAATATAAAAATATTTTAATTCAATTCATCAATAATTTCTTTCTTTCAATTCAACTATGTTTCCACTAAGATTAATTTTAAATTGTTACTTGGGGTGGGGGATTCTATTTCTCATGTGGTTATCTTATTACACCATCCTGTTTTATTATAAAAGGTAACTCTTAAATAATCATGTTCCTTAAAATTCTTTCAAGGAGTCTTTTGGAAATCTCTTAAAAATTTTAAGAAGGAGATTTTTTCAGATCTATATAACAAGTATGTATGAAACAAGTGATATTCTCTTTGAATACGTTTTATTAATCTTTTGCTGGAATATTTAACGCAAGGAGTTTTATTTAAAATTTTCAATAATTTTCACACCACAGTTCTTAATTTCTTTGGTAATCAATTTCATAAAAGTGTTATCGTATAAATTACGCTCAGATGGAAGTAAATATTCAAATACAACTTAAAAAATTGTTTAATCTCTGTTAGATATGCAAACGATTAAATTATTAGTCGTATCAATTAAGTCATTAAACACGTGACTTACGAAGCCACTATAGATACTTTAAAATGTTCTTCCAAATTATATAATTTTCATTTCTATCCAGCGTGTTTGGGATTGATTAATTACCTTGAAGTATAGAATACCTTCGAGTTAAAACGATAGGTATTTGTACTGTCAGGCACATTTGAGAAGGATTGAAATGTAAGACTACAAAAAGACGGATGGTCATTCCATTGGATTAAAGGTCGCATCTGTCGCGCAAGTATTCAAGGATACAAGGATTATATTCTTCACGAACAGTAGCTTCAGTAGAAATGCAAGGACTACAAGTAGGAGAGGTAGAAGAATTGTCACACAAGCACGAAGGACACCAATTGTTACCACTCCGGATATTATGCGAACTATGATATCCTCTCTGGATCATCCGGTAAGAGCCAGTATCATAAACAGATGGTTGAAGGCTTCTGAATAGCTTGCACTGAAATCATTAATAAGATTGTCCCCAGACTACAGAGTCTACAATGATGACGCTAAAGAGCAGTATGTAGCCATGCGGAAAGGCTGTGGGTCATATTTAGTGACGAATCTAGCTTTTATATTAGTGAGGATGATACCAGCAGCCGTGTGTGGAGACAAAGTGATCATCTCCACGTTGGAAGGGTTTATAATTACTTATCACACTTTTTCTTATCACACATCTAGCATGGTGTAATGATATGGAGAATGACTTCATATCAGGTCGCTCACAGTTGGGTTTCTTCAGATTCACTTCGACGATCCTAAGGCTGTTTAGTGAGATCTTTCAAATGATATCCATTCCTTTTAGGAACGTTCATTCCAGACTCCTATTTGAACAAGACAACACTAGGTTTCATACCATTATCTTTTCAAGAACTTTCCCCGTAAACACAGACACTATCTGAGGCCATTAACATCTCCAGACTAGTCACCCATAGATTACTTATGTGATATTATAAGATGTTCTCTTAAGATTTCACATACTTCAAGACTTCCATAAAATTCAAAGATGTATGTGCCAAAAGTCAACCGATATCGGATGAGTTGAATCAAGATATCTTAAAGAGCGTCAACGATTCTAATCCAGTATGTAAATCAGAACATTAAATAGCTGGTCAACATTCTATTTAGAGTTGTAATGATTTTGTATTTCGATCAAAATATTTTGTCATATCTATATTATGATTTTAATCATTTCTTGTTATAGTTGAAACCTAACTTAGTGTTAAATATCATTTCATTTTGACAATTCCTTCAAGGTGCCTTTCTTGACAATGAGTGTATATTCGCTTTAATATATTCGGAAAATTTACTAGTATTAGCTGTAAGTAGAAATAATAGAACATAATAAAATATACTAAGAAAATTAATAAGGGTGATCTTAATATCCTAATATAATGAGGATGTCACTAATTTAAATCTTTTAATAACGACTTTCTCTCTAAAAAAATATTAAGATTTAATACTTATTAGAACAAATCTTCTAAAATATCTGTTGAATTAAACTTTTATACAATGAAGGCTTAAGTTTTCTTAGCCCATTCAATGGTTTAAAAAATGTGTTCCTTTCTACCACAATAATTAAACATTATGCAACAACTGACTAATTCTTGTAAAGATAATTAACTCACTTATACGATGCTTTATAATCTCCAGAGAAGTTTATGAAAGGAGAATATGAGTTACTTAACACTCTTAAATCATGACGACAAGCTCAAATGTCCGAGAAACAATATAAGGGATATGCTGAAAAGTTTCATGAATTACTAAATGAGTCCCCAGCGGAAGTTTCAACGACGGAGGGGAAAGAAGGCGTTTAGTAGAAAATGATTACCATTTTTGGAAGGTTTCTGAGAACTCTTTTGTACTTTAACGCGGTATAAACAAAAATTGTTTAGAGATTTTTGGGTACTTTAATGTTCGTTGCTGAAAAATGAAATTGTATTTAGCAGAAATTTTCACTCAGAATACTTTGCATTCTGCCTTAATATTTAAATTTAAAGAATTTTAAAGTCCTAAAAATTCAATACCTCTTTATTTTGACATTATAGGTTTGAAAAAATAATGTGTTCATGGAAGGGAAAATATGGCTAATAATGATTTTAAATTTATTTTAGTCATTTTATTCTTATTTAAAGCAGTGTAATATTTAAGCAATCGATGAAAGTCTATAATATTAGGTAGCTCTATACAACACATATTGTTAAATATAAAGGATTAATTTCATGTGACTTTAAAACTGTTGTTACCCCTGAATAGTAGTTACATAAAACTAATTTATTTACACACAAAAATGTTTATGATGTCTTAAAACGAAAATGTAAGAACTTAATGGTCACTTATTTTTATTTAAGCTCTTTCTGAAGTTGTTTTAGTTTACTATTACAATCGTTTTGTTCAATATAACAAAATGATTTCAATTTAATGTATTTATTTACTCTTAAAAAATCTCAAATACAGAATTCAATGAAATGAGTGATACTTTATGGCTACGCGGTTCGCAATTTTATATTATATATGGAGGTCGGAACTGTACGTCTCTCAATCTCCTAATTTCTAAATTACGGCATGTAGAGATTTAAAAATGAGAGAATTTCGCGTTCAACAATTTCTATTCTCCAACTACCTAGTCCTTGCTGAAAACAAGACTTGAGGAACTCCTCGATGAAGGTCATAAATCAATAAACAACTTAACCACAACTAAAACTGTGACATTATATACATGATTTAAAATCAGTACATCTCATATAATCATATTTTCTTAGCAAATGGTGTTTTAATTTCTTCAGATTAATTATTATTCTATATTTGATAATTACCCATGCAGCCACTTGTTTAAGCTCACGTACCAGAAAATATATTTAAAAAGTTGCATTTTTCTTTGTAAAATTGTTTTTGGATTACCGAGTATCATAAAGATTTTCATGACTCAACCAGTAATTGGATATATATATTTACACATTTTTTGATTATTTGTCCTTTCCAAATTAAACATTTGCTTAACAAATTTCACATTTTAAGAGTTCAGTTTTTCACTTTTTCTCGTTGTCTCAAAAACTTAACCCTGCAATTTGAAGTTCTAAATATATCTGAAATAAATTACATATTAACATAAATAATTCCTATTTTTTTAAATTTTTTTCTGAAAAACATTATGGACTATTAATTTTACTTAATTCATGATTTTTATTTGAAAAAAAATATTGAATCAAAACGCTTCCATTAAAATTATTCAAAATTAATTCTATAAGAAATTGTAAGAATGCTGATGTGTTGGCCAATAATCTACAAAAAGGTTGTTTAAAATCCTACAGAATTGAAATCTTGTATTCCATTATGTATAATTAATTTCTAAATTAAATTTTTAATTCAAAGGTAAAAAAAAAAAAAAACAAGATGCTATCAGTGTGTTTGGAAAGTGTTCTAATTTATTCTATTCCAAGCTTTAATTATTAACTTTTACAAGATTTTATTTGCATTCTGGTACTTGGTATCAAAATAAATTTCAAATTATTTCAGTTATTAGAAATAAAGCTATATATATGTTTCTACAAATATCTTATTCGATGAGAAAAAATATTAAAATTTAAAGAGGCAAGAATAAGTAAAATAATAATAATAATTCCATTTTAAAAGGTTGTTACACAGTGCCAATAAAATGTTCCAGTAAGTAATAGGAATCTATGGGCATGAGCTAAATATTCTATAAATGCGATCTAAAAGTTTAATTTAGCTCAAAAGGCATAATTAAATTATAACTGAAATCCGCGCATTAAGCTTACACTGCTGTTTTTATTCCTTATTGTTAAACATTTTCTTATAATACATATTTAATCCTGGATGAAATATAATCTCTTCGAATAATTTAATCATCAGGATTTTAAATACTTAAAAAGAAATTCGTAGAAAGAAGATATGTTTTTTTCTTTCGGGGCTTATCATAACCTACAGAAAACTCTACTGAAAATTAAATATACTATGAAAAAAAAATCTTTGATCTCTCTTACTTGAATTTTTCTCAAACATTGTAAACTGTTGTTTTATAATGTATAACTTCTTTTCCCTGGGCAAATAAATTAAACATAATTTGAAAAGTTCATATATTTTCGCTTTTGAAGTAGTAAAACAGTAAGGAAAATCATTAAAAACTTAAAAATGCATTTTTAACTATAATTATATGTTTCGCTAGATTTTAAAAATGTGTTAAAATAAAACAGACGTTTTCGACTTTTTTCAATCAAGAATAAGTTTTCTTACTGTTGAAAAGTTACCTAATAAATAAGAATCTTTTTATATTTATAAGAATTTTTTTTATCACTAAATCCTAATTTGCAAAATATGATATTCCCTATTGAGTTTGTTCATTAGATAACCATCGGTAGATATTATTAGTAGACATTTTAAGTATACATACATTTTTACGGTAAAAATTTATTTACAAAATTAAATATCAGAGTCAAATATCTATTAATGATCAAAAATATTATTAAAAATATCTATTACTGATTCAAATTATAACCAGTACGTTGAAACAGAAAATACTATACACATCTATATTGTATCTAAATTTTAAAAAGCAAAAACAATTTATTTTTCTTATTAAATCAATCATTTTGTATGAACTCATAACCTTTGAATCATAAGAGTTGTAAGCGATGGTTTTTTGCGATGCGAAAGGCCACCACATTTCCTTTTCTTCCATTCTGAGCGTTCCCCAGTACTCAGACAATATATATATATATATATATATATATGCACCAGCATATTTTAAACTTATTTGTTAGTAATTAGCTAGAAATCAATTTTTAATATTTCGGAATGTTTCTTTTTATTATAATTTAAGTTATTAAAAAAATCTCATCCAACTTAGCAAAGGTAATTAAAATAGATATACAATTAGTAAATTCTTGTTTTAATTTGTTTCCGAAAGAAAATTATCAAAATCTATATTTTTAAGTTAAGTTGTATTTGTTCTTATATTTTAAATTAATAACACGCCTTAGGATTTTAATACGAAAAAATATTAATAAAAATAAAACTTCATGAATTGTATCAAGTTTGTGAATTTTATCAATTTATCTTTGTTTTTTACCTGAATAACGGCTCTTACTTGAAAAAGAGATAAAACCAAATAATTCTATAAAAACCTTGAATAGAGCCTAAAAGAACAAAACTGCAGAAAAAGTGGAATGCTTACGTCGGTATAAAAAAAGTCACTTAAAAAAAGGAAATTTCTTAAAGAAAAGAGAAGGAAAATCACGAATGGAAAAAAATGTAACATTTATCTTATAAGTTTATAGTGGGTTTTTTTCTTCGAATAAAGGCGCAATTCACAGATACGTCGAATGTATTCTCGAAACCCTTTCTTACGTGTATAATAAATGTTGACACATCTCCTAAATTTGATTATTACAAGTGTTCTAGTTGGACTACAACCAAAACATGATTTTCAAGAAAAACAAAGATACGACAAGATTTCTTTATTCTACAGTGTAAAAACATATTTTAGTATAAATGAAATAAAAAAAAGGATAAATTATTCAGATCAAAACAAAAATATAACGCATTTTAAATATAATTATGAGTATGAAATTTTTTTATATTTCAAGCATATATATTAAAATTAAAAAGGTAAAATACGATTACAAACTAGCGAAGGATTAATAATCTATTGTGAAAATGATTACCGTAATGGCATTGCTGTAGTCACCACCAATATATACAAATTTCAGTTAAAATATCTTGAAACGACCATCCTTCATCATTTAATACCACAGACATCTTAAACTATTATTGAATATTCAATAAGTGCACAGATCCAACTGAAGAGGCTTCAGGAAAAATAACACGGATCATGTAAAAGAGTTCATTCTCTAAATTTGTGTGATATTGTTTTATTACAACTGTATCAACTCCTTTTACTCAAGTCAGGAGACAGTTATAAACAATTTTATTAGAAACGATTTATTATAGTCATTAACATTAGTTTATTAACATCAATCAGCTCAGTTATAATTTTTCTCCCTTCTTAATCTTTCCACTTTAGTTTCGTTTATATTTCGCTATCCCTGTTTCAATTCATTACACTCCTAATCTTTACCTAATTTACCTAATCACGCTTCTCTTGGTTTGAAAGTAGTTGGAATTTTATGCAATTCAGATTATTATCCATCTCAGCTTGAGATGAATATTTTTTCACACACGCATGACTTAAAATTTTATTTATTAAAATTTGCATTGATGGTAGTTTGTTATAGTTATATTTTTATGTTTGTGTAAGTTATTTTCAGATAGATCTTGTTTAGCTGATAAGCTCTCGTTTATCCCGGTCTTTGATTATTATCTTATGAGGTGCAAACGTTATCTCTTTTTTTTTGTTTCGCTGACGTTTCTCGCACTTTGGCGGTTTCGCTAGTGTTTGACTACCGTGATCCTTTTATTTTGTTTGCTTTTAAAATTTTGATTATTGAAAAATTACTTTTTTTATTGACTTCAACAAACTAAATTAAGATTAAAGTAAACAAATTTTAATAGAAACTTTGCGATTTATGTTGCTACTGTCATCCCCCCTTTTCTAGCTCGTTGTGGCGTAAAATGGTCTATCTAATTAAACGATATTTATTGCAACTAAAATTTGTATCATTACCTTAGGCAATCATTTTCAGAATATAACTCATTTCATCTGTTTTCTTTTGAAATACAGTCAGTCTATATTAACAAGCTTTAATAACAACAAATAATGAACGTTTTTTATTATTGAAATTCTTACATGTTGAGAATTGTTCTGACTCCCCAGATTGCATCTTCCGCACATTTATACGTAGGAAAATGTACTTGAAATTGTAATATGTCTTATAGTACGTAAGTAATTTCAATATATATATATAATCATTAAACTCAGTCATATACCCAAGTCAATGACTTGAAACATATCAATAAAACTTGTACAGCACGCCGTTGGAGAGGTTATTATGCACAATATTCTCAAACTAAGAAGAAATACAAATTCACGCATTTACTTCACTATGTGCATTAGACACGGTTGAATATAGTGTCATCTCAGTTTATGTGGACGAATGAATGATTTATATTCTTTGTCGAAGAGCATCATAAGCTGTTAATCGGTAAAGAATGGATTTTGGCGCGGTTCAAATGCCTAATATGTAAGTTAATACGAATAAATTTCATAAGTCGTTACATTTTTATTCTAAAATTAGAAAAAAAGATATTTTTAGCAGAAAATATTTACAATTTATGTGAAACGTTACCTATACGCTACATGCAATACATTATTCAAAACAATATGAAAATAAAAATATTAATAAATTTATATAAAATAGTAATAAATATCCTTCGAATAATTTTATTATAATTATTCTTTGGAAACTCTTTAGTCCTACCCTAAATACCATTAAGACGAAATAGTCAATTTACTGTTCTTTATAAAATAATAGTTTCTAAAAGTCGTTAGTTGTATTTGTTCATCTTATCGTCCGAAGGTTGTGCTTTGAAAATACTTTTGAATATTTGGCTTAAAATATCAGTTTATTGATTTCATTCAGTTTTATGTTTCAAATTAAGTTAATATTCCTGATTAATAAGCTTCAAATAGTAAGGGTAACCATTTTTCTTTAAGATTTTTAAAATTATGCAACTTCGAATGTTTCGAAAAAATTATTAGAGTAGTTCTGAGCCAACTCATCATTTATTCCTTAAGATTGTAACGTGCCTGTAGTATTATTTCTTTCACCTTTCATTATAAATCTTTATTAAATAGTCACTAAATAATAGTTCAATGGAAAGAATCTCCCACAGTAATAATAACAAAGTTTTTTTTATTGATTTCTTAATTGTTTAATCTATTCTAATAATTTTAAAAAGCCTCTGATTAAATGATTAAATAATATTAAAAATAGTTCTTATTACCGACCCTATGGTGTCGAGGTCTTAGATCAACCAAAGCAAAATGATTCGAATAATTAATCCTATATAGATTCATCTGGATATCATTTCAAAAACTCTTTAAGCTACGCAGATCTAATACCAAAGTATCACTTGATAATCTCCCTTCACTATATTTATCAGGCATTAAACTACTTACTTCAGTATTAAAATATTTTTGTATCTACATATATGTATATATATATATATATATATATATATATATATATATATATATA
>BMAW01093663.1:13117-23130 GCA_019974015.1 Nephila pilipes
ACATATACATCTTTTCAAATATATTCATTACATTTCTTTTAATCTAATCTGCAGAAATAACGTTTCATTTATTAACAGGAGTTTCGAATTGGGAGAGAAACAACGTCATAAAAATATTCCTACATTATTAAATGAAGAAAAAAACGAGATAGAGTCCACGTTATAAGATATTGGAGCAATAAACGTCACATCAAGAAATACATCATGAAGTATGATTAAAAAAACGTTTTTGTTTTAAATATTTGTTACAAAAATGCTAAATAAATATTTTCTTTCAAGATTTTTAAAAATTAATTTTTTTTTCTTTGGGTGACAAAAATAGAGCAATTTAATGGATATTCACAATGAATTAAGAAACGATGTATTCCCACAATGTCATTAAGAACACATTTATAAGGATGAATTATTATTATCCTTGACAGCAAAAATGTCACACGCCTCAGTGTTTTCACCATAATAAATAATATCTCGGATAGCAGCTTACTCTGAAAAAATCATTTCTTTTTTACTGTCATTATGGACTTTGCTATCTAGCTTACAGCGATTAATCCAGAAAGATGTTAAGTATACACTTTATTTCTTTTCATAGAAAAATGATACGACATTGTATCAATATGTTTAATAGCTCTATAAGTTTCAGATTATTGTTAGAGTTTAAAAAGTATTTCAGAAACCTGATAAAACTATTTATGTAGAAAAGTATTTGAAAAATATAAAAAAAAAAAAAAATCAGAAAAAATGAAACTTTACAAAATGCAGTTACGTAGCATCAATAATTACAATACGAGTAATAAAAAGTTTCTTATAAGAATACTCGTAACATGTATTTTGTAATACTGTTTAAGACGCAATAATCTCGAGTCTTGTATGAATGAAATTTTTAATATTCATTTTACATTCACAAACAATTATTTAATTACAGTAATCATAAGTTAAATAATGACGTAAATAACAAGATATGAATAGTTAAAAAATTTATAAAAATTATGATGAAAACAATTAATCAACTTCAATTTAGAACTGATAGAAATATTGTCATTTAGCATTATAGTACTATTTTTTTTTATTTTTTAAAGATACAACTAAAATACTTTTGGAAAGAATAATTTAAATAATAATTTTTTTTTGTTTTATATTTCTTTAACATATGTGATTCTAGATATTAAGTAAGGTATACAAAATAAATAAATATCTACACATTTGCTCATTAAACTAAACAACACTTTATATGAACTATGAAAACTTAATATGAAAGATGAATTACAGAATCCTTTATACACTTCAGGAAGAAATGCAATAGCAAACGGGGGGAAACATTCAAGATGAAAGGAATTTATTTATTATTAAAAAATGTTCTACATTCAGATACAGCATATTCTCATTTAAATCACTTAAGCAGAAAAATAATTTTGTGATAATTGGTTTATGAAGAAAAACAATTCACAACATATACTGAATTTTACAATGTCATCTAAGAACATCGTTATTTACTTAATTAGAAATGCAGGTCACTTCCGCCTTTATATTTTCACTTCCATACATTTATTTGCATAAACAATTTCCGGTAATTAATGTTGGTTTGTAGGTAGAAGTGGAATGAACGACACTGAGCAAAATCGCGGTTTAATAAACTTCAATAAAAGAAAAAAATCCATAAAAAGATTACAACATGCATAGTAAATCTAAAACATTTACTCTTCCTTCTAGTCATTGAGATAGATTTTGCCTTTTAGTTTATGGTGGAAATTATTAAGAATTTATATGTATAATTCGAACTTACTCAGACATTATAATAATGCCGAACTATTCTAAATGACATAATATGAATAAAGAGGCAAACCAACGATATTAAAAAAAAAAAAAAGATTTTTGTATGTTTTGGTAATCTAAACATCTCCATTCATCTCCATTCTGATAAATGAGATATATTTGTTATTTTCCTTTGTATCATGTATTCCTTAGGAAAAACAAGATTTAAATCAATTTTATATGAAAGTACAAAATGAATTATCCTAACAAAAAGTGATTACACACAACTAAAAAAAAAGATTATAGTTAACCTAAAAAATGTATGTCTCCACTCCTTTAGATTATGCATGTTCCTTTTGTTCATGTGTTCCTTAGAGCTTCCAACTTACAATTTCAACTTACTACAATATAATAATAATAATGTTGAAAAAATTAAATGATGTAATGTAATTAACTGATACGGTACATCACGCCTTACCGGAGGAAGTTCCCTGAGGACGGAAGAGAATCCAAAGGAATTGTGGCACTGGCCGGGGGTTTTGCATCCCTAACCCTAACTTAAGAAAAAATCACAGAAAAAAATATTTTCGACCCAATGATATAATTTTTGATAAAATCTTAGATTCTTAACTAAGCTGTTATACATTTTAAAATTAGAATTTTTAATAGTCTGTTTTCTTTAAATTACAGAAAATTGTATATAAAGAAATATTTAATTTCACAAATTATTTTCAGAAGCGCTATTGAAATTATTCCAAAGTTTACCCAACAGAAACATCAATGAACCTTAAAATTAATAAAAAAATATACAATGAAGACTATTAACAAAAAGTAACAAACCATAATGTGATGACCGGGTGTGGAAATTCTCGAAGCGAGGAGAAGCGCAAAATACTGTACAAACCGAATAAAAAAACATTCGGGGAAAAACCAGAAACACGAATGAACATTACATGGAAGTTTACAGAGCCGAGATTAGTTTGTTTACATTACGCTATCCTTCATCTCCCACAACAACTGGTGAGCAAAATACTGAATGAAGGTAGACTGTGATCAGACTGAAGGTCAAGATCTTAAAATTACAATTCAGTTCAAAAGTAATGGACACAGGGTGCCATCTAGAGATATTTAGAAAACGTTCCGCCTTGGAATGCGAATATGCATCGTTCGACCCCTGAGCTCATTCTCTAGGGATGCGTATTTGGTACAATCGTCCCGAAAGGAATAAAAGAGAGAGAAACTCACAACTTCAAAAAAGAATACTGCATTAATAATTAATCTAAATATTTTATCTCGTCACTCTGTTTGCTGAGATACGTTATTTTCGTTTATTGTATGTGTTCTTTAGAACTTAAAATTATAATATGTACCAGTTTCGATATAATAATATTACCAAAAATGTATTTAAGAAAAAGATGAAACATTCATGCAATAGGTATCTCTTGTCGAAAATATTTATTTCAAATTAATCAATTGTAAGTCAGAAATTATTTAATAATTAGAATAACGTACTCAAAATTACCTCAAAAACCCTTACAAAGAGATCACGCATCAGAATATTTATTTTATTAGATTACAAGAAGATTCTGTGAGCAATAAATCTAATTAAAATTAATAAAGAGGATATTAATTCAGATTCGAACCACTTGCAGACAGTGGTAAAATAACTTCATACCGCGTAAATTCTAATGAGCATGTTTTATTTCATTAAATTGAGCGTTGTTCGAGATTTCTTTTAAATTTCAAAACGAAAATATTGTTCATTAGTTTTGAAAGAGTGTCAATGCTTGAGAAATAATTAGTGCTTCAACAGATTCATATAATATATTTTAAATTAAATGAATCTGTAATTAGAGAACCAAGCAATCAGTATGGAAAGTGACAGTATCGAGGGAATCAGTAAGTCAGTAATGAAAGAAATACACTGATTACGGAGAAATCAAAGGCTATTACTGATTCTAAAGATAATATAATAAGTAAGTCATATTTCCTTCGAGAAATATTCCAAAATTTTCCTGCAGTTAAAAATAAATCAGGAAGCTATGCTCAAACAATGCTACGAAAATTAGCATTGAGTAAAGATAAAAAAAAGTTACAGATGATAAATAATTGAGAGATTCGCCAACCACAATTACTATGTTACTTTACATTTCAATATTAATAAAGGTATTAGTATAGCCTTTGGCAAAATATTTTTACGATCACAGTTGCATATTGATGCTAATACTTTAAGGGATAAGCGGATTAAATTGAATTATTTCGTCAATTTCTAACTCTTAAACAGTTCCAAATATTAAAATAGTGAAACATTTCATTTTCTTTTAGTGTTCATTTGTTTGTTTTTATTACAAGGGTCTTACACATTAGATGTTTCGAAGAAAGTTACGAGTGTTTTTGATTTAAATATTATCAGTCGCAATTTAAGAAAAATAATGTTAAAAGCCCCTCTATATAACACACATTAATTCTTTTTCCATTATTAGAGCAGCAAAAAAGATCAATATCGAATTTAATGAAACAATTTCATGTTAAATTTATTTTAATGAATTATTTTACTATATTTCTAGAGAATTGTTACCTGCAGAGGATCATTGCATTACCAACGCGCAATTAGTGCAAAAAAATTTGGATTCCATTTGTATAGTTTAACATTAACTCTGTGACGAAATTCTAAACAAGATCTTAATTTTGACTTAAGTTCAAGGACAGATAAAGCAATTAAAATAGACGGTTATATCCATTTTGTAGTTTACATTGATAATCTAATAGGATGAATGCTATTAAACCGTTTAATGTCTATTAGCGAATACTAACAGCTCCTATTATCTATCAAAGAATATGTTTATGGGAATACGATGCTATTCCCTCCATCAATTGCTATGACAACGTTGAATCTTAATCTTTCCAAATTCACTAAACACGCTAGAAAACTTCCTATTACTAACATCATTCTTATTACCTTTTATTCAAATCTCTGTCGATTTTATACTACTTGAATTTATACTACTATTTTACTACTATTCACTCCACTTTCTAAATTTACTTGATTTGTATCATCGCGTTTCATTTGATTGGGAAGATAAGCTTCGAACTTAAACAATCATTAATCATTAAAAGTCATTTCAAATATTATTTTTCTAAAATGATAAATATTTGAAATAAAGGTTTCCATAAAACCAATATAAATTTCTAATTTGATGATTTTTTTCTTCCGAAATAAAAGTAAATCTAGCTTATACGAACAAATAGTTGATTGTTTAGAGGTCGAATATAAAGAAAGCTTTATGCTTAATTATAATATCTATCGATAATAGAGTTATAGGAATCGCGTAGTGGTTTTGTATTTTCTATCAGTATTTTGTCTATCTCACGTGAAAAAAAATGAAATAAGATTTGATGAACCTTTTTCCTTTCAGATAACAATAACGTGCAACTTTCTCTATTCATTCGACCTCAACTTTTGTTTTTATATTGATTTAAAAGATAATCAAATTAATTATATTTTATCTTTGCATTGAAATAATATATAGCATTTTGACAAATTTTCAGTGCTTGGATGATAACGTATATCTAATAAGCGTGATTAATAAACACTAGAATGTTTAGGTTAATTAAATCACCATTATATATATATATATATATGCTATTTCCACACACTTACTCATACAACGAATAATAATTAATATAGAAACTCTTAAATGTACAGTGAAATACAAGTAATATTTTTGACTGAAAATAAAAATATTAATCACTTTCATTTGTTTGTACTAATGACCAGTAATGATGATAAACAATTTATTGTAGTGAATAATGGTTTACAACGAGATATCATTAAGCTTAATATATTGCGTGTTATATATATATATTTAAAAAAAGAAAAAAATCTATACTTTAGTTAGAAACTTTTGAAAATTAATATTTTTCTTTTAATTAAGTGACGCCCATTGTTTTTATTATGATGAATATTTTATTAAAATTGCTGATCTGGTAAGATCCAATTATAATAAAAGGATTTTAATCATAAATTATTTGAAGTGTATATTCAATCTTTCTAACTTTCTGACCGGTTGTGACAAGTAATTTCTTTCTAATTGAAAAACTTTTTTCGTTAATTGCTATGTAAATCAACTAATATATTTAATGAGAAAAAAATTGTTTACTAACACTTATCTAATTTTTGAATGTCATTAAAGTTTCTGGTTTTTAAACAGTTAACAAATAAATAACATAAAAATATGCATGTTACTGAATTTTTTTTTAAAAAAAAGATTATATTTGCTTAGGAATTTTATAATTTGACACTTTCAGAGAAGTTAATAGGAAGACATAGCCCATTTATGTTCTCAAAAAATATGCTTATCAACAAATGTATTCCATTAATATAATATAGAAAAATCTTCAAAAACTTCATATTATCAAAATTTCATCTGATATTAACAAATAAGAGGCTTGATGAAAACAAAATGCCTCAAAGTGATACTTTTTTTCACCCTATTTTACAATTATTTTTGTACCTCAGAGATACGTGTATTTTTTATAGAATGTAGTGTTTATGTTTTGACAAACAAAGTCACTTTTCACACCCTTGAGTAATTGGATAAATTTATCGGAGAAAATTTCTGGATGTTGTTGTCGACTCTTGGTTTTAATTGCAGCTATCATTTCGGGAATTGATATCTTAAATGTGCGTTTTGATCTTTGGGAAGAGATTATAACTTTCCACACCTATCTCATCTTCATGCGGATCGTCATTTCTTCAGTTCTTAGTCCATCAACGATACTAATGACCAAATAAAACAAATCGAGATAGAAATACAGTAAAAATTACAAAAGCAGATAAAAAAAAGCAAAATAATTACATCAAAAGTACGTGTTGTTGTCTTCATAATCGCTATTTACATTAATCCATTTATGCCAACTAATAATTTCAATTCCTGCTGCATAAAGGTCATTGAATTGATGTCTCATCTAATTATGTATCTTACATTCAGCACGACCCTTGTGCAATTGATGACAAACATGGATAATCGCTTGGGCTGTAAGGCTGAAATTGCAGAAGTTGAGGCTGAAATTGCAGAAGTTGAGGCTGAAATTGCAGAAGTTGAGGCCGAAATTGTTCACTTTTCTGCTGATGGATCAAACTGTATGTGGCCTGGCATTTTCCTGCTGGAATTAGACACATGGGGTCAATAGGCGTGGATATTTTCGAATTGCATGCCGAATGCTGCAAATGTCACAGTTTTATTCCGTTTGAGTTGACAACTGTAGCATAGCGATCATGGTCGGGTATCCGCGTAATTTTTATCGAAATATAGGTTCCATCCTTGATGCCACTTGAGATTCATCATTTCATTGAAGCACGCTAAATCTGGCCCAGGTTCTTAGTCGTGTTTGGATAGTGTAAAAGGATGGTCAGGGAGGTGCCTGCTCAGGTGCTATCCTCGTTGCTTGTCCCAGGCTTAAACTCACTCGGTCCACGGCTATTAGCTCTCGTTTTGCTTCTCAGTGCAACATTATTAAGCAATCACAATCACATCATCAATTTCAGGAATTTAGTGTGGAAAACCATTTGAGAAACCCAAAACTTATCGATATAAACTTGTCAGGCACCAACACTTCCTTGAATTGTTGATTTTATGGAGAATAAGGAGGTTTCCATTTTATTAAGGTCTGTTTCGATTCTGGGTTATAGTGATAAACTCATTTATTATCCCCAGTAAACCCTCTAAGCCTCCTATTAAAATATTTTGAAATTATTTTTTACTTCTAAGATATGCACTATCTTATTAATTTGTATCCATCTTAACTATCTTATCGTCATAATACACAGACAATATTACAAACAGAGCTTTCAAGTGTAAAAAAATTAAAAAATTGAGTAATAAATTAGAGTTCTGACGAAGGAAACATTACTTTTAAATCGTGCTTCGTATAGCTAAATTAAAACAGAAAATGGGGGAAAAGACGCTCAGTTTTTGCGCTCAGTAAACTGTAACAAATGAGAAAAAAAAAACAATTAAGTGCTCTTTTAAAAGTATACGAAGGTTTGAAAAGCTCATTGGCAAAAAACTAGAATTTCAAAATTTTCAGCATTTAACTATAACTCTTTAGTTCACTAACAATATATATAAATTATCCGTTTGTGTTTAGGTTATTCTCTTAATATGGAAAAAAGTAAAATGAAAGTTAAATGCAGGAGAGTTTTTGAAAATAGTATTATTTGCTGAAGTATAGTTGAATTGTCCATGGATTGAATATTTTTGGAATTACAGCAATGTTGGTTTTATATGAATTTATGATCTTTTATTGTTTCATTACATGGTTTTTGTTGTAACCTCTCCCATAAATCATAACTAATAACTTCAAGAACAAAAGCACCTAAAAGGTGATCCGGCAAAAAATTCTTTTGTAATCCCGTTGTCACAGACGCCGCAGTTAACTTGTTCCAACCCTACTCTATAATAACAATTTCAACAGACCTCCGCAGAAGCTCATTTCCCGTTCATTGTGGTAGTAAGTAATTGCTTCGAAAGTTAAAACACATTGAATAATTTCATTTCAATTATTTTCAATTTATTTAAATCTAAGCTAAAGTTTTGTTCATACCCATTGGGATTCGAACAAAATTTATTTCCAAAAGTTTTGTTGCCTTTTTCAAAAAATTAATAATTTTTGTAATCATTCGTTTGAGTTATTAGGTTTCATTTTGCAAATTTGAGCCTACAATTTCATTTTGTTGAAAACGTATTATAGTACTTAAATAATATTGATAATATAAAGGAAATGATTATACTTAAGTTGATATTTTCTTATATTTTTACACTGTATTTATTTCACTTGGTGTGAAAATACAATATGTGCATATATATATTTCATGTTTTCTTGTGCAGAAAAATTTTAAAGTGAATTTGAATTCCCATAATTAAATAAACTGTAGTAAAATTTTTAAAACGTATTTCTTTTACAAATTAAACATTATGATGAAGTTCAGTACGTATCTGAATGGAAAATTAAAAGGATTAATTTTTAATGAACACGTTACTGTGAAATACAAAACTTTCATTAGGGATTTCACAATTTACTCGAAATAATTTTTAGTATTTCAGAACATTGGCTTATGAATAAACACTGACTTATGTAAATTAGCACGGCTTTATATTGAAATGAAGTAAATATAACAAAATAATTCAAGTAGAAGAATTGAAAGTGCTAATAGGCCGTGAAAAGTTCGATTATAGAACATCTTGGATATAAAACATTGGTATTAGATTAATGTAATATTTACACCAATTGTAGCTTGCACTTTCAAACAGTTTATTAAATAATAAATATTACAAATATTAATTTCTAAGATATTAAATTTTTAATCAATTATTTGTGGTATAAAAATGCAATCTTTAGACCGATTGTAATTTCCTCTTTTACACAACTCAGTAAATTATAAATATTGCATATTTCAGTTTCAAAAATGGGGAATTTTTAAGCAGTTAAATGTGATATATTAATGTAATATTTACAAAAATTGTAAGTCACACTTTTAAATTATTCAGTAAACATTAAATACTAAAACTATTTTTTTGTAGAATATTAAACTAAAATATCTAAATGTATACGCGCAATTTTAAAGTTTATAAAGCTTTTTTGTAATTGTTACATTTATCTACAATTCGTTCTTTGTGTGATACACATTAAAACACAGAATTACACAAAATGGAGCAATACAGTCTTGGAATAAATGTGCCATTTTTTAGTACAAACTCCCGCCAAATTGCACAAGAAAAAGTAACTAGATTAAAAACTGGATAAGCAAAATCTTTTCTTATTATGTAAAAGATTTTACTGTACCCTTACCGCCTACTACACGCTATCAAATTAAGTAAATTTTGCTAGTAAAATTTTGTTTGTAACACGAATAACGCAGGATAATATACGCGTGCGAACTTAGTTCGTCAGCATCCAATGGGAAAAAGTTTCCCTGCCTGAGTAGGGTTTGGCTGCAGCCATTTGGGACTTTTGGTCCAAGATCTTCGGACGAGTTGAACTCGTCAGTGCCCATTATGTTGTGGTATTCGAATGACAAGTTGACCTCGTTCATAACTATTGAAAGGTTAATGCATGATTTTATGATTAAATGTTGCATTTGTCAAAAATTGATATTTTGCGAATTACAAATTTGATGTTTTGATCATATATTTACAGAGGTGTGCAAAAATTAAGGACGAAGTTGGAAAAATTAGCATATAAGCGGGGGGGGGGGGGGGGGG
>BMAW01093663.1:23230-74091 GCA_019974015.1 Nephila pilipes
CCCCCCCCCCCCCCCAAGAGGCAGATGAGATTGAAAGATTAACTATTTCAGGAATTAACTAGGAAAAGGTACGATAGCACATGCGTAGATACGCTGCTGGATGTAATGCGGGAATGTCGGAAAGGAATAAAGAACGCCTGCGGTGTAAGCTCAGCGTATCTTATAAAAAATAAATTGCTCGGCGTAAATCAGTTTAAGAGATATCGAGTTGCTGCCTCAGTGTGACATATCGAACTATCAATATGTAAGACGACATCTGGATTATTTTACCAGAGATCGAATCAATTGAAATACAGAGGAATGTTGAAGTATATCTGCGGAGTTTGGGATTGATCACAGAAACATTTCACTACTTTGGAGAGAATTTCAAACTATAGGAACAGCTATCCAACAGCTTAACATTGGTCATCCACCTGCAACCACAACAGTGGAAGACTGGTATATTGTCCTATAGACCAGAAAAAACAGGTATCAGACTGCGGAAAATTCGATGGCGAAAACATTATAATTGGACAGATAATCAATGGAGTGGAGTACTTTTTAATCCACCTATGTTTCTAGCTGAATACTTGTCACACGGACACATGGAAGTTTCAGCCTTCAATCGCATTGAGCTCCATGCCACTTTTTCAATAAAATTCCCTTTTTATGATTCTGATTTCTTCTTTGGTAAATTTTGCTTACATTACTCACCTTCTGACATCTTGGGGGATTTTAAATTATTATGTTTGTGTTGATTTGGAAAGCTTTCGCACAACGTTATATTGAAAGACCCATCTCCTTCTTATAGATAGATAGATAGATAGATAGATAGATAGATAGATAGATAGATAGATAGATAGATAGACAGATAGACAGACAGACAGACAGACAAATATTCTATTTATATATTGAGTCAAATAGTTTTCAAACATAGTCAAATAGTTTATGAGTCAAACATTTTTAATGCAAAGCGTAACTTTGCCTTATTAATCGGACACTTTTGAAAGATATGTTTGGGGGAGCTCTTACAAAGTATAAGATAAGAAATGAAAGTCCATGAAACAGGAAAATTAAATTAATGGGCATCATCGAATTTGTGTGGATTTATCAATCCTGAGCAAAATAAATTGTCGTTTTCTTGTTAATTTTAATCGAGAATTTTTCGAAATATTTTTCGTTTTCTGCTTTTTTCATTCTTTTTTTCGAAATTGAATGTACATTAGCTGAAATTTTCTTTGTCTACTGCTGGAAAGAATTAGAATGAAACCGCAGCAATGAGAAATTCAGATTTAGCTTGAATGTGATTGCAAAGAATGAAAAGCGTTGATTTCAGAAGGGATAAAAAAAAAGTAACAATTCAAATCCCACGTGGCGAAGGGCGAAAGGCTGAGACAAATAAATTATCATTCCCGCTCTTTTCATTTTTGCTGTGATTTACCGGCGGAAATTAATTAAATCAAGAGTTATAATCGAGGAAATCGATAATTGTAATTGAGGTAAAGACAGAGATGCATTAGAGCGCCTTTTAGCTTTTTGTTTCATTTCCCTGTGGCTCTTGGGAATTGACATGTGAAATCTTTATTACCCTACGAAAAGGTTTCCTGATTTAATAAATGAGTAATTATCATGGACTGATGCATTCTTACAACTTTGTTAAATATGCGGGAGTATCCGGAAACGTTGTCTGGGTTTTCAATTTTCTCTCTAAAATGTTCTGGAATTTTAAAAGTTCAAAGAAATATCTATAATATCGGGCTCTTAAATTTCATGTAATGTAATAATATTCAATTCGGTATCTAATCGTTTTACTTTTTAAAGCTGCTGTAATTGACAGTTTTGTTAGAAAACTACTTTGCATTTGCAGAAATAATTTTTTTTATGTTCAGTACTTCAGTTGATTAGAACTTTTTAGGTGTTCAAACACAAATTTCAACCTCGTCACCTGACTAAGGTTTAAAATTCAAGTTCTGTGTTTAAAGTTTAAAATTCAAATGTCTTCTCGTTGCATCAAATTATTAAATTAACAACCATTTAATACACAGTTCTTTTTGTTATGTAAATAAACAGACCTGACTCTGAGATTCAACCTCATTATCTTCTCCTTCTTCAACCAGTATTATTGAAATTTAACTTTATTTACGTGATTGGTTCTCCTCTTAATTTTTCTCTTTGTAATTGTATCAAATTTATTGTCTGTTCTCCACAAAGTAAGCAGAATAATTTAAATCAAGTTTTTATAAAACTTCATAACTAAAATTATTTTCATATTTTTAAAACATGTCTTCATTCTAAGAAATAGGAATAGCATGTCTACAGTGTAAACATGTCATTTTAAATTCAATCCTATTTAAAACTTTTTTGAATAATGTTGTATAGATGTCTAATTATTTATTTAGTCTATTAATCCTTTGAGTGGATATATATAAAAATACTAAATTTTAGCTAAAATTCATATTATATGCTATGCTAAAGTTATTAGGATACAATATCAAGCGGTTAAAAATTAATTTTTATTTATTTCCAGATTTAACACGTAGTATATATTATATATTATCGCCTCTGTAAGACATCGTATTTATACATTTGCTAATTCATATTTATTCCCAGAAATATAAATACTACCACAATGTTTTTTTTATTTTTTTATTTTCTTAGTTTGGAAAATATCAGGATCACAAAACACTTTTGATAAATCAGAACTTAATGATGTTGTATTTTTATTTCGAAGAGTGATAATTAATTTAAGTACAGCTTTTATGAATATATATATATATATATATATATATATAACTTTCATAATTTAATGACAAAACTGTTTTATAAAAATAAAACACAAAATTTAGTTGAAATACATAAACAGTTTTATTTAAAATAAGGCATATTTCTTATTGCATAGAGTGTAGTTATATTTTCCACTTCATTTGTTTCTGATGATAGTTCCGATCCATCAGAAGGAAGCTCTTCAAGCAAAGAAAGTTCTTTGTCAATCGAAAGTCCCCGTGTAGGCATTCTTTTCAAGATATATTTTAGAAATATGTATTTATAAAAAATAATTAAAAGAAGATTATAAAGCTGCTATAAATAATAAATAAAAGTTGATTTTTTCTGAAATAATTATGCATCCTGTAGTACGAAATCTGAAACAGTCATGAGAAGAAATGAAAACAAGAATTAAACGAACATTTGAGGAAACTAAAATGCTGATGGAGGCAAGAGTTCAGAAACCAACTATTCACGGCAATTGGTTGTGTTGAAAACATACCCTCCCACATATGCGATGAGCAGATGTGTAAAAAAACAACGTTCAACCCTCCTTACTCTAAATTACTTGCAGCATCCGCCCTCATTTCTTCTCTCTCTCTCATTCTCTTTAATCTCCACTAAAGCAATATTCCTTGTTTTTTTACAGCTTAGAAAGAATCGTCCTTTCTTTCAAGATTCACAACTGCCACCAAAGGGCTGGTTGCTCTGTTCTTTTTACAAAGAGGGCATCTCTTTGTTTTATTGATCAATGACAAAACTAGTCGTCAATGATTTACTGTTCAGTTTACTTAGATCCTTTGATAAAGTTTACCGCTAGGTGCAATGAGCCCTATTGTCGTCCTTCTATTGCCGGCAGCTTATAGTCTATTTTTATATCTAGCTAACACTTTTTTTCCAAATCGTTAATAAGTCTCATGTCAACGATAGCAAATAGTCCCTAGTCTACTGTGTCCAACTACTTCTATCTTAGACCTCTTCGAATGATGTCCCTGCATCTACGCTTTGTTCAATTTTTTTTTGCTATAGTTTGGATTTTGAGAATACTTTTTATCCCTTGCTCTTTTGTTTGTTGTTTTTAGGTGGGCACGCACGGCGTTTTTAAATTTCTATTTCTGTTTTAAATTTATTTTCTTCTAAGAATAAGTCTCGAAGCAATTGAAAACACATTTATGATCTCTATCTTTTACTGTAACAAATTGAACCTTCACACATTAGAATCTCAAATTTCTGTGCTTACTTTACTTATGCATGGACGGTGGCATAAACTTCTTCCACTTGATTTGAAGTAAGGAACCGATAATTTATAAATTTCGTTTTCTGCAAATAGCAGGACTTACTCAAAAGTCCAAACATGTAGATAGGGTAGATGATGAACTTAATGTTGTTGTTTTTAATTTTAAAAACTAATTTGATATTCCTAATTGGATATATGATGAATTTAAAGCTTTTTTTTTTTAAAAAAATTAATTTGATATTCCTAATTGAGTAATTATCATGAACTGATAAAATTCTACAACTATTATTATTTTATATAAAGTGTGAAGATCTGGAATCGTTGTTGTTTTCAATTTCCTTTCTGAAATTATCTGAAGTCTTAAAAGTTCCAAGAAACTTTAGTTCAAACTGAATCACGAAAATTTAATAAATACTGGGAACCCTAAGAGCTCTCATGCTAACAATCTCATAAGAGTACAAAATTAAAAACACTGAATTTCAAAGAAATTATTTTTAAGCTAATGGTAAAAAATCACTTCTAACATGACATAGAAAACAAATAGTGAACATTCATCCGCAACAAGTTCTAAAATACGACTAACTTAGAATTTAAGTCAAGACTTCCACAAACGATGACTATGAATATGCTGATATAACATATGATGATTATGGTGATTATGCTGATGTAACCAAAATGTATTACCTAAGAAATATACGAGTATATTACGTACTAATGCAATAAAACACTTATGAATGTAAGTGTTAGATAATTATTTTCTACAATAGTGACTAATATTTGATTTAACTAGAGTTAAATTAATGTAATAATTATTCGCAAATAGTTCGCATTTCATTTGTGATTAATGAAAATCAATACTGTTCACTCATATCAATACTAAAAAAATTGTCCCATTTGATGAAGTAATTGATATTCATGATAACGAATACCCCATAATATTGATTTTCTGTCGTTTGATCAAAGATGGAACATTATAAAACCATAACATTTCACGAATAAATGAACTGAAAACTGATAATAAAATTTAGCCAACATGTCTTTAATATTATAGAAGCATAAATCATTTTAATTATTTCAAAATTAATAAAAATGTAACAGAAGTTCGATTTTTTTTTTATTTCGTTTCGCCCCAATAGATAATTATTTTCATTCTATAATGTAAAAAAAAAAAAAAAAAATTTCAATAGTTTAATAACAAGAGATTGTGATTGATTATTAACGTCACACTAAGAAGTAACGTGACAACTACAATATCCATTTCCCATCCAAAATACCTGTCTCCTTTTTTAATATGGGTACTTGTTAATCCTCATCGCACTTATTTGAAGAACACATTACACTCACACTCATATATATATATATATATATATATTGTGTGTGTGTAAATTCTGTAGAGGTCGTAGGGCACTAGAAAAGTATTATTAAAATATTCAATAATTTACATAAATACAGTTTCTTTATTTCATTTAGTAATAAAAAGAACGTTTTTTGGATGAGTCAATCTATTACTTTGCACCAATTTGAAAAACGTTTTATTTCTCTTTATTTGCTTATTTTCATAAATAATTTCTTATATTATTTCAGATATTTTGATAATTTTATATTTTTAATCAATAAATTTTGGAGCAAAATATAAGTAATTATATATCAAACACCAGGTACTATGCAGTGTAGATTGGATGAATTTATTTTATAAAATATAACTAACAATCCAATTCAAGGGTTTTATACTCTTTGCATATTTTAAATATCATATGTTTTTAAATCGTCAAACAAATGCACATACTTAACAAATTTCTGAATTATAATTGTTGCAATAAAAATAAATGCCGTCATAGTTAATGAATGAATGAAAAGTGAGATATACTTTAAATATTTTAACTTAAGAACGAATTTTAAAAAGTTATAATGTGCTTTTTCCGTTATACAGATGGATTTTGCACATTAAGCGTTCGATTCAAATCAATAATTTTTTTTTTTTTTTGCATTTTTTCGTGTTGGAAATTTAGTACCGTAATATAATTATTTCAAAACAGATTTTAAAAAAATTAGGATGCATTTTGAACTAGAATATCTTAGATTTTTGCAAATGCTTATGAATCAGAATACTGACGCAATAAAATTAGGAGGAATAATTTATTGAGTGTAAATTTAAGAACTAAAAAAAGATATATTGGAAAACAAGGAATATACCCTTATAAAGTTTATATATTAAAATAATACATATTTATATATATTTGAATGAAAGAAAATGTCAGTTCAAAGACCAAAAGTTGATTCAGAAATGTAAATTGTATAATAAAAAAATGCCTTTGAGCACTTTATGCATTTAATTTGAATAAAAATGTCCAAAATGATATATATCGTTTTGATGAAATACATTTAATGTATACTGTACAGATAATTGTGTATTCAAATTTCATTTTCTGTTAATTATCAGAATGTACTAATGACAAATAGAAATTGCTCATTAAAGGAAATGTTATTATAATGAAGAATTATGATTGGAATATGCTTGAGAATTATGTTATTAGAATAATACAAATATAAAACAGCTATTATTTTCTGCTTAAAGATTGAAATATTTATTTTCGTGCTAAAAAGTTAAAAAAACTGGTCGCTAAAAAATACTTACATTCTGTAAGTATTTTTCTGTTTGTAATTGACCTTTGAGTCATCTTTAAACTCAATTCAACTGAGTTTTCACCACTGAATTTAATTAAGGTTACCATTAAACTCAATGTTTTTGCACTCGCTACTCCATACACTACTTAAGCGAGAGATTTTATTACACACTTTTGTGTGCCGAGGTAATTTGGTTGGTAGAGTAAATCACTAATACCTGAAGAGATGCAGATTCTTCTCTCCAAAAGGTGTACTAACAATTCAGCTCGGACAATTTAGCGTGGACAGTTCAAAGCAACACAATTCTTCATGCTGATATATACAAATGCTAAATGAAAGTCTTTTGTGTGTTAAGCATATAAATGAAAGTAAGAATAATAATGTAATAAATTTATAAAAACATATAATTTACAAAAAAAAAAAAAAAAACCTACTTGCATTAATGTACGATAATAATAAAAGTCAGTGAATCAAATCCACCCTTCTTCTCCTTCCATCTTCCCCTTCATTCCTAACCTCTGTAATCTCGTTGTCATGGTCGTGAACTCGTGGCTGGCGTTGTTGTTGCCGTCGAGGTATATGTTCGAGTCCTAATTCCTCTAAAATCCCGCCGGGTAGTGGGGATATTCAATGTTAAATCTGTCAAGGCTTCCAGATCTCCCTTTGGTATGTGTTGGAGAGGAAAGTGCCAGCTCAGTGTGAGTGTTATTGACCTGGACACCAACGTTCAAAATTACGAGGTATATAGCCGAAACTCCTTGAATTGCTTCTAATTGAGCGCTGATAAAACAATCAATCATTTCCTTTTTTCTTTTAGTTACTTTTAAAGTTTTCTGTAGATCAGAAATACACTTTTCTTTTCAAGAATTGAACGATGTTTCAAAAATTGATCGATTGATCGGCAACTTGGGCAGATTTGGTCTTTCTGCTTTATAAAAAAAGCAACTAACCAGTGACTTATTCTTCTCATAGAGTAAAAAAGTACAATATTATATCCAAATATATATTTAAACAATTAAATAAAAGATAACTAAGCAATCTACAGAATACCATTAACATCAGAAAGAATGAAAGTAATGTGACAAATTGAAATTTTGTGAATAAAAGTCACCGTTACCCAATAATAATCAGCAAAAAATATTGAACCAATTCATTAAATATTTGAATAAGTAATATCGCAATAAATTATATGTGTCTTTGTGAGGAGATTAATTAATTGATAATGAATGATTAATATTAATGAAGAATTCTACTTAAGTTAATAACTCTAAACAGACTACTTCTAAGCATTACATCCAATTTAAATTGACTACTAGAGACGAGATGCAAGTCAGGTATATACGCTGAATATATCTCCTCATAGTTACTCGAACCAATATAGTGTTCCAATGAATCTATATAATTCCTAATCGTACGTGTTCTGACAAATGGATGGGTAACCACCAAATCTAATGGAAGATTGGGCTAATTTAGTGTGGAATAAAAGAAAGGAATTCTTCAAAATCCCCGAACCTTGTTTATAATGGATGCGTTTAATGGTTATTTGATGGCCTCTATAAAACCAAAGCTAAGACGAAACAATTACGATTTGGTTATTTGATTTGACATAAGCAATTGCGGTATAACAGGCCGGCTTTAAACCGTTTGAAGTAAGCATTAAAGAACATTTAAGGACTACGTAAAAAGAGTACGAAAACTGGTTGCATTTTGAAAACCACTCTTTACTTGTTTCCTTGAAAATCAAGAAGGCAGTAATTTCGAAAATTGCAGAATGGATATCTGTTGCCTAAATAAAAGTTTCCAATGAGACTAAAATATATTCTTTTAAAACACTTTGCGTAGCAAATTCATTATATGATATGAAATAGGACATCATGTGGGTAAAAGGTGACGTCCTCCCTAGTTCCGAAGTTAGCTGTGACAGTGGGAGTAACGAATCTTTTTCGGAACTACATACTGACAGTTAGAGCAGTAATTGCTCTAACCGTCATGAACGTATTTATAAATTAAGGTTCATGTACGTATTTAAAAGTTATAAACTTTGGTAAAATAAATTAAGTAATAACTTCTCGTTTGTTCTCATTTCAATTGTTTTTAATTTCGTAAATAATGGATATTTATAAAAGTTTTACATTGTTTTTGTTTCACAAAAGCATGTTGAAAATATTAGATGTGGCTTAAAATCGACGGTGGTATTTTTTCACAAAAGAGCATTGAGAATTCCATGTGCTAAATGGAATCGATGGTGGCTTAGATTCGAATAAATATGGTACAATATTTAAAAAATTTAAAAAATAATTAGATATTGAAATTTGAAAAAAATGTAATTTGTTGAGTCTGCAGGAAATGTTAACGTATCCGTAAAAAGAAATCGATTTCTATCCTCTAAATTCTGAAATAAAGTTTTTATTAAATCAATCGCTTTCATTTTACATTAAAATAAACTTATATATTAAATACGGTTTTGTCCATTTTAATCTGAATTTACGTTTACAATCAATTTCTGAAGAGAAAAGAAACGAATATACAAGTAGGCTTTCCAATATCGATCGAGGAACATGAGAAGGGAAATTCTCATTAAATCAATACATTGTGATCTATCATTTTCTTTTTGGAGAGCATAGCAAATAATCCATCACGTGCTGACCTATTTGACATTTTCCAACATTTTTAACATTTTGATGTTAGCCTCTTGAGATGTGTAATCTGTAATTAAGAAATTAATTATCACCTTCTCAAGGCAAGTACTATCCAATTGTAATTATTAAATATATAAGTTAATCTACAGAATACTTGTGTATAGTATTCTTTACATACTAACTTTCATATGAAATATAAAGTATAAAAAACGTTTCTGGGTTTCTTTTCCCTTTATGTTTGTGGCATTGTTATTTAAAAAATATATATACATTCATTTTTACATAAATTAATACGGCTTGTGCTATTTTGATCATTATGCTCATAAGTTAATGAAAGTAGTACAATGTCAATGAAGATAGGTATTGATACATAGTCTCCACAATCATACAGCATCGAACATAGTTTGGGTTGTAAGTGCCTTTCAGCCTCTCTGATTTCAGAAATGAAACAGACGTAGAAGATCATTGTATATATAATTCTCAGGATTGTCATTCGGTATATGTGGGAGGACAGTTTGATTTTTTTTTCTATGTGGTTATACTTCCAATTTTCTGGTGACTCGTATAAATGAGGTTTCTAGCCAAGATTGGCAGAGACACTTACAAAACTTCATTAGAAACTCTTTATCCTTCTTTGCCTTTACAATTCATACTCATGACACAAACATGTACTCTGGACTGTATGCTTTACCTAAATCTCATTACACAGTTTAACTCCAGGAGAGAATTGAATATTTATTAATCTCTCAAGAGTCTTTCCTAATGTTATGTAAATCCTCTAGATAAATATTAAAAAAATAGGATTATTTGTGTGCTTAAACTCAATAAACAAAACTTTGTAACAAATAAAGTCATTCAATTCAATCTTACTCATTTTTGACCAGAGCTTCTTCTCATATAATAGAATACGAGGATTTAGCATTGTTAATATTACTAGATGAAGCTAATCCCAAAATTCATAATTTAAAGATACTGATAAGTAATCAGAAAGAAAAAAAAAACCTGTTCCATTGGTGCACCCACTCATAATTTTTTTATTCTTTCTTGGAGTTACATCATGTGAAGGGCTTTAAATTAAGCATTGTGTAGTATGTGTGCAAGTTCGTGAGTGTGATCATTAAGTGTTTTCAAAAAGAAGTATAATGAATGTCTGATAAAAATGTGTAAGTATCTGTGCCAATCTTCTAGAATAACCTCATTTATGCGAGTTGAGGGATGGCGTGAAAAGCTACAACAAAGAAAAAGAAATAACCCTTTCCTCCAGAATAAACCGATGACATTCCTGAGAATTATGTGCACAATTACCCTCTACGGGTTCTTCATTTGTGAATTTAAAGATGTTGAGAGACACCACCACAAATTAAGAAAAGTTGATGTATAATCGTGAGGATCACGTATTAGTATGTAAGGTAATCCCAAACTGAGATCAGCATGAACATCTTCCTGCTTACATTTAGATATTGAAATTTATTTGGGCTATGTGCGAAAATTATTAATTTACCCTCTTCATTTATGACTGTTAATAGGTATTGTAATGAATTTTAAAATTTTTGTAAAGTGAAAACTAAAGGATAGTATAAGTACAAATTAATTACATAAGTCGTTAAATGTTTAGTAAAGAACGAGAAAAACGAAGTACAAAACAAAATGACTTTCACATAATCTTACTGTATGTAATAAAATAAATTTTTTTAAAAACTCATCTCAAAACTTTTGGTAGAGTCTGATGTTCCGATGTTTCTTATTTTCCAAAAATTACGGTTAATTTTATTTTCATGACCCTTCACACATCTGCCTGAAATTTGGTATGCCTCTTTTTAATTTTATGGTTTCCGAGCTCAATAAAGCTGATTCATATTACAAAAATAGAACAGGTTTCTCACAAAATATTTCCAAATTCATAAATTATATATTTTAAACGCAATGCTAATTTACTTCACTTAAATTTATAAAGTTGTCTGAAAAATTATAATAGGTGATATAGTGTATTATAAAAATGATATTTTGGCTTAAAGTTTGTAATGCTATTTTTAGTTTATTATGTGTAAAATATTAAAGAAAATATTTGCTTTGCATTTCGAGAAGTTCCTTTAAATGTATATATATATATATATAATTTTGCTTAGCTCGTAAAGACTAGAGTTCACTTTTGGTTTTTCAGGGAAATAGAACATTGTACCTCTGAGTTGCCATTAAATTCACATTAATAAAAATGAAGTATTAACTCTTTTTGGCTCCAGTAAAATAAATTACACGCTCCAGTATTTTTAATGTGATAAATAACATCTCGAAATATTTCATGATTCATGAATTCCTTCTCTATTCTTGGAGACACTAAAGTCATTTTCTAATATTTAATTATGTATGTCTAAGAAAATAATTTGAACGTGTAGATGTTATAGTTCACAATTTTGGATAATTGCATTATGCAAAAATATTCCATTGGTATATTACTCAAAATGATATACAGCATTTTATATGTTTCAAATTTATTGGTCTTACTAACGTTGCACTAGAAATAAAAAGAGGGCCATTGATGATATACCTCGTAGTTTTGAACCTTGGTCAAATGACAAGGATGTCACCTCCTTCTCCTAACTTTCACACCACGTCACTTTACTTTCAGCCACGACAGATTTAGCCCCATTACATGGCAGTTCTTAAATTGCATAAAGGCTCGAACACACAATTCCTCAAATGCCTTCATCCTGGAGGTCGTGACCCTAACCTCTTGACTACCGTGGCAACTTAAATGTTTCTCTCAGAAGATACATTATGCTTATAGTTTTACATAACAGGAAAAATCCTTTAAGACACAAAATTTTACATTTTCTTCTGCTAAAGAATGAACTAGTATTTAAAAATTAAATTTTGCTATAGAATAATTGATGAATTATTACTTCATGTTATCCTGGCGGGAGAGACATATGAACTCCTGCCGTAAGTGGGAATGTTAGGCCAAACTACCCTATTAGAGATTTTGGATATTTTAAAGGGCATAGATTAGAATCATAATTATGTTCATTATTAAGTATGTATTTAAAATATATTCTTGGATATTTTAGCTCAATATAAATCACAGTTCGCTACAATTTATTTTATAATGAACATATTTTAAAACTAACGAATGGATGCAACAAAAAATTATGAAAACTTAACAGTAACTTAGCCATTACAATACTAACTAAATATTTCAGCACTGCTTACATAAACATAATGTTAGTTTAGTAGGGAGTGATGTTTTCTCCCGCTAGGGTAAAGTAGGATAATTTTGTTCTACAAGAATTTTTTGAACCTTTGACTTGTCATTCCAGAGAAAAGCTGTCTTGTCACTATTTACAGTGGTCTTATCAACTACATCAAAAGGGATCTCTCATCGGAGTTGCTATTATTAACCCGCTTTAATTTCTGTCGTCATTAATGAAGAAATCTGTCGCACACTCTTCATCCAGTATCGTTGTGATGACATATGGAGAACAAAATTCTGAACGATATTTAAGAGGAGGAGGACTCTAATTGAAAAGGTGGGTCTATTTCACGTGCGCAGTAGCTGGTATGTCCTAGTTGTGGTTTATGTGTGGTTGTCTTAGATGGACACATAGACGTAAGGTCCTTTTTTTTTTTTGAAAAAATGGCACATATAACCCGTAGTTCTGAGCTGTGCTGCTATTTAGTAATCAAATCTGGGTCACCATTTCTGAGGGAATAATGTTTTTATTGCCACATCGGTGGGAGGAGATCGAGGGATCTTGAGTGACGTTGATAATTTGAACTCTCAATTAGTCACTCTGGAGAAAAGTTCGCAGGTCGCTTATCATCTAGACTAATATGGATTTCTCCTTGGGCTAATTAATAAGGCATTTTAGCTTTTGTCGTCGTTGTTGAAAAGGGATGCCATCATAGCTGAAGAAACTTTTGCACGCATCTGCTGTTGATAAAGATACTGTTGTCAGATGTTTTGGATGTCTGGGTAGCTTTTTTTCTAATAACTACAGGATTTTTCTGATCAATACTCTTTTTTATTTTTTTTTTCGGTGGCATTTACATGGGTATGAATTGATGTCTATTTTAACTCAATTTATCATATTTACGTATTAAGCTATCTCTCCAAAAGTTCCTTTCAACTACGGTAAAAATGTTCGATATACTTATCGGACGAAACGAAATCATTCTTTAAAATATATATATATATATATATATATATACACTTTAAAATATTATAGCAATACTCGTTTTCTGACAATGGTGCATGAGTACGAATTGGCTCTAGAGCCATAAACCATGTATTCATTCACTCGCCACATCTATCGAAAGTGTGCATTAACTGAAGAGAAGTGAATCTCCTTCTTACTATATAAAAACCTCTCGCACAGCTGGCAGTTGAAGACGGATTTTAATCTTCGTGTTGTCTTACTTTGCATCCTATTATCTTCAATTGTAGTAAAATTATATTAATCTTTAATTCTAATATTTTTATTGCTCAATTTAAAGTTATTAACAACTAATTTCCGTTCTTGAATAATAAAGTTCATTCATTTTAATTCCGTAGTCTATGTTTGGCTTTCATTCTACGTGATAATATTTTCAAATTATTTATATCATAATTTTGAAAAATGAAATATTTTCAATCGCTTGCGTTTTCAGCATTGTTATTTGAGGAATATACTGATTATTCATAAATTGGATTTGGATATATGCATAACATATAATAGAATAGTTTTTCTCAAGGCGTACTTTTTTTGTGAAATGTTATGTTAAATACTCTACAAATACTCTTCATTTGTCCTTACTTTTCATTTGAAAGTTAAGTGTGAAGAATTTAATCAGGATCGGAATCAAAATACAGGTTTTCAAGAATTACGTAGAGGCAGACACTATTCAGTACAAATATATTCATATATACCCACACACACATATATATCATATAATGTATATATAAATATATAATATAATATAATATGATATAATATAATATAATATAATATAATATAATATAATATAATATAATATAATATAATATAATATAATGTAATGTAATATAATATATTATAATATAATATAATATAATATAATATAATACAATACAATACAATACAATACAATACAATACAATACAATACAATACAATACAATATAATATAATATAATATAATATAATATAATACCGTAGAGAGGGAAACATTTTCCTGGTAGGCTCTCTCCAAAATTCAACAAGATTCCTCTTGGGTCTCTTACATCTTGTGGATAGATGAAGCTCAATTTTCCATCCATGGTGCGCTAATACTCAACACTGTCGCATCTGGGAGACGTCAAATCCCCGAGTGTACACAAAGAAATCACTGCATTCCCCTAAAGTCACAGTGTGGTGTGTGTTCACTAGTTCCTCTTTCATAGGACCCATCTTATTTAAAACCAAGTGTCCAGTTAATGGGTGAAAAACGGTGACAGTAAATGCTGAGCATTATTTAACGTTTCTGCGCGAAAAGGTTGCCATGTCTGCTTGAAAAAGATAATCTTTCTACTGTTACGCTTATGGAAGAAAAAGCAACAAGTCACACTACTAATCCAGGAAGGAATTATTGATACAGAAGAGATGAAGGAATCATTAGCAAACGTTGCAAGTTTCCATGGCCTCCTCGTTCTCCAGATTTGACACCAGCAGATTTTTTGGCTGAGGGGATACTTAAAATCCCACGTGTATGGATTCCGTCCATCCAATCTGTCGATATTGAAAGAAGCGATCCACCGAGAGCTGTCATGTATGCAGCCGGACATTCTGCACTCTGGCTTTGCTGGATTTTTGTCACACCTGCAATATGTTATCCCCTGTGATGGGGAACATGTGAAACCCCTACTGCTATAATAAATTATTAGGTAATAGTATTTTTTGTTATTTGCGTGTCTTTTCTTTCCTTATGTACGAAACGCCACCTATTGGCTGTTTTGAATTTTTCTTATTTCAAAAATCTCATGACTTATCGATACTAAACCGGTTAACCGTTTTTCTTTTATTTTATTTCTTTGTCTATCTCTGCCTTATAAATATTAAGCTTTTTCCGACCGCTTACTTGCCATATATATAAATATAATTATATATAAGTGGTATGGTAAAGTCTCAAATGTTTCTAAGAAAACAATAAAGATCATTACCCTCGTAATAAAACTTCTCATTTCCTTTGTTTTGAATTGATTCTTTATTTATATAATGTATATTTCACCTATTAATGTTGATTAGTGTGATTTTACGTACAGTAACGTAACTCGTTAAGTTTTAATTACCCCGGGGTAACGTAAGATTTCAATTATAAGTAAGGTAATCAATTTTGGAAACTTAATTTGTATTTATTGTTCTTATCACTATAAAAAGTTATCATCCAGAGTTATAACATGACAATTCGAAGGCAGCAAAATTAGAATTCGGCAGATTCAACTCTATCTTTTCCATATTGAGGGATACTTCATTCTATGGCTTTTTTAAAACCAATTAAATCTATAATAATAGCTGTCATTTACAACATTATGTACATAAGGATAATTCAATATGCAGAACAATTTATCAAGATATCTCGGTTATTCCTCAGTAATTATTAAACCTTCACTATTTTGTATAGCTTACATCGTACTGTATTTTTTGTATTAATGTTACTTTGATTTGCAATACAAAATTGGAAATTATAGCTAAACATTAACTTTAAATGACACATGATAATTAAGTGGAACATTGGTATTCTCCTTTGTGGTATAATATTTTATCAAGTTGTTTTGCTAACTGACTTAGCATAAAACAAACGATGAATATAGACAAATATTCTTCGTGCATTTTCAAGAATTTAAAGCCTTCCTGAGGTAAGCATTTCTCAATATTGACATAGCACTTATTATCTCAATGAATTTATTTATTTAAACTTATGAATTTTGAACTTAACACATTTATAATTATTTAACAAGTGAAACGATGGAATCGAAAAGTGAAAGAAGAATCTGGTCATATAGATGTGAGAATAGAGAATTAAAAGAAATAGAACAATGACTCAAATTAAGAGTCTACAATTTGCTACATTCTCTAGCTTATTAAAAATAAACACGTACATTTAAGTTAACAATTACAAATCTGAAGGAGGATGAAAATGGTCATCCAATCATTGAAATTTGATACGTATGTATTACTTAGAAAGTGTGTTGGATGAATGTATTCGGATCAGTGTTGTGTGTTTGTTTTGTATTTTGTGTCAGAATCTGTTGGTGAACTTTTTATTTAAGTGTGACGCCAGAGATATGTAGGTTAGCCACAAAGATCGAAAAAGTCCCTTTTTCTCTTGAAAATGTGATTCACAATTCTGAATATTAAACGTACAATGACCCCTCACTTGACATTCATGAGTAAATTTAAAATATCCAAAAATGATAATTTCAATTTAAAATTCTTTTGTTTCATGATCGTAAAAGTGACGTATCAGATTACTTTTTAACACGCATAGTTTATATTTAAGCACGGCAGTATTCTTCTTAAATATTATCGCGTATCATGTATTAGTTTTATGTTTACGTTATTTAAGACGAAAATAAAAAAAAAGACATTAATCTTAATAACACATATGAATTAAAAATCAGTAATACTGTACATTTCATTCAAATATAACATATATTTTAAAGAAATATGAACAAAGTCTCTTAGAGACATATTTAATTGCTTTCATTAAATCACATATATTCAATGATATTTTCCAAATGTGATACTAGTTGCCCAATCAATTTTATTTAAACTTTTTCTTAATCATTTAAATTTATTTTTCAAGTAATTCCTGAAAACAAAACATTATTATTAGTTACAGGTGGACAAAATTAACTACTTAAATCCTAATCTATCACTAGAATCAATATTAAAAATTGATCATTAAGTAAAAATTACTTAGGAACCAAACAACAAAAATAATGGGAATGTGATAATGAAATTATAACTTAACATTCATTATGCCGTATAGAATTTAAGAAGCAAAGAGATCAACTGACAAACAAAAGTAAATCATACTGTAATTGAAGTGTTTCAACTACTTCTAGCTTGTTCCTAGTAATTGAGTCTAGAAGAGATGTCATTTACTATACAGCTCTTTTCACAAACATATTTGCATTTTAATGATATGCCTACTTATGTGATTTGTATGTTAATTGAGACATTTTCAAAACATCGTATTTTCTTTTCTTTTCTCATGTTGATTATCATTAAAAAGTTTTTAAGGTCTTTTTTTCTTACTCAAAATAATTCCTCATTAGGAACATATTTGAAATGAAATTGCTCTGTATAGCTAAATGATAGTCTCTTTTGTTATAAATTCTATTTTTTCATTTATTTAAGTAAAAAAAGCAAAATTTACACTGGTATTACTGTATAGGTTGCTTTGCCAAATAGGATATTTATGTCTGTAAGCAGCTTTAGTTCTTTTTGGAAAAAAATTAAATACGTTGAATATTATTCCAAATGTATTGTATTAACCTCCTATAAAACGCTGTTTATAATAATTTTCTTGTTTAAGATACACACGGTAATATAGCGTACATTTACATGAGAGAAATACAATTGTCTTTGTTATTCCAATTAATAGAGTGAGAAACGATTGCATTAAATTATTTTTATCTTTTACTTCGCAACCATTTTATGAATGTAAAACATCATAATTTTAATCCGCTGCTAGTTAAGATATTCAAAAAAATTTAATAATTAATGTTACTTTCAAATGATAAGGGCATTTAACCATTTTTTACAGTGCACAAAGTATCAAACTTCTAAATCTACGTTTACTACACTCCTTAATTAGTACAAGTTCCTTATTATAAGACATGTCATTTCAACGTAAATGTAAGTTTAATTTAAAAATTATTTTTGGACTTGATACTAACAATCTTCATTACAATGGTTGTTGCAAAAGATATTCAAAGTATCAAAAAATCATTTATGGATCAAATCCATAAATATTTTATAAAAATATCTATCAAACATTTTGATTGCAAGTTTAGCCTATTCAAATTTATTTCAGAAATTCACTTTAACTATCTGTACATATGTATTATAAAGAACAAAATTCCTTAGATAAAATAAATGCTAAACATCTCAGATCTTCGGCTATGTTGTATCTCAGTATTCTTAAACAGCAAAATTTTCGATTTCTAAAAAAGAAAATTTATGCAAGGGACCCATCATTTTTCCCACATATTGGTACCAAAATTTTAAAAAGTAAAAAAACGAAACCCCATTTAACGTTATTTTATGTTATTTTTCAACAGTTTTTTAAAACCAAATTTTAAGCTTGAACTCGGGAATTTTCAGGAAATATTTATCACATTAGTTTAAAGTCTAAAATTTCTTAGTAATTGTATTTACAATATTTTTTCTCTACATTTTTAAAAACGTTTATATAACTTTAATAATTTACATTTTCTGATAGCTTATATAACTTTTCTACTGAAGACAGTATTCATATTGATTACTGTTGAAAGAAAAGTATGATACTCTCAAAAATATTTCATATATACCATTTGAAATCTAGAATCCTTATTAATATACATGTGAAATCAATCAATTTAAAATGCACAGCTCACAATTCGATTAGCTTCATTAATGTACGAATTGATATGATTTCCGTCCATTAGTTATTCTATTCCATCTGAGTAACTCTAGAATGACTAATGCATTTAATGTGTTACATTTTTGATATTTTTTAACTACCATAATATATCTATGATTAAAATATCAACTCTGTTTCTAAGCAAGTACGTGCATTTGGATAAAATGAAAAACTGGTATGAATGATTGGAAGTCACGTAACTAGAATCTGTATTTTATTTAATTAAATCACGCCTTTTTAATTTCTATTAATTAATGTTAAAGGTTAGGGAAATATAATAATTCATTTTTACAGAAAATATTAGAAAATTTATGACATCATAAAATGTTATTCATTGAAAGATATAATCTTTTCAAATAAATTTGTAATGCCGAAGAAAACCTATTTTAGAAAAAAAAATCTTCAAGTATCTTGTTATGTTTTATAATTAAACATCAATGTTTATTTTTACTGAAACTATATATTTATACAAACGGGTTTGGGCTAGTAGAAGAAGCTAATAAATGAAATTATGAGTATTTTATAACTTAAATAATTACTTAGATAAATTATAATCGGTAATTTATTATTATTTTCCCTAAATATAACGTGTTAAGGAGAAATAAATATTCTTTTGAAAATAATATCTTCAGTTTCTTTTCACAAATGGATATTACAATACAACCATGGAGCTCCTATTATTCTATTTTATAGCTCCATTCCCAGCTTCTCTTCAATTTCAAACTCCCTCTCTCTGTGAAACTGAAAATGAAGCTATGACTCGTTAATTTCATCTGAGACAAAATTATCTGCCTTTTGCCGTAGTGTTATTCTTATTTATATTTACGAGTAAAATAAAATTCAAGTTAAAATAAAAAAATTATAACCAAAATTTGAAGTGATATTTTCTTTACATATTTTCTTATTCTTTCAAAGTGTAAGTCATTATCTTCTGTTGTTTATAAAACTAACACATCGATCAATAACTTCCGAGTCTAAAATTGAAAACAACATTTTCTTTGCAAAATTTTATTTTTATTCATCAACATAACACCTTTTGTTAATCACCTTTTAGGGTGATACAATTGTTCCAACGTTTTACCCAAAGCCCCCCCATTTTTTTTTTTTTTTTTCTTTCTTTTTTTTTTTTTTTCCCGCAAGAAATCTTTTTTGTTGCGAGTAAATAACGAAAAACAGCTTTCTCAATCATCGACTCGTTTCAGTTTTTGTTCCATCGAAATCAATCGCGGCACCCACTTGGAAAAAACCTTTTTCACTTCACTTCAAAAAACCTATTTCTTGGTCCGATCGACTTAAAATATTGACACGTTTCAAGCAAAGGTTAGTACTCTAGAAAGACCTGGTTACTGGTTTACTACGAGCGCCATCTCTGGGTTAGTCTTTGGAGTTATTGATCGATGTGTTATATTTGTAGAATGTACAAATTTATTTACTGCATTATTTTGACTAAATAAATCAATAAATATGATTTATATTTAAAGTAAAATCGTAGTTATTATTCTACTTGTTCCTTATCAAAATTAAAAAATATATTCTACCATTTTTATAAATATTTGAAATTTTTATTAATATTAAAGTTTTTTTTTTAAAAAAAATACATTAAAATAATTATTGCTTAAATAATTTTCGACACAATCATCTAATCATGTTGCAAATTTTTCCACACATCGAATCATGCAATGCAAGTACACCATCCAAAATTCTAAAGTCATTTTTTGGCAGAAGTCTTCAAATAAAATTCATATTATTCAACATTGTTTATTGAAGTTTAATAAGAAAATTTTTGTTTCATTATTCATCAAACTTTCACTTTTTAGACAAAGCCACAGTCATGGTCGTAAACTCGCCAAAGGCGTTGTTTTCGCTTAATCATTTGATTCCTCTAAACACCCACTATGTAGCAGCGCTGATGCACGTTAATGCTCGTCGAAGTGCTATCTCTTCCCATTGGCATGTGTGGAAAATTAAAGAGGAAGGTATAACTTCCGTTGTCGTTCTAAGCACTTGACCCAGGCTCAAAATTACGAGGTGCATCGCCAATAGCCTCGTATATCTACTCAATCATAGTAAGTTTTGTGACTAACAATTGCAAGAAGTGAATATTATGTATTTCATTATTTTTAGTCAAAGAAACTCTATTTCAAAATGAGTTTTAATGTCTAGAGCATATAAAAGGGTTTCATGAACATAATATTTTCCTAACGAAATTGAAAACTATCACCCTTTTATATATGACTATAGATCTTCAATAAGCTTTGTTTTGACAGTTAGTTTTTCTTTTTTTCAAAAACTAACAATTGAATGCAATTCAGTACATTTAAGTTATTTAATTCATGTATAAGTATCTTTTCAAAATAAGAAAATATAAATTTGTACATTTATTTTAAATGATAATTTAAAGTAAATTAGACCTAGGAGTCCACATCTTAGATTCTTTAATGTGATAATTTGAACATTCTACTTTTCAATTAAAATACTGTTTCATTTAAATTACTTTTGTGTTTTATTGTTTCAGTACAGTTTCTGGAATTGTGTTCATCACTACAGTAATAATGAAATTCCATGCTCAGTACATGTCGTAATAAACTATAAAGTTTTAATCATTAAATAAAAATAAACCTCAAAATCAGACCTCTGTAGATTTCAACAGTATTTTCTTGCAGTTCGAAGACAATTAAATCCCATTTATTGATGCGGGAAATTGCGTTCTTGTTAGAAATTCTCATCTAACCAGAGTAGAATGAGATGAAATCCAAATAGAGTTATTTTATGAAAAGACTATCAACCCCTAAAGCAAAGGGGAAACTCATTAGGAATAGTTTCAAGAACACAAATGAAATTCCATTTTAGACTCTTAGCATCGATGATGTAGGAAAACTATTTCACTTAATTTCTTTTCCTTTCATTTTCTTTTCTTGCAGTAATTGTTTGAGCAGGCGGTAAACTACTGCTTCGACAAAAATAACATTTGCAATTGTCTTCATTTAAATACATTCCAGAAGTTTCACGCCTACGTCATACTTTTGCGCATAGGGGACCGAATACAAAAAAAAATTCGACACACGTTGGATGTTGGGAGAAGGAGACTTCGCTGTGAAGATAGAAAGATTATTCAACTATATAAAGATACACATGCTACGCACATTGTTTAAAGAAATATATGTTTGTAAAAATTGAAAATTTATTACCTGGTTTTATTTTATTATATTAAGTAATTTTTTTTGTGTGTGTTGGGAACCCATTGGAGTTCCCATTTTTTTCTTCTAAAACCAATTACTGCCTTTGCAAGTTAATGAAGTTCAGTGACTAATTACATTAACCCTATTGTCAGTCTTTGAACTTAATTTTATTCTTCCATTAAGAAAAAACTAATATTAAGACACTCATAGCAACTGTAGTGTAAATCCTAACTCGTCTATTACAAAAATACAATCATAAATTAATGCATAGATTTTCCAACATTAAAAATGGTTAAGAGTCCATAATTAATCCATAACAAAAAAAAAATCCAGGTAATCTCATGTTTAATCTCGAAGTTCAAACCTTCCGATAATATATATGTATGTGCTAGTTATATTAAACCTTTCCCGGGTTTGTTGATTTCTCCAAGATCATGTCTGCTATCTCTATACCAAAGTTCATGCTATCTATCTTATTTGTTACATTTCAATTCATATAATAATGTTTATCATCATAAGTCACAAGACAAAGATCTTCATTCCAGGAATGTGTTAGAATTGTCCATAAATTTAGTTGAAGTGGAATCCCGTTATAACCCCTATACCTGTAAGTGAAAAGTGATTTATATATATGAAAGATATGTTTGTACGTTTATATATATATTACGAAATCATATATACATATTATATACTGATTTACACTCACACACAATGTAAAACTAAAGTTTCAAATTTAGATAAGCAATATACTTTAACAAGCAGGAAAATTGATTTTGGTGTTTTAAGTTTTAGAAAATATTATATAAGTTTCATATAGTCCAGACTTCATAATTACAATTGTCCATAATTTCTTATCAGAGGATATATAGAAAAAAAATAAATGCGACTTAACTCATTCGTTTTTCGGCCTCTAGGTGTCCACTTCTAATTGAAATTAAGGACTTCTCACTAAGTGTTTGAACTTTCCCTCTAGACTCCATGGGCAATTAAGTGTTTTTTAATTGTGTCTAACCTCAATAAGGATTCATTTCTCTAGAGAACGGAAGTTCAATTTTCTGTGCTGAATTTGAAATGTGTAGGGCACCCAAGTAGTTGAGATTTGAGAATAAACGATGAAATTCTTGGTTTACTTCTTGTAGCTGGAATTAGATACATCAGTGATGAGGCTGAAGCTCTTTTTTTGTAGTATGGATGGATACATGCGGTATCTGCCTTTCTTTTGTTGTCACTGCAGATGATGTATTATCATCTCGAACTTCTTCCCTGTAGGAGATACTTTACGGTGATCTAGTACAGGGACTTTTTTATTTATTGTTACGGTGGTGTGATCGGCAATATTACTCACTAGAGTCCTACGGATGATCTTGATCGGAATACCAAAAACTATCTGTTGATTTCTAAACATTAAAGGATGATTGATTCCTTTTATTAATTGACTGGGGATTTTATAAATACTTAGGGATGTTCTTTTATTAAAAATCTAATATTGTGCTCATATATCTTAGAATTTCACTAACGATGCGAAAAATCAACGAAAATTTTAAAATTTGTATTGCATACTTCATAGGGCTTCAACCTCACTTGTCTTTTATGAATATATCATGCTCCCATTCGATCAAATTTAGACTACGTCTTCACTGTATATGATTCAATCTCAAAATGTAATTTAAAGAAATTGAGCATTGTCCATCAAATTACATTTCGACTACATTCTGGAACCTTCCAAACGTACCTTATTCAGAATTTATGATTCGCCTAATACAAACCATCAGTAGATTTGAGGCGACAACATTTGTGCCTTTGATACCATTTTTGAACAGTGTCATTATTAGAATTTTTCATCCCTTTAAAAAAAAAGTTTATTTTTAAAAAGGATTTAAGAGGCTAAAAACCTATCTATATGTTCTTTTCACAGAAGGGTACACTTACTTAATGGAAGGTAATGGGTTATGGAACATTTTTGTTATGGAAACAAGCGAGAGTTTGCCAATCTGGTACGAAGACTTTTAATTTTAGAAATCCTTTTCAAAATCTTAAAGAAATTAAACATCCTACATTTTTTTCAAACTATTGAATTTGCAGAGCATTATCCCAATTTCATTCGCATTCACAAAAAAGTACTTATTTCATAGAACACATAATGTTGTAAATTTGAGCTATTAACGTTGATTTGCTTCGTTTCAGGAAGCAGAAGATCAAAGTATCCCATAGTATAATGAAGGAAGAGTTCAATCTGTCGAATTCTACGATGACATTTATGGAAAGGTCAAGAAATGTTGGGAGAAATGTACAAATCGGTATAGTGAATATGTGACGAAATCTTTGGGATAATGTCTATATCGATTATGTTTAGAAATAATTTAAGACTACTATAACCCTAGATATTAACATTTCATGATTCGACGGGTTACTTAATCTGTGGCTTCGAGAAAACAAACAAATAATCATTCATAGTTTTAATTTGCAACATATTGTAAATTAGAATAAATTAATATAGGTAACAAATTTTATTCAGATCTCTCGTTTATTTGTTAGTAAAAATAAACACTTTTAGTAAAAATAAACACCTAAAAACTAAAGAAACTTTCTTATAGCTATTTCTTGTAACTAAAGTGTATAATAATATAATCTGAGATACTTATTTTTACAGTGAAAAACACGTGATTATGTACAATAACTATAAAAAATATTAAGACAGGTGTTATCAAGTCTTGTTGACTGCTTCTCTCTTTACAGAATTTGAGAGAAAGAAACCCTGCTTATTTATAATTTAATGTTTCATATTTATGTAATCTAAATAAAAATAATTTTATACGTTTTAACTTATCTTAATAAAGAGCCTAGGTAAAGTTCAATAGATGAAAAAAAAATTAAATTGCCGAATTTACGCTGAAAAGGAACAAAAAATTATTGATTCATAACAACAATCAATTAATTATAACATTATAATCTATTAATAAATTTTGATTACACCCGCTTTATGTGTGCATATATATATATATATATATTCTCAATCTATTAATGCAATGCATAATATTCCCCGTTTTATATTACATGGCGTAAAATTAATGTTATTAATTAATCATCACATTATTTTAATTATTAAGTAATAATATTGTTTTTTTTCGAATAACGGAAATGTGCGTGAGTACGAAAGCATAATCTTTGAAAAATATATATTTTTACATGCAGTAAATAAAACATTTTTATTAATTCCAATTTATTTTATTTTAAACTTACATACCTATTCAAATATTGCCTATTTGAACTTTCAAGAAGATTTTAGACACAGAAGCATAGCCTGAAAAGAAGATGTACCTCTTTGTGAAAGAACGGAAATTAAATTCTTTGACGTCAGATTTATGTCGAAGAAAATAAAAAAGAGCAATTTTTTTAAAGAAATTCAGAGTGCTGACCTAGACAGTTTGGAAGTTCTGACCAAATAACTGGAAAAGTTTAGAAATACGCGTACTCCTTTCAAATAATAAAAAAAGTGAATTCTTCGATGCAAGTAATCGAAAATTAATTTCCTGTAAGCGCCTTGATGTAAATAAGCATTTTATCTAACTTACCTGAATGATTTATTTTAATTTTTATTAAATACTTCAATTTAAAATCTTATTTCTGCTAACTTGATGGATTTAAACAAATCTGTACACGATATTAAAAACAGTATAGACTCGAATTTTCCCTTTCTTTTCACGCGAATACCTTGTAAATATTTGATTCAAACAGAACCCCAGTTTATATCCTGCGACCTGCTACTCAACATGGTTCAAGATTATACAAATTGATTTAAAAGTACCAACTGTAGATAATATTTTTTGCAAAATTAAACTGTATTACGAATAGATTTAACTAAGTAGAAATTTTCATAAGAAAAAACCAAAAGAAATTTAATAATAACCTTTCGTAAAGCTTCATTGTTAATTTAAGGATTGAACAAGGGCGCCGACATTATGTATAGCATTACTTTTTTTTAATTAAGAAAAACGCTTAAAGGATAGGGAGAGAATAATAATACGCTTAATAATTAATTAAATAATTGATATATCAAAAAATTTCATCTCTTTTGCTGTATTGAAAGTCACAAAAGTAAACACAATCAGATATCGTACCCTAGATTTCTAAGATAAGGATTAAGCATAAAAAGGATTTTGAAAAATGTCTATGCTGTGTATGAATTTTGTTAAATTATATTTAAGAACATATTAATGAGATACTTAAAATTATCTAAAATGATATCCCATTATAAAACATGCATTTAAGAATAATTTAAAATTATTTTAATTATATAATAAAAGTATTTGGTATGAGTAATTTTTATGAGTAAATAATTTATTTTTTCAAATATTATTTAAAATTAAACTTAAATAATATTTCAAAATAATATATTTATTTAAATGATATCTTAATTTTTTAGTCATATTATTTTAATAACTATAAGAATATTCTGAAACTATTTTTAAATAATTTACATATTACTTAGAATTATTTTAAAAAATATCAATTAAAAATATTAACAATTATTGTTACACAATATAACAATTGAAATGAATTGATTTTTCTGATTTTTTAAATATAAAAGGTTTATGTGAACCATGGGTATGAATGATATATTTCGATTCCTTATAACAGTTCAGTAAATGAAGTTATTGATGCAAGAGTTTAAACATGAGAAACAAATATAATAGGAATCCATATGTAATACTATTTTATATAAACATTCTAGAGTAATGGAGGGTATTATAAGCAGTAAAAGTTTCCTGAATCTGTAAATGGTAGTTTATTAAATTTATTTACGTGCTTTTTAACTTTAGTTTTCAAAGTATTGTTCAGTTTTACTATAATTAATATAACTATTGAAAACAGTCCTAGAAATTATTTTTGGAATGTTTATTCAGCTGCTACGTCGTATTCTCTATCATCTCTCCTGAATAGCAAAACGGTGTTTATTTAATTTTGTAAGCAGTTAAAAATCTATGGGAACTGTGTCAGATGAATAAGGAGTCTTTTCTTGTTAGTGTTAACAATATGTACTTTTACAATTAAGGAGCGATGTGTAGCGGTACTTTCAAGCATAACCACCCAATTGTTTTCTGTATATTTTTAGACTGTTTTAGACTGTTAGATTGAATCACATAACCATCTAATAATAATCAAAATAACTTCTATGTTGACAGTTTGGCCTTAATGAACAAAGACGTGGTCTTCAGTGGGAGAGGAGGGTGTTTAAACTGATGATCAGGCTCAATGCAATGTTTCACCAGGACGAAAATGCTTAATGTCTCTCGACACTGTCATTTTTTTTCATTGCGTCATCTTCGTATGCTTTCTTCGGCATCTGAAGGATCTCAGGTAGTGATTTCTTTTGTAAAACACAGCATTTGATGCTTGCATTCTGTTCTCAAGTCGACATTTGAAAATCCGAGGAAGGAAAATACTTCTATGTCATAAACTGTAACTTTTACTGATTATAGTGAAAATGGTTGTCAGGTGTCTCAGTGCATTCTTTAACTGATTTGCCAGCCTCAGAAAGAGAAATTTCTCATACAGAGAGTACTTGCTTGATAGTAGGCAACGATTCTGCGAACTTATTCATTTTTTTAAGTAAATCAGAATTATAGAGTGCACATATATATTTACGATCACATACACATATCTCTACAAACAAATGTAGTATCCAACGGTAGCCTAGCAGTCATTGTCACGGACTGATGGCAGACATTGTGTTCGTCCAGTCGGAAGTTTCAAGTGTCGACCTTATCATGTGACCCAGGTTCGAAAATAAGTGGTCCATCGTCATTAAAATTCGAGTTGCTTCTAAATGCATCAGTAATAAACAATCATTAGCTTCATCAGTCATGTTACTTTTAACAATATCTTAACTCATTACAATTACGGAAACAATTATAATAAAATTAGCAATTAATAGAGTAAAGTATAAGGGTAAAAAACTTTAGACTAAAATGTCTAGTGTTTAGTACAAAATTTCCAAGGGGTTGAACGTCACTATGTAATGAAAAGTTTAGTCCTTGTATGCTAAATATTGAACAGAATATGTGGCACAATATAATTATGTAACATCGTCATTTCGAGATAACATCGACTGTCCAAAATATATTACTACAATATTTTCATACTTGCTATTAGTGATAAACAAGTAAGTATAATTTTTTCGAAATAAAAACTAATTATTTTTCCATACATAGAACTTGTTTTATTCTTTAAAGATGTATGCTTAAGGTATCCGTACACCGAAGAAAACTTTTTTCAAATACATTGGTATTTGCTAAAAAAATATTTTTTATGCTAAAATATAACCTAAAACTATGGAAAACACATTTAATAATCTACTTTTAATTAAAAAAAAACATTTTGAAGTGGAAAACATAGTAAAAATAGAACATAAATTGATTATTAAAATAACTCTTATAACTCAAAAATAAATAGAAATATCATTATTCAGTAAATTGTATCTTATTCAACATAACAGTTTTTGAAGCTAGTACTACTTTCATGATGAAAATCTTATTACAACAATTTTTATTGTGTTTCGAGTCAAATAACAATGAAAAATAAAAAAGGAATTACATTAATGCATGATTTACTTTTTTGTTACAAAAAATATATCACTTTTACAACCATGGAAATAGTAGAGATTCCTAAAAACTACAATATATAAAGAAGATACTTGCAAATTTTAAATTAATTTGTTTCATAACTTTTTCTGATATCTACGTTGTCATATGTAAATATGTCGAGAAAACTCATTTTGAGAAAAATCAAAAATATACTTTCAAATTCAATTTTTAATAATGAACATAATAAAATATATTTAAAATGCCCTTGATTTATATATAACACCTTTTTTGCTTTCTAATACATTAATTTTTTTTACTATGAACTCTTAGTATTTTTCGACGCTACTTTATATTTGGTGTTGAATGACGTTCAGCATCAAAAATTCGACAACTGTAAAAATGTTTGTATGATTTTAAAGTAAAATAACCCGGCGTTACATTAAGTTTCCTTAAAATTTCCACACAGTCCTTATACCCATCATTAAACTATATGACAGCATTCAAACGCTCCAGATTTTAAAATTTTAAGGCACACAAAAACCTTTTTCGGTACCCTCTTCCAAATAATGCCATTAAATCACTCATTAGTATTTTGTGTCTTACCATGAAAGCACTTTGACAGAAGTTCTTTAGAACACAGTTCTAAATATGTAGGTTTAATTAAATTTAATACATCATTGGATAAGCCATTATATTTTTCTTTGGGCTTTTTGCCGCATGACAGTGCTCGCTGATAATAGCACCAGCTATCTTTCCCGATAGGGCACTGTCCATGCATGGGTTTCTTGCCACTCGATGCACAGTGGTACAAGGCCGCAATGACGTTCTGTTGAAGTTTGAGTAGATTGCCTACATTACTTCGAACAGCAATTCCATAGTAATTTTGCAATCTGTCAATAAACGAATCGGTAAGTTTACCTTTACCACATAAACTTTTATTTTTGGATTTCAGTTTGCGCAATCTCGCACCTACTCTTTTCTGAACATGCCCAATGCATTCCAGTTTAGTTACGCTATCTTTCCCATATGTGTCTTTCACGCTGATGAAGCCTTTAGAATCCCCGTCTCCATAATAGTGTGAATACTTCAAACCTCGTTTCACAATTGATCGTTTGAAGATCCTGTTTGCGCCAACAGCTTCCAACTTTAATGAGGAACCTTTAAAATTGCTTCGACACATATGATCTGCTTCAAGCGTCTCGGATACAATACCTTTAGGCATTTTCGAAAGCTTTCTGCAGGTCGGACAATATGATGACATTATTTCAATGTCCACTACTTTGCCAGTGTCAATTGACAAAGTAGCAACACACCCATTCATAGAAGTGTAACATCTACGCTGCCATGTTCCAACGACAGAAACACCGCATTCAGCTAATTTATTTTTAGAAGAATGCATACTCAAAACTTCATTAGCCGCCTTTTGCATCGACAGTTGAATTCTGAAACCACAGACATAAGTTTATTCTCATGATTGGTGTATGCAGTTTCACTGAGCTTGGGTAAATTTAATGTAGCACATAATTTATATGCAGCAGAAAAAAACTTTTCCAATTTGTCTCATGGCATAAATAAATCTTGGATTTACCTCAGGATAGTTTAGTGGTTTCTGCGAGCTGGAAAATCCTGTGCAAAAGTCACAATGCTTACATTTTACTGCAAAACTTGAGCACAACCATTCTTCAAGTCTTCATGTAACGGAATACCATGGTGAAAGCATTTGGAGGCAACTAGGTTGTAAAATTATACATAAAAGGAGTTCTATATCAATAAATCTATTTCCAGTTAGTAGTTTATTTTCATATTCAGCAATTTCTTCATCGAGAATAGCAGAAATGTTCATTTTTTAAGCAATGACACTAGTAGTTACAGAACTATTTTTGCTATCATTTTTGGAAAACCATTACCACGAAATAATCATTTTTAACACTAATTCTTGTTTTTGAATTTCCTATTTTAAATGAAAAGAATTGAGCTTTTCAGCAAAAAAAAATATATCTTAAACAGGAACTTATAACGATGAGAACAGAAACCAAACAAATTTAAAAAAAAATAACAATTGTCTTTTTTTGCCAGATTCAAGATAAAAATATATTTGAAAACCTGTTTCCAAATGTATTTTCAAACATTTTATAAATTCAGATTCATGTTTAAAATTTATTTATTTTGTACCACTGTACATATAAACGAAATTTTGAAAAACAAAATTGTAAACAAACATTTCTTCCAACTTCCTGCCTGCAGACATCTACTTCCGGTTTCAATACCGAGTAAAATTCAAATCCCTGTAACTTAAGTTCTAAATAAGATATAAGAAAAATTCAAACATCTTCACTTTCATTCTTGTACATCTTCACTTTCACAAGAAGTACATATTCACTTTCATTCTTGAGAAATTCGTCATATGTTTTCCATTCTGTACTTAGCGTGTCAATTTCAACTTCGGCACCAGTATCCTACAACAAATCGTTTAAAGTGCTATTCAAAGCGTTATAAATCCCACACTTTTTGAAAGATTTGTGTACAGGTTCTAGTTAGAAGAACATGTGACTTTGTGACCCTCGATTCGTTCTTTAGGCAATGCTAACAGTTGCAACATACAAAACTTGTTAAATTGTTCTATTGATTGTGTATCAACATTGTATTTATAAGCAAACCGAGAGCTATGAAGACGGACCTCGAATTTTTAACCTCGGTAAAGTGACGTGGATTGCTTCTGAGCTGACACCTCCCTATCTAAACTCCTACACCCCGCCAATGCGAGAACATGTAGCCTCAACAGTTTGACGTGCATCTACATATGACTCGAGATATTAGAACTCGAATCCAATCATGGCCAATAAATTTGTTTGAGGTATATGTGAGCTCATCATTCGGCCCATGCATCTATAAGCAGTTCTGTCAGATTCCAGAAAATAAAATTTGTTTCAGATTACTATCACTGATCTAAACTATATTCAGATTACAGTTGATAATTTAGGGTTCATCTTATATGACTAATATATTATAAAACTATGAAACTTTGATGAAAATTTATATTTCGCTTTATCCGAAGGTTGTCTTACCTGTAGAAATGTACGATAGTTCAAATCCTCTGTTTGACTTTTCCCTTCCATGTTAACTATTACAGAGTACTAAAATAAAATTTAATTTCATTTACACAAAATAACTGGTATATTCGCACTGAAAATAAATTCTCCATCTAGTTGATTTTGCACTTGAAGCCCATGTTGCGAAGACCGAATATCCAATTATTTTAAAGATGCACATACGTCAAAATTTTACTTTACTCCCAAGTAATTCACATTTGACCTAACTTCTAAATAACAGCAACTGAACGAAAATGAAAAGTAGGACAAAAAATCACTTGATAAATTACTTTCCCACTGCATAACTCATCTGCAAGAAGCTTCCGAAAAGAAGACGATAAAAAAAAAGCACCATTAACAAATAAATCCTACATTTGAAACATTGGAAGATATTGTAACAGCTAAAAGATGTAAGATAACGTAACACATTTCGATTTTCGAAGGAAAATGTATATATTAATTAAACGTATAAGTTTCTTCAAAAACAAATGAGAAAATTTAATTTAAAGAACATTGAATTAAAATGTTGCCTAAAAATTGTAACTTTTTTAAAGTTTTAAATTCTTCATAATGTGAGGCACACACACAAATTTCTTGTGTTTTTTTTCAAGTATCTCTACCCATTTATTATTAAAAGTACTTAAAGCTTAAAAATAATGAAAAAACTCGAATAAGTTTTAAAACATTTTAATAAGAAATAAATCAAAACAATGTGCAATACATTTCGTTAATATAATTTTATAAATGTTATTTTTAAGATAAAAAACTTCTAAATAATTATTTGACTTATGTCTGAATTAATTAACGTACAGTTCTCTCTCTAATGAGTAATGTTTCGAGAAATTTAATTTTATTCATGAAACATTTCTCGAGTCAGTTTGTGTTTTTGCAGTTATTCATATTATTATTCGTATGTTATGTTTTCAATTACTAGAGCAATATAAATCCCATTGTACCTATCCACTTAAAAATTGAAATTATTTAAACTTATTTTGCACATACAAAAAGACAACAATATTTACAACAAAAGTATTTTGTGATCAAAGGTACTAACTAAAATTATATTTGTCAGAATAAATGGTCAAAAACTCAGAGTAATACATTTTCGAAATGAACATCCACTGTGTTTTCTGTTTATAATAAACAAATCAATGCAAGAGTTATTTAGTAATTTCCCCTATCAGAAATTGAAGTTATTTAAAAAGAGAAAATACAAGCATATTGCTCTTATTTAGATAAATCCAAATATTATCATCAAAAAATATATTTTACTCATCCATACTAAATAAAAATATATCGGTCAGTGTAAAATATCAATAAAACTTAGTACTAAGTATAACTCAATTGTTCAACATATATCTACCACATCCTTTTTTCATTTTTTTAGACAGTACCATATGGGAATTACATTGTTTTACTTCATGAAAGAACTGAACTTATTTCAAAGTGCGTAATTATATTATTCTATGTATTTACAGAAATAGTTTTACAAAGATATATAACTATATATATGCATATATGTATATATATATATATATATTACGACTCAAACATATTAAATAAAAACAAATATATCAGTCAGTATAAAATATCAATAAATGCATGTATTAATTTTAACTCGGCTTTTGGAAATGTATTTACAACATGGTTTTTAACGCTTTTAATTGACAAAGAGTACGTGTATTACATTGTTTTCTTATTTCGAACTGAAATTATTTTAAAGTGTGTAATTATACTGTTTGTTTTACGGAAAGTAAGTAATTCTTGGGAAAAAAATTATTGTGATAGAAACATACTAAAAAAATTATTTTAGTCAGAATGAAATATTTAAAACAATCAAGTACTAAATTTCATTTCATTTTTCAAAATGTATTCTCTGCTATATGCTACTTAAGAAACTTCCTTCGATTAAGGAAAATGCTTATTCATTTTTTTTATTCAAAAGAATTTATATTTGTCTTTAAATATATCCGAAATTTATTTGAATTTCATTCAACCGAACAGAGAACGTTTTGATTAAATTTAAGCTCTTAAATCGATTTTTCCTTTTTTTCAGTAATTATCTAATCTTTGGGTAAATATAAGGGTTGAATATATTTGATTAATACGGGCAAAGAAGTCCTCTGAAAGGAAAAGAAAATATTTTATGTAAATAGTTAAGATTATCTAATTTTTTTTGACAAAGAAATATAAGCATAAATGGAAAAATATATTTCATTTCAGCTATGAAAAAGAAATATTTGATATTATATAGAGAAAAATATTTTATGTAACATCAAAAAGCTTTATTCATAATGAAAAAAAAGCACTAAATCTAGTAGAATGTTTCAAATTGAAAAATGCCTTTCCGTTATATTTTCTTGGGGTTTTAGATAAAAGAATACAAATACAGGTAAATAGAGAGTATGGTAAAAGAAAAATATTCTTTATATATCTTGTTAGGTTATATACAGCCTAACGTGGAACTTCTGTAAGTAGGCAAGTAGATATTTTTCATCTAAAAACTATGTGTAAATCTAAGCTGCAAGAGCCATTCAATATAATAGCTTTAAAACAAAATAGTTAGTTAAATTAATTGAATCCTTTACTTACTTTTCCACGTAATTCTCGCTGACGTGTCCGACCTTGTCATATCCTCTTAAGACTCATTTTATCCCACCAAAGAAGAAATATTTACCTTCATCTCGAAGTTAGTTTATTGTACCCTATCCTTATATAAACGTGATGCTACGTAAAGCTTCTTTTATTTGGACCAAATAAATAAAATTCCGAAGGGGCAAAGTCAGGGCTATAAGGAGGAGGATGTAGAAACTCCCAAATCCCTTTGCAAAAAAATTCCAGGGTCGATTATGCTTTGAAGTCGAGTGTTGTTTTTCAATAAAAGCGCTTCTTTCCTCCGCCTTCTCAGACATTTCCTCCTCAACGCCGATTTAAATTTCCTCTCAATTATGTCTAAGTAGTATAGACTGTTAAAATAGCCTAAGTAATATCGCCTATTGCTTCTAGAAATAATCACAGAAAATCGGACCATGATCACTGGTGCTTTTGTGATAACTTTTAACCTTTTCTACCTACGTATATACCTAGTGCTGTCCATTCATCTGCAGCCGAATTTTGTGTTCGTCCTAGAAAATATTTCTGACAGTTTTACACTTTCCAAAAATAAAAATCCGATCACAGATCAATGTATTTAAGAAGTATTTTCTTTGAGAGGACACGCCATTGCAACTCATGTAATGTTTACTTAGATATATATCGGAACATTGAATAACTCTCTTCTCAAGGTTGCTTACTAAAACTTACGAAAGTTAAAATTGCTGGCATTAATAGTTTCTTTCATTTAAAATAATTGTATGTTTAAATATCGAATTCCCTCCTATTATTTAGTTATAATTACAGTGCACAAGATTCCACATTCTCCTCAAATTATCGGAGGTATTAGAAAAAAATATACCACATAAGTTTCAGAATTTGTTTACCCTTTAGACATGAGATTCGAATATGCTTTGTTATAAATGCATTCCCTTCAGCTAATCGATTTTCTTAAATTTTATATTTATATTAAATTTAATTATTTTATATGTAAATCCGCTTTATTACAAATGTATTTATAATCACAAAATTTGTTTTTAAGTCCATTGTAATTTTTACATTATTACATAAAAATAAATAGAGGAAAACAGTTTCATTACACAAATTCAATATTTTGGAAAACTAAAGTTTACGAATAATGATATTAAAAAAGTAAACATGAAAAGCAGATGAAATTAGCTTAAGTATTAAATTTATATTTCGCGTAAGAAATTAATTAAATAAGTTACTCCCCGTCGTGGAAGGAAGCTGTTGAATTATATAACAAATCTTAAGCCCCAATCAGTTTCTGCCATGATTATTTTGTATTCAAATATCCTTATATCCACATTATTTTAATTTTCATTACTGCATCAGAAATCATTCACTACTTATATGAATCTCATTAGTATATTCATAATGCCTCTAGTTTTAGTTTTATATAGTTTCAAGTTACACAAACTTCATGCATCATAATTTATTGAATAGTAAAAATTTTAGTTCATTGAATCGTATTGTTTTACATCACTTTACCTTACAATTACATTGCTTTGAACAAAAAGGGATACTAATTTATAACGAACTAAAATAGAAAATTGGAGAAAAGAATTGGAATTAACGAGCTCAATCATTGTAACACATAATGAAACATCAGGGAAAAATTAAATTATACAGTTTCGAAAATTTATTCATTTTTTTTAAACCATTTTGTCATATTTTTAATTTTTTCCATTTTTCTATTGTGATTTAAAACATCTCCAGGAATTAGTGGAGGGTTAATTGTTACGCTTAAAAAATTCCATTTTTTTTGGAAATGTTTCTTACTAGCTCATGCATAATTTACTTCAAAACATTCAGCAAAATAAAAGCATTTGCATTAAATTTTTAAAAGCATGTCTCTTTCAAATGAAACAATACTGCTTCCACAAATATCGAACTTGAAGTAAAAAGTAGTTAAAACTTGTCAAAACGAAAAGTGTTCCAAGAGAGGACGAATCCCTCCCCTTCCATTACGTTCTAAAGCACCCTCTCACACCCTTTGCTTCCACCTCAAAAAAGGCAATCAGAAACTACTGAAAGCACTTTACGCAGTAGTGGATGATTTGAAAGGAGCCGATTCCTTCAGCAAAAATCGATGAGTGAAAAAAAGAGATATTTTACTGCAATTTCCGTAAAATGGAACGAGAAAAACACAGGATGTATGAAACCATTGTGGAAAGAATATAAGAGAATTTTGCATTTGTGAAAGTAGTTCGCTTTTCATAGAATTACCTTGTACCAGAAGGTTTAATAGATAAGCTTTCTTAAAAATAAAATAAAGTGCACGTTTTATATATTTAAGGTACAGCAAACAGTGTCAAACTTCCTTAAAATATGTATAGAATTTCTTAATAAAATATTAAGTTATTTTATAAGAGTTCCAAAGGATGTACTTCAGAAACTTTTCTTTCTGATCAACAAAAGTTTTTGAAACAAAAATGATTCCCTGCCTTCCAGATATGAATTGCTTTAAAATAATGGCAGTTGTTTTGTATGGTACAGGTAAAATTATTTTTCATTTTTGATTTTTCATTTGTTTGTAGCTTAAAATCTCAGAAGCAAATCTTTATCTCTTAATGTAGGTGGTAGCGATTGCGTAATGGTCATGGATGCGGACTCGCGGCCTGCGTTGTTTTCGGTAAATCAGAGGATCAAGTCCTGATTCTTCGAAAGACTTGCCATGTAGTGGGGCAGATACACGTTAAATTTGGTTGAAGTCCAAGTCATCTCGAGGCGTGGAAGTTTGGAGAGGGAGGCTTAAGTTCAGTTATCCACCAGTTGTTGAAGTTCAAAATTACCAGGTCCGTCTTCAATAGTCATCTTGTTACTTCTGAGTGCTACGTTAATAAGCAATCATAATCACAATCTCCAATTAAAATTAGTTTCTTTTTATTTTATCTATATCAGAATCTGAAATTAGATAAGCAAATAAGGAGTTAACATTTGTCCAATGTGTGAAATCTTACTATGGGATCTTTAAAAATGCCATTTGTGAGGAAATATTTTATATAAGAGTGTTAGACTTGCGATTATGATGAAGAGAATGGGGGGAAAGTGGATAAGGTTCCAACTTCCACCTTGCGAGCCTTAACTTGTGAATGACAATTACAACTGCTTTAAACTTTGTGTCGAGTTATAGCAAAGTGAGAGTAGATTCAAATAATACGGTGAAATATGCTAAGTGAGTGATAAAATATGGACATGCTCCAAAACTTTTTTTTTTTTTTTTTTTTAAAACGTTTTTCTGAATTTCACTTGGTGTGTGTGTGTGTGTGTGTGTCATCAAATTTTCGATCGTTAATTTAACCAACTTCCCATCAAGCTAGAAATCTGAAACCTTGGGAATCGTTCTCACTAGCCTAACAATACGATATTTGGACATTTGCGACCAGTTTTAACTAATATTTCAATAATCCCAACCACTTGGCGCGATTTCAAAAATTGGCATCAAACTTGGCGATTTTTTTGTTTGGCTGAACGTTAAGTCCGTAAAACGGACCAGGGTAGCCACATTTGGCAAAATACTGCCAAATAATTCTTGTCGCCAAGAGTGATTGGGTTAAACTGCATTCCAACCATTTAATTTACCGAATTAATTAATTAATTTTAGTTACTTTTAACGTTTTTATGTATTTCACTTGGTTCGTGTTTCTGTGTGTGTGTGTGTGTGTGTCATCAAATTTTCTATCGTTAAATTAACCAACTTCCCATCAAGCTAGAGTTCTGAAATTTCGGGAACCGTTCTTACTTGCCTAACAATGCAATATTTAGATATTTGCGACCAGTTTTAACTAATATTTCAATAATCTTTCTTAATAAATTTTGCCACTATATAAAAACGTTGTTTTTAAAAACGTTGGTTTTTATCTCGAATTATTTTGCGATCGATTCATCTCGAGATATATATGGCCAACTCACTCAACTGATTTATGAATTCCCTGACTTTTCTGGGGTGATATTTCAGAAGCAAAAAATATGAAAATAATTCAAAAACAATAGTTTATATAAAAATTGTTATTATTTAAAGGATGCAAGACACCACTTCCAGCATTTTGAAACACGTTTATGAAATTAAGCACAGATTAGTTCTGCATTGTCTCCAAAAATGGAATGGGCACTTAGAACATAAGTTGTAAATTTAAGTACAATTTTTCTTAAATTATGTGAGAAATATTTTCTACCGTTTGCATAATTTTTTTTAAAACTTTATAGTTTTTTTATTATAAATTTACTTATCTTCGGTACCGAAACTTTATTATGTTATGTAAATTCAAGTAAAAGTTAAGTCGAAGTAAAAATTTATTTGCTTTGATTCAGTGTCCTGTTTTATTTTCAACTATGTATTAAAAGTACATCGTTTAACCAGTTTCATTTAGTGCCTTTTCGTCTCAGAATGTCTCTTAAGCACTATACAAAATATTACGATACCATACTTTTTATTTATCATTAAAATTAATGTAATTTACTCACTAATAACATAAACTCATGATCTATGTGTCACCCAATCTTTTATTATATTGAGTGAATGTGTTGTGTTTGCATGGTTTCTCACAAACTGTCGCAGTCTAGTTCCTTTGACACTGTCTGCAATCAGGTTTATATTCTACATTAGAAATTACATTTAATTTGCTTTTATAATTTCTTTTTGTTACAACGTTCATTGGTAAATATATTTAACTTAAATGCTTTGTTTATAATGGCAAACACATCTGGTTTAGCGACGCTCGTGGTCAAACAAATTTCTCAGAGAACATGAATTTATTTTACATACACATAGACTGAAAATTCGAAATCGGATATATGTCACTGCTGACGGCGTGTTACGGATGTCGGCAGCCCACACACAAAGCTGTTGATTAATTTTCAAAGAATATTAAATGTGTCTTTATATTTCCATGGAATCCCAGGGTTCCATGGTACACAGTTTGAAGACCACTGATTTAAACTTTCAATCTTGTATGTCATTTAAAATAATTCGTAAGCATTGCTACAAAAAATAACATTTCCTATTTTTGGAGAGTTTGATAATTTTTTATCTCAAGAAAATATAGAAGTTCTTATAAAACATATCATAAATATTATAACTAACACTACTGATTGCTAATAGTTGAAACTAGAGTAAGTCAATTGTGCAATACATTTAGAAAATAAATGATAATTACCGATTATAATGCCTTAAAAATAATTGGGTAATATTTTTTTAATAATATAAAGTTATTTGATTATTGTGCAACAGTGGCATTTAAAAGGACAAATTATGGAAATTAATGAAATTTTATAACGAGTGCAAAATACGTTCTGAAATGAAATAACAATAAACAAATTTTAAAAACTGTTTTACAACTAAAACTCTAATAGAATCAATAATTTATGGTTCATGAAAGTTTGAATTGTATTTTTTTCATGTAGAATTAATTTTCCATCCATAATTAATGAAATATTTAAAAATACAAATTTTAAATATCAGATTATATATACTCCCTAAGAATTTAATATTCGAACAAATTATGATGAAAATTCTATGTAACACCATTTTCAAAATTTGCGGTTATAAGACATATTTATTGTCATAAGAGAAATCAGATAAATGTATTCCTAAAATATATTCCTATTCAACAAATAATATAATGCTAAAAATATTAGGTGTGTTCCATCTCTCCTGAATTATACTTTAACATTTGATATCATAACATTAAAATAATAATTCAATGTCTACGGATTTTTCCATCATCTTACATACAAGAAGAAAACCTCTAAGGTACTGTGTATCGTTAATTGGTAAATACTAATAGAAATTTGTAGTAGCTAAATAAGAGATCTTATGTAAAGTTATTATTTGTATACGAATATATCTTTAGTTGTATAGAAAAAAAACTAAGAACAATTAAGCGCCTCTTAAATATGTCAAACACCAAGAAATTATTCCGCTTTGTCTACTTAGAAAATATTCAATTTCAAATGCTTAAGTAACTTTAATTAGTGCCAGTGTTAATAATTAGTAAATTCAGTGAAATGCACTATACATTCAATCGATTTGTGTAATTAGACACATAGATAGGCTAAGCTTAATGTAAAATCTAATGCATCGAATACGATTAGAAGAATCGATAATTTACCTGTTTAATTCTGCCAGTACTGAATCCTGGAGCTCCCCAGTCTGATTATGTGCACAGAGGAAATCGATTCAAATTAATCAATCATTGTGTGGAACCCTGATATCTACTTCTTACCTATAATTCTTATCATTATTATTAATTATAAAATCTTAATTATATTGCAGGCTTTAATATTGAATAAACATAAAATGGAACTGATTGATGTTGATCTTAATTTACGTATAATGATTGAATAATTTCAACAAAGAAAAAAAATCACATATGTTATGTACCTCAAATTACAAAAAAAAGTATTCTGTAATAATTTCTACTGGTAATTAAGTTACATGCATCACCGAACATTTGTGAAATCGAGTTCACAGCAATTCTTAAAAATTGATTTCACGATCATAAAACTAAAAGGTAAAGGTATAATTATACTTTATTAGCAATATAGATAAAACGTTTAGTTATTTTTTATTGTCAACTACAATGCATGCAACACTTATTGTATACCATGAATAGAATTAAAAGAGATATTTTTATTAAATATATGTATTGATGTTGGAAGAAAAAGTCCTTATCAAAAATATATTTAGTATACATGATAACCACAAATTTAGGTATGCAAATTTTGATATCTAGAAAGTATTACTTGAAGAACTTAAAAAAATATTCAAGAAGTCATCAACAGCATTCCGAAGCATACTACTCTGATTTTCACTAATGCTATTAGAGATGACAAGTGCTATTTTGGAAGTAGAGGTTTTGTTCCGTATTCTAATGGTTGTGAAGATAGTAAATACTACATTTCAGATTAATGTTCCATCTTTCACAATGAACTTATAGATGTTGAAGAGGGTTGCAGATCAAATGTCACCCAAAGTGACTGCAAAAAATATTTAGATTTTGATACACATTTGAAGGCATCTACAACATTTGATAAACTCTGAAAAGGTTTTGGAATACAACAGGTGAATCTATGCAACATGTGTTGGAATACCTTTATCTATAACACCAAATTCTAATTCTGGGGGTGCTTCTTACGCCAACATGGATAAAAAAGTGAAGACAGATGTTTGGGCCAAAGAGGCTTCAACTACTCATTTTTTAGATTATCATGCTCTCCACTACTTGAATAAATATAAATTGCCATTGAAGACAATTAACTAAATATAATAAAATATCCCATCCGTCATGACGTAATTTGTTACTTCATCTAATATGTATGTATATATATATATATATATATATATATATATATATATAAAGAAAGAGAATTTATTATTATCCATAAAATTTCGTTTATAAAAATATAATTAAATGTTGGTAAATATGACTAGCTGTTTGAGTCTGTGAAACTCCTTTAATATGTTTATATTTTTACTATCATAAAGAATGTAATTATTTTTTTCAAATAAAAATGTATATTGAGATGTTATAGTCCGCATTACATATAATTTAACGTTAAAAAATATCAAAGCCATACATAAATAAAAGCAATTTGAATTAAATATTCCTGAAATTATTTTCTATATTTAAAAAAATAATTTAATTATATACACACAAATTATGGGAAAAGTAAATTTTACAAATAAAATATATTTTAATGAAAAGTAAAATCAACTAAGGAAGCAAAGATTTAAGACAATGGTTTGAATAATTCAACTTACTGTTTCAGTCCATGGAATGAAAGGGTTTGGTTAAATAACTATGTTTGTATAGATTTGTATAGATGGATATATCGTCCTACTAATCAGCGACTTTATAATAAATCTTTGTAAATAACAAAATCAATTACAAATAAATGAATAATAATAAAATAATAGAACCGAAATATAAGTTAACAAAAATGAAACATTTTTTTGCTAGGTATTGCACTCAAGAACGCATAAAAATTAAAGAGGAGATAAAAAGTATTTAATGAAAACTACATATTCCCATAAATACACATATCTCACAAAGAAGCATAGAAAGAAATTTAAATTTAAAATCTAAATACATATACTCACATACTTTGACAAGGACTAGAAGCGAATGGTATGAATGCAGAAAATACTACAAAAAAATTACAAAGTTTTAAAGGACACAGTAATAACTTTAAAAAAAATCAAAAATAATATTATTACCAAATGATTTTTTTTCAAAAAGTATTTATTAAAATGTAAAGGCCATATAACACTTAATAAATGTCTCATAAAATAGAAAAAAATTAAAAACAGAACATATCACTGTTTGAATTCTCTTCTCGGCTTCGACTAGCAATTGGGAACCATTGGACTATGCAAAATGTGAGTATGTAAGCTGATTGTAAACTCCAACGAAGAGCTAGTTTAACTATTTCGGTTGCAGTGCAAACGTAGAATCAAATTCCCAAAATCACTTTCCCCCATACAACGTTTGGAATTGGAAATACTCTTGGTAATTTAAATAATTTATTTTATAAATTTGACCAGCGTTTTACTTCATGATTTAATGAGCTTTATTTAATTTTAATCAATTACCTAGCAAGTTATTAATATGTGTGTTGGCGTTCAAATATTCTGACTCTGTTAATACAGTTAAATTTTCAAATGCAAATCTTATTTTAAAGTCGTCGTTTCTTTTAAATAAATAAGGAGTGCTTAAACTTTCTTTAGGACGTAGAATATTTTAACGATTATTGAGATGGAAACGTATTTCTGAAATATGGTGATCGTATGTAGAAATAAAAAAAATACATTTTGATATTAAACTCCCTTCTAAATATAGGAGAGTTTAAAGTTGTAAAGAGAGGGAAAAAACTGTACGTTTAATATTTTGTGAGATTTAAGAAGCACGTGTGAAAAAAGATAGTAAATTTGCCAGTTAAATTTAGTTTTAAAAATCGTAAAATACATGAATTTATTCATAATTCTAGTTTTCGTTATCATTTACAAAATTTCAAAGATAAGTATTTGATCTTATATTTTTCAATTTTAGTAAATAACGAATTATTTTATTATTTAACGTATTTACTAATTAATAATTATAATTTAAACGATTAATGTAAGTCAATAAACAAAAAAATGACTTGAAAATTTTTAATTTTTAATTTTCATTAAATCTTTCTAACTATCAGAAGTCCTATCATTCGAAATTGTAAGCTTAGATACCAGACAGCTCTTACATTACAAGAGTGTAACTTATTTAATAAGAACTAAATATATATATATATATATATATATAAAGAAAAATTTGAAGATGATTGAAATTGTGATGAAAAGATATCAGCACTTTTCAATAAGTCGGATCAGGAAGCTTTCTAAAAAGAGAAAACTAGAATGAAAAAGGTGAAAAGACTAGAGTTTTCATTGTTTGAATCAAAAAAAATATTGGTATAAGGTGGAGAAAAACTGCTGATAAGCTTCAGAAATATTCTTTGTATTGCTTCATTTTCTCATGTAATGGAAATAAGTTATACACGTCTACATATATGTTTTAATAGTAAAATGTTCTCCCCTAGAGATAATGAAAGTACATATTTTTATCGGATATTCTTTCTGTGTGTAATAGCATAAGACGAAATTCCAATAAGAGTGCACAGTTTGTAACAGATAGAACTATAACTGCAGTAATAAAGGCCGAAATATAAAGTTTATAGAATTCTTTGGCAATCCAATTCTAAAAAGTTTTCCTACAAAGATGTTTAAAGTATGTAATGGAATACTGTAATTTATTAAATGGTAATATAACAGAATATATTAGAATACTTAAAATAGTGCCTTCATAATTTTATGTTTCATATTAGAAGGCACTTCGATGGTTTCAGAAATGTAATATGTATGAAAACCTGATAAAAAGAATGCTAAGAAATTTAACTTATAAATTGTAAACCAAACGTATCATTGTATTTCGGTTCCTTAAAATATCGTTTTCTATAACTTTTTTCTGGAACTTTTTTTTTATATTTCAGTTCCTCAAAATATCGTTTTCTATAACTTTTTAGGTACATTTTTTTTCTGAAATCCTATTTATCCATTCTATTGATATCTTCCACAATATAAAATGAGGTTGTTCCTTTCACAATTATAGCATACTTGTTCATAAATTTTCAGAAATTTTGGATGTTACATATTACATACATTAAAATTAAAGGAAATTCGAATCGTAAAATGTAGCATTCTTTTTTAAATTAACTTTAATTCAAACTTTAATATTATTACGTTTCTTGTATGGAAAAATATGTTTAAAAATTTTTGGTTTAAATTACAGTGCAGGTTATGCAAGATCCACCCAAAAGCATGTAAATGATTTACAAATGTACACAAACACTGTTGATTACTACTTGCTCACACATAATTATTCTTATACGTTTATGCGATGTTCTTTATATAAAAAAGGAACATAAGTATATAAATATCTCAATACTAAAATATGGCTTTCATTGTTTTATTTTTAAAAAAGTAAGAACTACATAAACTTGGCATTAAAATATTTATCCATGTCGAATATGTCTCGGTTACCTTAAGAACCTTTACATCTTTTATGAAATATTAAAACCATAAGAGTTTATTCTATCTGGATAAAACAAGTTTTAAAGTTTTTTACAATTACTAGCCTTATTAAGGGCCTTTTCCTCACAAGACCCGCCGTCTTCAAAAGGTTATGCTTTACTAATTTTAAAGCATTGTTCTCTGTAATTTAATGTGTCTAATCAATTAAATATGTTTTCAAATAGTTTCCAAAAATATTAAATATTTAGAGAATTTATACCCGAATAAATATATTTATAAAATTTCTGTTAAAGTACTCTACTTCTTGTATGAGATTATCTAACTTCATCGTATGTGATTTTATGTAACTTCTTAAATCATCTCAATTAATCATTAAATGTATAAAATAATTACATTATTAAATATCTGCTACTTTGATAAAGTAATATCATAAGTCTTAGCAAGTTTATTAACCTAATTAATGTTTTTATCAATATTAAATATTAATTTTTTTTCACATTTTTACTAATATTTTCAAAATCTTTTTTCATATAAACTTATTAGAACTTTTATCATATTTTTATTCTTTCAAACATAATTGAAGACTCAAATTAGAAGCATTTTTTTAATGTAATTGCTTCAAAATGATCGAAATAAACTGTAAGACAGAATATAGTTAATTGAAACTTAATTTGTCTGAATAGATTATTACTCTTGGTATAAAATGTTAATAAAGTTACGAAAATATTCCATGTATGATATCCCATATATGAGAATCCTTAGCAAAACTCCTGATTTATGGCTACAGTTGCTCTAGTTCATTACCAGATCCACTCATTTTGTAAGTGTGTGACGGCTGCCCATTCCGGGTTACCTCTTGTACCATAGCTAAACTCGATGTTTAAACACTAAAAATCAATAAGTCAATCAAAGAGACCCTAGAACAATAATTACGCAATTTATCAACTTCTTGTTAATATAACAACAATTATGAATGCTCTCCCGGACGAGGGCCTTAACTGTCTTAACTCAATCTACCAATAATAATCCAACAGACTCTTACCACTAAGCCTTCCTCGACTGCAACTCAGACTCTGGAACAATTGTTGAACACTGGAATAGCTAAATCTCTTGAATCGCTCAACTTCTAATCTAAACTCCTACTTAAACCTCTCTTTCCACCTTTTTCAACTCCTCCTTCAACCTCTCTATCACGACTCTCAGTCAGAGTTTATATATTTCCTAACTCTCCCGAATCACTTCATTTCTACTTGTTTTACCAAAATCACATTTCATTTTGGGTTGGGCATTTTTGGTTGGGCCCAATGTCACAAGTAAAGAGTTGAGTTTAATAAAAAAAAACAGCAATATTAAAGCTAGAACTAGTATTGATTACTTTAAGATGACGAATCCATAAATAATGCGCAAATCAACATGCCAGAATTCAATCGGACGAAATACAAAGTTTCAACAATTTTGTAACACGTTATAGTCACGGGAATGTTTTATCATGAAATAGTAAACGATTTCCTTGAAATGAATAATTAATATTGCTATCTACCAAAAGTACCAAATTTATGTAGCACCAAACGAAATTTTGCGAAATGTACTAACTGCAATTTCCTATAGCTCGCAACTGATTTTTTTTTGCTTATTTTGGATAATAATTTCGCATATAAAGCTGAACACATGCTGTGAAGTAATTTGTTGCAATTGATTATTAGAAATGTTCAAATAACTTTTAGTTATAGAAAGAAATAGTATTAAAATGTTATTTATATAATTTTTTATATTGTTTTCAACAATTTCTTTTTGGAGCAATTTAAAATTTGAAGAAGTTTGACTTTTAAACCGGCATTTACTTTTATAAATAATTTTAAAACAGTTAAAAAGGTGTTATATGCATTAATAAAAGAAAACTTCAATGGAATGTCTGTATTGCATTCCATTACATTGTACTATTATCAATGAGATATTGTTTTCTTGTTCTCTTACTAATGGAATATTCCTCTTTCATCAGCAAAACATTGTGCTTTTATCACAGAAATATCGTTCTCTTATAAGTAAAATATTGTTTTAATTATCAGTGCAACACCGTTTTAATCAAAATAACTTTGTCTACATATAGTTGTTTGAATCAGATGATAAAAACTTTAATAACAAAATAGTCCTGGAAGTCCTAGTTTTAAAATAAGAATTGTCTCATAACCATTACGCACGTAAAATAACTTTAAATATAGTAACAATTTCTATTTATCGAATAACTATTAAAAAGCTACATTATTACATAAATTAAAAATTCTATTTCATCGAGAGTCAAATTATTCTTGAGTGTTTTCTGATTTCTCAAATTTCTAATTTGTTCAAATAAATTAAACTAATAACGTAACATATAGGGAAATAAAAAGCAGCGAAGCATTCAATACAATAAAATTAAACCCTGCAAGATCTCGTTAATTTTTAAATCCATCGCCAGCCTAAAATTAAAACTTCTTTCCTCATTTAGGAAACGAAATAAGAACCAATTTCCATCCAGCTAGCTAATAGATCACGAATTTTAAATAACTTCTTGAGCCTTTATTTTCTTCAACGAGGAAACTTAAAATGATTATTTCTCGAATTTGTACGATTAGAGGGCTCATTAAAACTGAAGAGGGGTTCTTTTGAAAACAAAAGAACATATCTTATACTCTTTATTTTTAATTTTCATAATGAATTAAATTGTGCTGTTTCTTTACGATGAGGACATTATGGAGGAGGAAAAGTACATATCAATAACTTAAGAAGGCCTTTCTTATCATTAAGAAAAGAAATTTGTTTTTCTTAATGGGCGAATAATGGCATTTATTAATCAAAGTCCATTAATTTTATTAGTTTCATTAAGGACGTAAAAATTCTACGAAACAATGTTTTATTATTTTGCAAATATTGAAAACGGTTATTCATATTTTAAATCTTTTCTTTTCTTGACATTGTGCTAATATTGTTATAATTGTAAGAAGTTGAATTATTTCCACTAGTAAATAATAATTTTCAGCAAACTTTTATATGTTTGTGAACCAAAAATAATTGGAAAATTGGTTACTCATACGCAATATTCAAATGGTTGAAATTGAGAACAAAAATTTAATAAATTTTAAAATGCACATTTAATATATATATAATCTTTCAAAGTAAAATATTTATAAGTACCGTAAAATGTAATGCTTGTATGATAGTGAGTGGATTATGTTAACAACTTACAAATGTTAAACACCTTGCTGTTATAAAAGTTTATGTATGAAATTGATTTAAAAACAAATTTTAACTGTAATTTAAAATTCCGTACATTTATAAATAATATGGTGTTTGTTCTTCCAAAATAATCAAAAGTTACTTGAACATTATGTACACTGGATTCCATAAATTCGGGAAAAATCATAAAATACCGATTACACAAAACGTTTAATCTAGATTGCAATAGAAACATAGTTCCAGTAAAACGTAGTATAGCATATATCGTAAGATATAAATTACATGAGACTAAAATGACAGATAAATATGATATTTAGATACTCGCACATGATTATACGATTAAAAAATTAAATGTGTTAATCTGATATCGGAAAATTGCCTTCACTATGAGGTATGATCACTCCTAAAAGCAATACATCATATACAACGATGTGTGATACTGTCAATTATGTGATCTATTATTTAACTGGGAAGTCAGAGGCAATTCTATTGTAAAACAATTGCAAGCCTGGCATAGGTCTGAAGAAGTTATTTCAGTGCAGCAACATGTTTTGATAAAGCATTAAAGACATTAATGAAGTAATTCAAATCCTGTGATCGAGTTGGCCATTCAATGCGATGGATTTTTTAGTGCTAAAGATAATCAATCTTCCTCGATGCGATTCATGTGCGTACTAGTGTTTTCATCCTGTGGGAAGAAATTGTAGCCTATTACACTGACAAAAAGATGAACATGAACATGAAAGATGTCAACTTTATTGACGTGACTATTAAGGTTCCACTTATAAAGACATGGAGATCGGTGTGTCCACTCCCAGAGAAATCATCCTTAACACATACACTGCTTACAACATACGAATCATTTTCAGGGACATTTGATGGGTATAAACTTTTTCCTTATTCCAAATCAAACAACGACTGCGATCTCTGGAAGCTAAATCTGGAACTCATTTATGAAGAGTTTAAGCTACCAGTGAATTCTTCCCTTTTGTGAGAGGAAAACCATTTAAATTAGTGTATTTTTCTTTAAAAATTGTTTCTCCTCATCCTATATAATTTATTTGACTTTTCACTTTATTTATGCGTTCATACGTTTGAAATAATCTGTTTAACTGTAAAAGCTACCGATTGCTAACTTTGGAAAATCAAACTGCTTTGTCTTGGTTTGTAGATAATTACTGGAAACTGATTCACATAGTGTAAATAATTAGGGGCTAAATCAATACCAGTTACATGATGAGTACATTTATCTCTTCTTTTTGTATGGATATTTTTAAGTATGACGTGGGTTTTTTCCCTTCATTTTTTCATCTGCTAGATTACATCAGAATATCAAAGATGCATGAATATGCAATTTCTACCGAAAATACATTTTATTTATTCTCGCCTTTTTTCGCAGCATTTTTGTCTTATTATTCTTTGTTATTTAACGGATGAATGTTTTCGTTCCTGTGAAATAGTTTTATTGAATGGATTACCGCTACAATGGATGTTTAATTGATGGAGAAGCATATATCGGAAATGTCTTTGAAAATCCCCGATACGAAATATTTCTCTTTTTTTTTTATCACGTCTTAATTATTCTTTTAAAGAGGCTTGAAGATCAATTTAATGATTATGAACTGCCCTCTACGACGATTTAATTTTAATTTACTTAAAACTTATAACAGTAATTTAAGTAGCTGATAATTTTGAAATATATATATATCTTGATTTTATTGTACATAATATCATAAGTTGGCATAAAAAAATGAAATTAGCTGATATTTTTATATTATGGTTTTGTTTCAATAGAATTTAGTATGAATCGTTCCTGTAAACATATAAATGATAACTTGAGATCCCAATTTGAGACGACAAGGCAATTCGAGGGTTATTAGTGACATACCTCTTGACTTTGAAACTAGGTCAAATTATGTGGAGGACATTTAAGATGGCACCTCCCTTTCCAAACTTCCACACAAAACCAAAAGCAGAATCTAGAGGCACGAATGATTTAATGGGAGTCATTCCCTCTGCATATTGTATCTTTATCGGCTTTTGGACTCAGACCCATAATTCGATAGAATGTAACTCCACCCGCGTGCTTAAGGCCTTTGACCACTCTCTCGTTGCAGTCAAATTGGAATGAAATAAAAACTATTAAATGCCACAATGAAACCCAAAAACTCAAAATTTTTAATAACTATGGTTCTAAAGATTATCTATTTTAAATTCATTTCTAATTCCTTTAAAAAAATCTTGTTGCTAAAATAATGTTCGTTTATCTATCATTTCATTGAAAGAATAAAGGTGTACATTTTATCAGAATATGAATTATGGATAATACTTCATATGAATTATTTATAATACTCTTAATGAATTATTGATAATACTCTTTATGAATTATTGATAACACTCTTTATGAATTATTGATAACACTCCTTATAAATTATTGATAATACTCCTTTATTCCTTATGAATTATTGATAATACTCCTTTATTCCTTATGAATTATTGATAATACTCCTTTATTCCTTATGAATTATTGATAATATTCCTTTATTCCTTATGAATTATTGGTAATACTCCGTTTGATTTATTGATAATACTCCTTTTGAATTATTGATAATACTCTTAATGAATTATTGATAACACTCTTTATGAATTATTGATAACACTCTTTATGAATTATTGATAACACTTCTTATGAATTATTGATAATATTCCTTTATTCCTTATGAATTATTGATAATACTCCTTTATTCCTTATG
>BMAW01093663.1:78567-94018 GCA_019974015.1 Nephila pilipes
TTATTACTTCGTATTGCTGATGCAATTGCTGCTAAATTTGAATGAATTTTTCTTTACTATGAATTAATGTATTTAATTTTGGTACAGAATCGATATAACCTTTATTTTGAAATCTGATAAATTCTACTATAGACATTTTTTTTTTCAAAAAGTATCCAAAATACATGAGGCAGCTTTCAAGTCTATATAATGATAAAGGATTAAATGCTTGATAATAGAACGTTTAATATTCTTTTTAATTGCGGTGGTTTTTCTAATTTTAAGGATTACAGCCTTTTCAAAAATTTAGTAGATATGTAGTAAGATACTCCTATATTTATTGGTCAAAATATTTCTGTTTATTTAAAATGATTTCTTATATAAAAAATGTAAATTCATGAGAAGAGAATCTAACAAATACCACCGTTGCTGAAAAGTATGCAGAATACATTTTTTTTTAATAAAAAATCAAATTATTCATATTAAAAAAAAAATCAAGTTAGTTTTCAGAAGAATTAGAAATTAATTCTTCAAATTAATTTTAAGAATTACTAGTCTTGTTATCTGTTTAGGGACTACGGTAGCCGAGCAGAAACACACGCTATTTCTACATTTCTGATAATTTTGTTTCTATTATCATGTTTCGTTATATTTTCTATTTTTCTCCAGTTCCGCTCAGCATTTTGTTGCGCTCAGAAGTGAAACTCAACGAAGATCCTCTTTACAGCGAAAAAAGGCAAATGATACGATTTCTTTGTCCTGCCAGCTTAAGCTCACATCAGTTAGTCCCTTATTAGGTGTGCCGGTCGCGAAACAGGCCGCAGAGATCGAACTCCTGGAACCAAGCGACCGAGAGCGACAGGCCTACTACTACGTAAAGAAGATATCTCTTCGGGCTGGGTGAGTAAAGCTATTTTTTAATCAGTGGCGCTGTTGTAGAGAGGAAGTCGCTACACACTCCTCCCTCAGATCATCGCAGCGTGATGATGTACGAAATGAGATGAAAGCGATGCGCCAATTATCAGAAGGTCTTTTTTTTTATTCAGAAGGCGCCGAAACGTGCGCCATTTCAGAAAGGCGCCGAAACGTGCGCCAGAACCGGAATTCACAGTTGCGCTTTGTCTTAGACACACAGAGAACAAGTGTTTTTTGCATCGGAACATAATAAACATAGGCCGATGCTGCCACCTTAGTGCTCAAGCCCGTCACCACTAACGGTGATCGTCAAGGCATATGCAATAGTAGGTACAGGCGGTATCTATAAATCATGCGCACAAGAGGCAACTTATATGGTCTAGATGGACGTAACAAACCTCCCGTCAGGTACAAGGAATGCGCTAAAGGGGTCTTGGGTGTGTAAGTGGAAAAATGACGTCACAGATGATCTAGGCAGTCACATTAGGCTGGTTCAGATATCCTCATAAATAGTGTTTAGAATTCGTTAAAACTCTAGAACAGTAAATTTATTTATTTCGCATTAGGAAGGGATTAGCTGCTCAACGTGCAACTGGCGGGAGTCGGATAGATACTATTCAACACGATACTCAACAAGGATCTTCAACTGACCGAAAACATGAGCTCGCATTCTGTTTCTCAGACTTTCATCTTAAAAGAATAATACTGTAAATCTATTTGAAACTAATTCGTTTCGAGCGTCGACTCGGTATTCTTAATTTCTGGATAATCCTTGACAAAAATATTATGACTGAAATATCTAATTTAGAAAATTCAACAAATTAAATTTTAAAATGACCATAGACTGTTAATTTTAAAAATGCTTTCATCAGCTTTTGTTGATATCGTTGATACCAAATTAATAACTTTTTCCTTGGTGTAAAATTTATTTTTAATGGTATATATATATATATATATATATATATATATATATATATATATATATATATATATATATATATATATATATATATATATATATATATATACATACATACTTCAGATTCGAACGATTAACTTAAAATTTCAGAAATAAATTGTTCGAAGAAACTTTATCGTGAGTCCTTCAGTGAATTATAATGGGGTGGGGAGTGTTATTAGATTCACAATTATCGAAGGAAATAGAAAAAGTTTTATTTAACACTCTGGAAATCAATGGAAATTTTTGCTTAAAATATTCATACAATAAACAAAATAACCAATTTTGTATTTAAAACTATAACAACTGTTTTCTGAGCAGAAAGTGGCTTTTCAAATTAAAAAATAAATTTTAATCTTAATTTTTTTTTTTTTTCTTGATTTAATCTTAAAATTTATGAAGCGTGCTACTGAATTCAGTAATTTGTTACAAATTCGCATTAATTGCACTAATTGTGAAGAAAGAAAATACTACGATCTTTTTCTTTTCTATCGTTAGATACTTCAGTGTACTTACTATCTTATATTTAAAATATTACCAATATTCAACGTTATGGTTTTTATAAATTAATGTTATTTTAATTTTTATTTAATTTTTGTTGGTGTTTTATCATCAGCAGTATTTTTGTATTGATGTGTGTCATTCTCTTTTTAATAGCTTTACTCTCTTGAATTTAGACAAACATAATGATGTATGTGACTAACTTGTAAATAGATGTGTAGACAATATTTATGAATCATTTTTGTTGTTAAATATATATTGCTCATTTCAGCTCAGAATTTTGTTCCGAAAGTAAAAGCCAGTTATTCTGAATACTAAGTAAAAAGTTATCTGAACCCAAAACGTTTTACGAGAAAAAATTATTGGTCTGATATTTTCTAAGAAATATTTCTATGCAGCAGAAACTTACATTGTCTTCTAACATATGCTATAAAAATACCTAATCAGTAAAATATACATCCCAGACGAGAAATATTTGTCTTACCTCTTACAATCAAGTATAAGAAAACTAAACCTTGCTGCGTCAAACGTTAAACAGAATTCCGTGTTATTGGTGCTAAGAAAATAAGTGTCCACATCATTTTTTAAATGAAAGTCATAAACTGAGGCACATTCGATCTTAATGAAGTTTTTTTAGGCATACACTAATAGTCTTTTCAGGTATACACTTTAGTAATATTGTAGCAATAATTCCTTGCAAATAAAAACTGATTACCTTTATTTGCACCTCATTATGTTTAAGTCCCACATCGTGAGTCCATTATATTTGTGACGTTGTGGTTTTTGCGATTATATCTCCTCTAAACACGAGAAATTTCAATGTCATAAAATGTTAACTCCTTGCCTTTTAAAATGAAACATGATTAGATAAACTAAATGAAAATATGAAGTGTAATGAATAGAATTTAACATAGTTATGTGCAACAGAAATAGAATTGAAAGGAAAGTAAATGGAGAAAAAAGATAACGACAAGCTAATACATATTTGTAAAAAGGATTGACTTTTCGCAATTAATCGAGTCCTAATTTAAGTAATAAGAGTTGATTCTGTGACAAAAAATTAGTATATGGTTCGAAATGTGTGATTTGGAAACTAAGACTTTATTAAGAATATTAAATGGGTTAACAGAATTAAAAAGGATTCGAGCAAGAGAGCAATTTTTCATAGTCTTGGATATAGTTATAATAAAATATTTTGTTCTGCTCTTACATATCTTCAAAAAGAGTTTCAAACTTATTGACTATTTCATTAGACTTGAAGAGGGGTATAGAGTTAAATTATGAAGGAAATATTTCACGTATTCTAATATTGAAAGCAATTCCTACCTCAGTTTATATTAAACTCAATGTTCCATAGTACAAAAATATTTTTCACTTTTGATAAAATTTGAGTAGAACGTCAAAATTACTTTTAGAAACTAAAAAAAAAGGTTTTTAAAAGAAATAAAGGTAAATATCATGTGCCTTTTTAGTTTGTACGACCTTGTTGATATTTAATGAAAATTCTTTATTGCGCAGTCTTGATTATCTAAAATACTCTAAATTCAATAAAGTTCTTGCTAATAATCACATGATATTTTTAATCTTCATTCATAAGTCCAAGATCTCAATAGAAAACATTTGCTCCTAAAATTTTAGGTGTATTGGTTTTTTTTATTATGTTTCATTCTTCAGGTACTTTATTTTTTTTTACACAACAAAAATAAAGAACTAAATTACATATTTATACACATAATCTTATACTCGTTTGTTACGTCAAAATCTCTTAATTAAAACTTCAAGGAATCCTGAAATATTTTATCTGCATTAAAGAAACAAAACCTTTAGAAAGTCTCATGATTTCGTAAATATTAAGTATACTGGAAAATTTTGTCAGTTTAGGAAGTAAAAGAAAACAATATCTTTTTCACACATATAATATTTTTTATTATAGAATTTAAATTACCTCGTTATTAGGATTTGTCTATAAATATTCAAGTTTGGGGCATCATGAACAAAGTGATAAAAAAATTTGCTTAATTAATTCGTCATGTACACATTTCTATCTGCTGAGAACAAAAACGAAACCATCAAGGAACATGTGATAACTGGTAATAAAAAGTGGATTACTTAGTGTAAAATATTGTAAGAAAAAAATCAATCTGTAATCCATACAACCTATCTCCTCCTCCTTTATAACAAGATTGAGCATGAATGAAAGAATTTTGTGTATATAGTAGGACGTCGTAGGACCAATGTATTTCGAGCTTTTTAAACCTATGGAAAAGATCAATTTGGAGAGATACTGTTAGAAAATAAATGATTTAAATAATATACTGAAAGAAAAGAGACCGACGATATTCAGTGGGAAGCATATCATAATGCATCGTGATATTTTCGGATCACATTCTTCTTTGGCCACTCATTAGAAAATTTTAGATTTATGCTGGGAAATCACGTACGTATTCACCGAACTCCCCAGATCAAGTGTCCTACAATTATCAATTGCGTATCTCCCTGGAATTTTTTTCAGAGTAAAAATAATTCAAATGTGGAGCAATTTTTTAACATTTCTATAACTCTTTGCCCTTATATACAAGGAATTTTTCAAAAATAATGTTTACAAATTACCATAACCCTGACATGAGATCATAATTAACGATATGGATTGTATTGTTAAAGTAAATATTATTAAATACATAGTACTTTTATCATTTTCTCACGTCGTAAATGGACAGGACTTTTTGGGAGACCCAAATCCTATTTTAGATATATAGTACTACATTAGAAAATAATTAATTTCCTTTTATTAGTTAATTTTCAAAAAAAAAAAATATTCCAATAAAAAAGATAATTACAAGTCAATTATTTGCAACATGATAATTACTTGCAGAATATTCATATTATTTGGTATTTGTAGTATTTACAGCATATAAACTCATAATTTTTTAGTGAACCATATCTATAAACCTGTCTATGTCTCATATCAATTTTATGGAGCCGTAAATTCTTAACTTCAAAGAATAATTAATCCTATTCTGAATTATTGCTTCCCTAAAACTATTCATTGTGGCCTAGGTGTCTTTACATCATTTCAATACACAAATTTTAGATGAAAAGTGTCTATAAATTTCAGAGAAAATATTTTTCTACTCATAAATATCAGACCGCCTTATTACTTAGCCACATAAATTACCATTTCGATTGGTAAATAACTTTTGTCTTCACCAAATAATTATCTTATGTAGAAATGATTATTTTTATCAAAACTTTGATTCTCAAATACTAACAATTAAAATGTGGTGAATCTCAAACAATATTTCTGATAAAATTCTTATTTAAAACATCAATTGATTAATAATTAAATTCGATGAATATTTATATGTAGATATCCGTGATAATTACACACTATAGCAATACAGAATGGCGATTGCTTTATGATTGCATGAATCTACACATTAGAAATTCTGTGAAAGCAAAGATGATATAAAATCATCCCAGGTTTTCATCTTTGATAATATATATATATATATATATATATATATATATATATATATATATATATTCAAGAAATTCAACATTACTGCACCTATAGTATCATAAATGTACTTGTTTTTAAATTCATAGAAACATTCAAATTTAAATTTTCAACCTATCTGAAAATGCATACACATATACATATACATATTTTTAATAGAAATAGTCTGATAATCTATAAAAAATGGTACTATAGACTGCAAACGGAGAAATTGATTTTCTGCATCAAATAAAACTGCAGTGAAAGTAGCAGATCAGTTGATGGAATTGGAAGTGGACCTCCGAATTTCGAATCATAATCTATATTTTAATTGATACTTCCATTTTCATAATGCTACACTACGTGAAAGAAACAAAAAGAAAATAATTTTGTTTTGAAGTGTATAGGTTGCAAATAGAAGAAATTTGCATCCCGCAGCAGTTGAAATAAGACAATTATCACTTTCTTAATTTTAAAAGTCTTAATTTTACTTCCATTAAACTTACATTATAGTTCAGTTAAATGCAACTGTGTTTACTTAAATGTCTGAGTGTAATTTGTGTTTAGGGCCGCGGTAGCCTAGTGGTCAAGGTCGTGGATTAGCGGCCGTAGGTTTTCGCTCAGTCGCGGGTTCGATCCTTGGCCGCCAAAGACCCGCCGTGTAACCGGGGCTGATGCACGTTAAATCTGTTTGGGGCTCACTGTCCTCCCGTTGGCGTGGTGTGGATGTTAGGAGAGGGGGGTGCCAGCTCAGGTGTCGTCCTCGTCACTTGACCGAGGTTCAAAGTTACGAAATTCGTCGCCAATAGCCCACATGTTGCTTCTTGTGCGACGTTAATAAAAACTAAACTAAACTAATTTGTGTTTATTAATTGCTATTTGCAACATATAATATTTACCTCGTATTTTTACCATCTACATACATTGCAAGATCAGATAGCAGCAACTGTCACGACAAAAGCCTTTAAGCACATTTCTGGCGACCTTTCAACATTTCCTGCAGAAATAGAAGATGGCTGCTGTCAAGAAACATTTATCACTTGCCTTCAGGAAAAGAAACAATCTATCATAAGAAAAATTAATATTCCTTTTTTTGTCTCCCAGGGGGATCCCGATATACGTAAATCTTGTGTTAAAAAGCGCACAGAAATGCCATAAAACTAGTGAATAATGTGAAGGGTTAAATTTTGAAAGAAATTTTAACCAAAAAGACATCTTTATATTATTTTAAATCCTTTCGGATTTATGTCAGCTGAAAAATGGTGGTCGTGGCATTTTTAAAAATCAAACAGTCAGACTTTAATTTTTTTCTTTTAAATTCAAATAAACAAGTGATTTAAAAAGGTATTTTAACTCTTAAAAATATACCTTTTTCAAAAAAGATGACGTAAAGAATAAAGTATATTTATAGTCACAATTCAAGGTATAAAAATAATTATATTTTGTGGGAAAATGTATATTATTTCATCAATATTAAACATAAAAAATAAAATTTTCGATTTATATTGACATATATGACTAAAAATATCAATATGGTACTCAAAATTACTTTTTTTGACGCTACAGGATTCAGTAGAACCCTTATTAATATTATAATTTTATATTACACTTTTGGAAAGATTTTCAGTTAGGTCAGTAAGAAAAATTCATAGTGGTGAATATTTCCTATGTTGAAAATATCTTGATCATGTTTTTATTAATGAAATGACCAATGTTTTAACAAAGAAAAGGAGAAAATAAATTGATAAGAAACTACAGTGTAAATAAATCAAACATTTTATTAATTCAAAGAAAAATACTCTAATTATACTTATTTCCCTTTTAATTATTTCATTAAATGAGTAATTTTCCATTGAATGAATGTTTTTCGTCAATATTTCCTTCTCTAAAAATGTATTGGAAATTTCGGAACAAGAAGTATCCTTTATATTGAAATTTATAGTAAGTGCTGCAGCTAGAGTATCAATATTCAATATTATTTTCTCGCTAGTACAAAAATCATTGAGAATGGGAAAAAAAAGTCTTTCAGCTGCTGCATTAATTCCAGGACAGCACAGCGATAATTCAACAAGAATAACTGAATTTTCATATGAAGTGTGTCAATTTTAATGATTAAATATTTCCATGTATCTTTTATCAATTTCAACATGTTTTTTACATTGTTCTAATTTATCAGAATTTAAATATACAATCAGTCTTCTAATTTCTTCAAACAGACAATTGTCATAGTTCTTAATGTCTGGCTTTTCTTCCGATAAAAACTCAAAACAATTTTGAATATCTGCCTAATTTACATACAATGAAATCAAAAAACAAAATTGAAAACTTTTTTATTTCCTGTGATATTTGTTTCAGACCATTCTTCGACATATTAGAAATATGTTTGTTACAGATTCTGCACTTCTTTGGCTCACTTTTCCTTTTTGCTCGGATTTGATTGATCTAAATTTTGAATGTCCAAAAAGTTTTTGTATTCTACATTTGCGAAACAGTTTGGTATGGCATCTCTAAATACAAAGATTAACAGATTAGTTTTAAAATATCCTGAGGGAAGACAGGAAGGAGGACACATTTCGAGGAAGGACAGAATCTACAAAAGGAGAACTGTCCTTCCTAAAGGAGGACTTTAATATTAAAGATACATTTAATATTAAAGTCACTTTAATATTAAAGATACATTTAATATTAAAGTCACTTTAATATTAAAGATACATTTAATTAGAGTATTTGCAACAAAAGATAAATAAATTTATGTTTTATTTCGAGTAATTTGGTAATAATAATAACGATATTATGTAATTTTAAATTAAGCAAAATAAAAAAATATTCCCAAAATCTTATATATAGTTAGGACACAGGATGAGACATTATTTAAATTTTAGACAACAAAACTTTGGATGAAACGGCGTTAAGAATTAAGGAAATCAAACAATTAAAGTTCATTTTGTTGCAGAAGTTACGGTTAGAGTTATGTTAAAAATACTCAAGATTTCGTCTGATACCCAGGAAGAGGTAAGCAATGCCCTGACCTGCGACGAACTTGGGGAATATTTTGACAATTTGATAGTGAATTTGGCGATTTTGTTGATAAAATGAACTTTCTCAAAAATGCTTAAATTTTCCTGTATTTTAACAAGGGAAAAAGTTTTGGAACTTTCCAGAATATTACCTGTGACATCGCTCTGTCCGATACAGATGGATATACCCGGGGACACGAAAATTATTAAATTTGCCTGCCATGACGGGGCTGTTTTGGAAGTGTTAAGTTTTTTTTTTTTTTTTTTTTTTAGATTTGTCCAAACTGAACTGAATGTTATGGAAAGGGCTGATACTTTTTGTATACTGTTTTTACAAATACTTTTTTGAACATGTCATTGATGCTGATATATACAAAAGGGGTCTTTGTCCCTAATTTGTCGTTAATCTGTATACGTGCTGTTTTGCCTGACTATAATGTTGATATGTACAAGTTCTGCTATCTGTGTGTTCCGTCGTCTTATGAATATTTGTGAATAAAGCGTATTTTTTCCATTATCCTCCTTGTTGAACTGTTTTCATCGAATATTCATGGGAAGATTTTTGTTACATTAGACTTAGACCAATTTACCGTTTTCATTTTGCCTTAGAACCTGCATTTGAATGTCTAGTCCAGTGCGTTTTAAAGTATTTTTTTTTATTTATTGTCATACTCATTTCGAATTTTTTAAAGGAATAAAGAATTAACCTATGAAGAGCAAATAAATTTTTATTAATCTGTATTTACAATAACGTTAACGATAATTTTTGATGTCTCAGTGAAGAATCTAACTCGTATTGACAGATTTAGAGTTTCTTTTCAAGAACTAACACAGTTTATGAAACCTAAGCAACTGAATTTTTATATCAAGATGTTTTTTTTTTCAATAAATGAAGATGTTTAAGAGAAAACTTATTAAAATAGTATTATCCTTACTCAACAAATATTTCCAAGTTTGGTTTATAGTTCACATGCTTTACCTTTTATTTGCTTTTTGCAGCAATTTTTCTTTATCTCCCGTTTGAATAACACATATTTTTCTGCTACAATAAAATTCACATTAAGTAATAAATTCCACTTGTAACAGCAGCGTAGAATTGTATTAAAAATTTTCTCTTTGACAACATTTTTGCTCATCGTTTAATTTCATATTTTCGACAAGTCATATGAATGCTTCTGCCATCTATTGTCATAAAGTGACACTAGAATCTAAAACTTAATTGTAAGCGGAAACATTCTTTTAAATTCATTCAAAAAACAAAGATTTTAACTACTGAATGTAAATATAATATTATATTACTGACCGAACTTTAAACAAAATCATGCATTGGGTTTTTATTCCACGAAAAAAATAGTATTAACTTAATAATATATATTATTTTTATTTCCATTTAATTATTTTTTAATACTTTTTATTAGCCACCCAAGGGGCTATTGTTTTAGTTGGAACCCTTCTAGCATACCAGATCACTTTCGAATTATTTATTGTTTGCTTCAATTTTAATTTCATTGAGCTGAAATATATTCAATTTAATAATTTATCGCTTGCTTTAATTTTAATTACTTGTCGCTGATATAATATTCAATTTAATAATTTATCGTTGGCTTTAGTACCGGAGAATTTTACTATTCTTCTTTTCCCGTTATTTCATTATGTGCTTTAATTCTTATATTTAACCAAGTAATTTAATAATAATTATAAAAAGTGCTCACATTGGGTGACTAAATCTGTTCTTAGCATAACTTTCTTCAGAAATATTTTTAATTAATTTAATTTTTAATTCAAATCGCCTCAGAAGAAGTCATCCATAATTTCAAATAAAAAAACAAATATATGTGGAATACGATAAGACATGGCAAACATTTTTAAAATATATACTAGCTAAATATGCTTTACAACAGAAAAATCACGAAATATTTGAATAAAGAAGATATATATATACACACTGGACCCTCACTAAAGGCTCTTGCCCCTATCTTAACTTCGGAACGGCTACTACTATATTTATAAAAGTAATATTCAGGTACAATAAAGTAGTGATGTGCTACTGAATGAAACAACCTCCTGCGCCACCTGATGGGACACTGACAAATTAACATTCCTATATCGAAAACGGAACTATATAGGGCAAAAAAATGTGATTTTCAAAGTTGTAGAATATCATTGATTTTGTACGGAAAGGTACCTTGTGGGAATTATGCCAATAATAGAACGGTTAAAATACCCATTTGCTTTGCCCACTGTGCCACATTGCGGTGTCGTGTTTTGCCCGAAAGATAATCGTTTCTCCTTGCGTTCAAGTTTCATGATGTCATAGTCTAGCAATTGACGTTTTAAACGTTCTATTCTTCGCATTAACGCCCAAATGGTTTCTTTTCGTGCTATACAGATGATGTTCTACAACTTTGTGGCACACTTTATTTTCCTATCTAGTCCCGTTTTTGAGAAGTGACACACCAGGTTGAGTAGCAGGTGGATTCATTCAGTAGTGCATAGCTATTTTACTATACCTCGACACCACTTTTATGAATATAGCAGCAGCAGTTCCGAAGTTAAGAGGGTGACAAGGGACTTTATTGGGCATCCTATATATATATATATATATATATATATATATAATACTTTAGAATTATTTAATATAACAGAGAAAAGAAACATATTAAAAGGTATTTATAAGTAGTTATTCCCATCAAATAAAAATGTTTTGAATAGATTATGGTAGATTTATGTGTATTGAGATATTAATCCGATATATATTAATTTTCTTGATATTAATATTTTTTCAATAATTCAGAGGGGGCATTCGTATATTTCGAGTATTAGAAATTACAAATATTACATGTACCGTAATGTGAAAATAATAATAATATATGAATGATACAATGACCTCTGTCGAGTATTTCCATTCACCTTACCTTAATGCTTTTTTCTATGATGGTGTATGATTAGAGTACCTCTACTTCTGAAATAAACGGTGTCTCATGAAATAATGCTATTCTATATATTACAGTTTAGGATAAGAATCAGATAGTTCAGACTGTGAAATTGTACTCCTTTATATGCGAGGAGGAGTTTAATGATGTATGGGAGAGGGGGTTAAGTTTTATGCGAACAAATTTTCGGGCAGAAGCTTAAACGGTCATCTGATAACTTAGATTGGTTCAGAACCAGTATGTTTGTTCCTCACTTTGATTTCGTCTTTAATCTCCGAATCTGTATAAACTTTTTGTGCATCGCATCCGCTTGTACTTTGCCCATGATGCATTTAAAATAATAAATTTCTGAAAAAAAAAAAAAAAAAAAAACATGCTTTACACTTAAAATATATCTACCTCAATCAGCTACAGTCACCCCAAACAATGAAAATCAAACTACAAACCAATAGGGAACTTTCCTGTCCATCATTCATATCACTCGCTCTAGACTAAATCTAACATGAGGCGAAATACTTTTATTAAACATTTCGTAAATTCAAATCTTAGCTTTCTGCTCTCTTTCGAATGGATCCGATTAACTTCCACATCACCCTAATTGTCGTGTCTCATTGTGTAACTCTATATACGAAATAATATTTTAAGATCTAAATAGTTTAACGTTCACTATTAAAAATTAACAAAGGAAACTCATTATTATTAATATTCTTTCTTTTAAACAGTATGGGCGATAAATACACTACATATTCCTTTCTATAGTTCTCAGATTTCATTTAATCTGATAATTCTTTGAACATTTAAAACTCGTTACTTTTACCCTAAAGGACTTAAACATTCAGTAAAATTATCTGTGTCTTCCAGAGATCGAACTGGATCCTATCTTCGGTTAAGTTGACGAAGCTCTAAGAATTTATTTTGAAACCAAAAAGTTGAAAAATATTCTATCTCTCTCATTTATATATATAACTATAAATAAACAATACACAAAGATAACCAACACTTATTGAAGATTTACTGTTGTTGGCTGGCAGATACCGCCATCTGGTGTTTTGAAAATATATTAAGGGCATCATATATTTTCTTAAAATATCTTGGATCTATTACAAGATTGCTTTAAAAATTCTGAATTAACTGAAATAGAACCCAAAATTAAAATTTTAAGAGAATAAAATATATTGTTTCTAGTGAACTGTTAATAAATATGTATTTTTAGATCACAGTTATTCAAAATGTATCTTCCCTCCTTGGCTTTGTCTTGTTTTTGCTCAAACATGTTTTTCATTTGTATTCCCTTTTAATATAATATATATATATATATATATATATATATATATATAAATGCTTACTTGTTAAAAATTAATTAAATATTTCGTCATTTTTTTGTTCTTTTCTTATTTCCTTGCAACTGCATATTAAAAACATAAAAATTGGATTTTTTTTCTGAATTTTGATTCAAAAGTGCTATTTGAAAAGGCAAATAGGAATACACTGATTATTTTAATGGTTTTATTGAATATTTTAATGAACATTCGTTTTACAGTCTTTGTTGATTAGTCACTTAAAATTACATACATTAGTAAACTAATACTCCATGCTTACACTTACCATGTAAAACTATCAAGTTGGTACTTCCATGATCTTTTGTAACACAATGTATTCACTTATCTTAGAGAATTTTATTTATTTATCACACCTTCGAAATCAGTTTTTTTGAAGAAGATATTAAATTACGCATTAGTTCCTATCCGTAAAATGTATTCAGTTAAAATCATAATGCATACCATTATTAAAATTGAACTATAATCAAATTTTTGTTAATTTATTTTTAAAAAAAATATAGTCATGCATTCAACACATCGATCAACTAATTTAATTAATCTAAATTAATTAAATATTTTCCTTTAACACTATAATTTTAGGCTTTACCATGATCAAATAATTTCTTAACTTAAACAAATCATACTAATTTTTTGAGACTTAGTAAATGGTTTTTCCATAGAAACTCTTTTTTAAAACTCAGATTCTCTTCATTTGAAGAGTCATATCTAAATACCTCTCTTTTATTGATTTGTTTATGTAAAATTTTGCACAAAATGTATTCGAACTCGAACAAAGCAACACAGAGTAGAAAATTAATTACGGCTTTCGAATGGTTGAGTTTTATTTCCTAGGTAATCTCTGTAAAACACGAAATTCTATATAATTTTCAAGCATGGTTATGAATGCAGAGAAGAGATTGTATTTTAATTTTAAAATGTGTATTTAAAAAAACAACACGCTTAATTCATTGCTTTAAAATTAATGTTTTTTGACTTAAAATAAAACTTTTTTTCCTTCTCATATTTTTAAAGACATTACAAATAATAATTTATTTTCACTGCAATTTTCATAAATTTAATCTCTTTTCCTCCTCAAAATTATTATTTTAAAAAAAATAATCTCAACTTCTAGCCTAATTTGAAGTCTCAGTTATTTATTTCGTGCTGCCATCTATAGAATATTAACACAGATAAAATGAAACTCGAATAAACTGAATTTTTAAGAAGAATGCATCAAACTGAAGAGATATTTAACGAATAGATATTTAATTCTAGAAATTATTATGTTTAATACTTTGACAAAGATCCCTTTACCTTTAACTCTATACCATAATAAATAAACAATTAACTTATTCTATAAGTCCTTAAATAATTCTATTTTCCCAAGCAAGTATGTAGGAATGCCTTATAAAAAAGATTTAGTGCTTTTTATAGCGTTAATCATTTGAGGTATGAAAAATCATTCTATATGCGAATTTATCGCGGATAATCACAGTGATAAAAATAACTCTACAAATGTTAATTTGAGAGTCTGTGTACTTAGATACTTTATTACATCAATAATAATTAACACTTTTGTTACGACGTACACCAGTGATGGATCATGAAGTATATAATTATAGCCGCTATGCACTTATGGTAGTGCAGTTAAATACAATGACTTCATGTGTTATAAAATAAATGGAATTTAAGTATTGTTTCTCGCTAAGTTATGAGTTAATTTTAAGCTGTGATATCAGTAATCATGTTTGAGTAACATATGCAGTCGCCAATGTGTTCATAGAAAAGAATAATTAAAAATTATATTGAAGATTAAAATTAAAAATAGACAGTTTCAATTAAATCAAGATAATGAAACAAATTTCCTTACAAAACAAATATCAGTTTACCTAGCATGCTCCCAACCAAAAGCAAGTAGATATCCAGTGCATAACTAGTTAGAAACAATCATTTGCATTTTATGAATCATTTTCCTTACCTATCAATTAATAGATCTTTTTGACCATTTTAATGTTTTCTTTAATATTTCCTTATTTTTTTTCATTTTGCAGTACAAATATTGATATATATATATATATATATATATATATATATATATATATATGCGATTGCTCTTTTTTATTTAAGAAAAGTTAAAATTAATGATAATGATCATCAGGAAAACATTTTTTCAAATACCCTATTTTATTTACTTTCTAATATTTCAATTATTTAAACATTATATATTGCATAATGGACTTTCTGAAGACATCAAGACATCATATTTAAACGATTTTAATAGAATAGGTGGTGTATATATATATATATATATATATATAAATTGTACTGTATTG
>BMAW01093663.1:103481-115483 GCA_019974015.1 Nephila pilipes
TATATATATATATATATATATATATATATATATATATATATATATATGTTTGTTTGTATATACAGTATTCTCTCGGTAATCCGGCGAACAAAACTCTAAAAAATGTTCTGTTTTGTATTGTTTGCCTACCTTTTTCTTTTGAATTAAATAGAAAAAATAATGTTTTGTGACAAGCGATGATTTATCTGCCTTCATAAAAACGTTGGATTACTGGCAGACTGGAATGCGAATTATAGGGAAAAGTACTGAACACATTTATGTATTTTTATATAAACAAAAGGCAAATATGTATATATATATATACAACTTGCGCTCTATTCTTCACTGTAATCACGATACGTCGTGGATATCTTATAACTAACTATTCGCTAAGAACTCAAGTTGCGAAAAAGCAAAATTGTTCAATTTGTTTTTGAGTCAATTCGACATTCATGAGAACATTGTCTTTAGTTTATATTCATATGAAATCATAATACCTCTATGGGTTTAAATGTCTTCGATATAAATTTGTTTCAAAGAATATTTAATATTCATTTAAATCATAATCACATGTGTACACAGAAAAATAAAATTTAAATATAAAATCAATGTAGTCGTCGATAGAAACAATGGAATTAGTAACCATGGTGTTAAAATAATAGAGCAAGTATTTTAAAGCGATTTACGTTGTAAAATACACACTCAATATTCTGAATTATAAAGCGTAATTTATAAGTAACGTTGAAAAGAAATTTAGATTTTAAAGTACTTCAAAGTCAGGGCTAGGATTTTTATTTGGATATTAAGAATTAGAGAACATTTTGCTTACTGGTTATTTAATTAAACTGTATATAAAGAATTTTTGAGTATTGCATATTAAATTCATAAAAAAATGTGTGCCAAGTCTAAGAGAAAAATCTTTTATTTGCATTTTTTTTCAAAGTGTGCTTAAGTTTTTTGAACACTTTCCTTCAACTTTATTAACTCTAGTGTATACTTCATATATAATAAAGAAATTTTCTATAGGGTCAATGTAATTTTCTTTCTAATGAAACACAAAAGCTTAGGTATTCCGCAATTCTTGTTTGAAATTTAAGGAAAGTTGTGATGTCAAAATTTAACATTATTCTTATTTTATTAAATTTAAATTATGAAATTTTAATGATACGTAGTATATTAAATTTTAAGTTTATAAGTGCTGTACAATTTTCCAAACATATAAATGCAGTAAAATTTATACGAAATGTACCAAAGGAAAGTATATGACTTATAAAATATAAATAAACCTATTGATTGTTAATTACACATACGTAATTGAAGAGGCAAAAAAACATAACTTCTTTTCATGAACTTTTTCTTCTCGAAAAAATATAGAAGTATGTATATCTCTTATCAGTAAAATATGATTTTCACCGTTTTTATTTTAAAACATTGAAGACTATTTCAACTTTTGAAAACTTGAATAAATTAAACTTTCTTTATTGTCATAGACTTCTCAGTTACACACACACACACACACACACACACACACACACACACACACACACAAACAAACACACACACACACAAATATATATATATATATATACATATATATATGTGTGTGTGTGTGTGTGTGCGTGTGTGTATACCATCAGAATTCTACAAAACCTTTGCAGCGACTCACTTCAACAACAGCATAAGTTAAAAAAAAACACCTTTAACTAACCAGAATTAGACGTCTTTTTCATCCGGGTTGGTGAAGGCACAGCAAAATGTGACTGGTCAACATTTCTTCCGTGTGTTGAAACAGCCACTTGCCCATTAAGAACAACTTCACTCTCTTCACTCTTCTACTACAACGGGGGAGGGGGTAAGAAAACATCTTAAGCCGAACCATTATATTAAAAGTTTATTTTTGAATGCAGTTTTGATTTATTTTTATCGTCACTATAATTTATCCTATTTCGGTTTGTTTAAAGTGTACGCGGAATGAAATACGTGTCATATTATTTTATTAACTAGTATTTATTCTGTTAGCAGCAATAATTTTTAAGAATTACCGAAACAAAAAATTACCTCCTTTGCCGCAATCCGTCATTATTGAAAGCTTCATTTCCATAAAAGACTTTTTTATATGTTAGGTTTAAAATTTAGGAGTCACTCATCCCGTGATTTAACTTTCTCTGCTCCTTCAAAATTACGCAGTTAAATAACAAAATTTTTATATCGTAGGGAAAATATAATGGGAAGAGCGGCTATAACAGGCCTTATTTGTATGCATTCAATCAGGGTCAATCATTTTGATGACAGAAAAAGGGATACGCTTAGATTGAACCGACATAATGTTGGGAGACATTAAAATCAAGTCATTAGTTTCGTAATAAAGTCATAATCATGCACTCTTTGATAAATGCTGTAAAACTACAGGTGCATGTAAAACTGCAATTTTTATCTATTAAAGCAACAGTACACATAAACCAAAGCGGAAATGATCGCACTAAAATATATTGAAAATTGTTCTTTAAATTTTGCTATGGTAGGGAAAATACAATGGGAAGAGTGGCTATAACAGGCCTTATTTGAGTGCATTCAAGCATGATTAATCATTTGGATGAAAGAAAAAAGGAAACATTTAGATTCAACAGACATAATACAGAGAGACATTAAAGTTCTCGTATTGGCGATTTGCGAATTTATTATACAAAAATAATGAACTTTAAAACAACTATTTTTACGCCAATTTTCAAATGCGCTTCAAACACGTTTATAAAAGATTTACAACTAATCCTCAAAATTCCCGCTTATTTCAAAGAAACAATATTTTGAACGCACAGCAAACCATGACAATTTTCGGATCATACGTTACTTGTGGATTATTTTCATTAATTTCGTTCTTTAAATATAAAACAAAGAAAATAAAATAAAGGAATTCTTATTTCAAGGGAACGAGGTCCCTGTTTCTAAAAGGACGGTTAAATATACCATACGGATGATGAAACTATAAGCAGGCTTCAAACTTCCCACTTAACAGGCTTATCTATGGAAATCTTTAACCTCCTCGTTCCTTTGATATGAATATTTCTTGAATTTTTTTAGGGGGGGGCGGAGGTATGTAATGATCAAAAGTTTTGAAAAAATTCCCCAAACAGTAGATTATCTAAAAGCTACAATATTACTCAAAGAATGCAAGAAGTCTCTATAAGTATCTGGATAAGCATTTCTCAAAATATGCACAAACGAATTCAGCTTTCCCTCTTAGAATGGACATTTTAAACATTTTTAAATACATATAGTTTCTAAATTGATTTTCTATGTTAAATTTGAAGATTTCTAACCACTAGCATAAAATAATTGTTTTGAAATTCGTTGCTGTTTTAATCATAAATTTAGGAATGATTAGTACTGGAGCTCTTAGGTCCTCACGTATTACCGAAAATAGAATTGCATTATGATTATAAAATTTAAAAAATGAGAGAGGAACTGCATCAGTGAAACGTGATTAAATCTATGAAGAAGTACTATAATTTTCGGTTAACTATTGGGATTAGAAATGTCAATTAAGGCTCATCACAGTTATCCGATACACTTTGGAAAGGAAAATATCAAGTACATAATTATGTCGTATAACTCAGATCTGCAATCCTCTAATGCTCTCAAACAGACATGTTTCTGAAGGAAACCAGCTTCCGCAAATAGATGCAGGAACTTAAAAGTTACATTTTATGAAATACTTACGTAGGTCTGAACCCATTAAGGAAAGAAATAACGGAAAAAATTTGACCGAAATAATTTATAACGAAGGTCAAATTTGATTCATCATACGAGCAATTCTAATGCTGTAAGCAACATATATCATATTAATATTTATTTCTATAAGAACGGACATTTATGGTGGCAGCTAAAAAATAATTTCAAACTACATTTTTTTCTCGGCTTTTTTTATCTCTATTTTAATGTCGGAAAGTATGTACCAATAAAATATTCACAGAGCATGTATCAAATATGTACTGCATTTCCTTTCTTTGATCAATGATTATTATAATTATATCGACAAATATATGTGTTCTTAAGCAAGTGTTAGGTATATTATATACTAGTGAAACAACTGGAATACTCTTTGGGTTGTTTTGATTTTAATCAATGTTTTTCTCGGGCGAGAGACATCGTTATCTCCTAGAATATCTTCTTTCCTAAAATTTTACGCCACACATGTGGGAACTTAGAGACATATATAAACTAACAAGATGCAGCCTTTTTTATTCCTATATATATATATATATATATATATAAAATAAGAGAGAGAGAGAAGAAAGATATTCTGATCTGTAAATGATAACCACAGAAAACGCTCTAAGACGTTAGGTAGCGTTCTGTGGCACTAGAGCATTCTAAGAAGGAAAGGATTCGTTCTGTGGTAGCATGGAAGTTAGGGTCAAGAGTCAGGAAATTTGGCATTTTTTCTGAAAGAGACTGATATGGAAAATTTGTATAGCACAAAGATATTAGATCAATATTGTGCTTGAATCAATCATTGTAGTTAGAATTTTATTTGTTATTACTTTTCATCCATGAATTGAACGTTAGAGTATTCACCAAGAAACAGTACTATGTATTTTTAAATACCACTAGACGCCACTTACCTCTATATATGGATGTTCGGTACGGGATGGACGTTTAAATTGGAGCTGAATTGAGATTTTTGTAGAAATTATTGGCAACTATTATTCCGTGCAGTAGGATTCTTTCCTTAAAAATTTAGAGACAAATAAAAAAAAAGGATATTATATTTTTGGGCAAAATGTAGACTTAAATTAGTACTTTTTGTTTGAATCGTTGACTTTGTTACGAGGATTAAAATTGCGAAAAACGGGTAAGAAATAGGAACTTTTTGATTTTATTTAAATTGAAAATAATTCAGAAACAATGAAAGAACAAGGCTCATGAATTCGAGAGAGAAAGAGTCATGAAATTGAACTCTTAAATGAAATCGAAGATATCTGAACTAATGGTTTGACTATATTTCAGTTATATGTATTATGGGATACTGTAAATATTTTTAAAAGGTCTAAAATTATACTGCTGATCGGTTTGTTATTAAAAGGAAAGCTAAAATAAAAAACAGAGTCTAATTCTAAGGAAAACCATTAGCCGTGAAGACTCTTAAAATTGGATAAAAGAATTTAAAATTTGCTCAGATGGATAAATTGGAACTGGAAAAAGTCATAAGTCAGAATACGAGTAAAATGTCCCTAGTTTCAAAGAAAATACAAATACAACATCCGAAAACTAGGAAAATTTGATGAAAAATGTAAAAAAGTCAACGATTCTAGTTACAGGCAAATCAAATACTAGTGTGTGAATTTATTATTCCAAACCTTAGAAAGAGCGTTCTTAACTACTGTCCGGAGAAATTTAAGAGAGAAATCTTAAGAAAAAAAATTCTTAGGTAACGAAGCACCTAACTTGTTAATTTATGTCAATAATGAAGAATTAAAGTGTTATGAAACCTTAAAACATTAAGACTGAAAGAATAAAAACCTTCCGCTTGCGAATAGTTAATGAATTTTAGAGGTAAACGAAGAGAAGACAGCGAATCCTATATTCTGTTCGATTCGAAACGATCTTCGAATATTCATCATTATTGTTGATTACCGAAAGTTAATGATTTCGGAATTCTAAACCTCCAGCTAAATGTTCCAAACCTTATACGAAGAAATTGCGATTTATATTATTATCAAAACGGGTGATAACTAGCTAGAGATAAGGGAATTAGTAAAAGAGCTCGACGTATATTTCGTAAATAAAAGAAGATCCTTAACTTCTAGCCCACAACGTACAGTAATAAGACATTGAACACAATTTAATCTCCTAATAGATGAAAAAACATAGTATGGAAATTTCAAATATAAACGTCGTAATGTCGACCTTTAAATGGCAATAAAAGTGCAAACATTGCTATAGTTCGAAATGCAGTTCAAGCTCTTGTTGATTTGGGAAGAGAAGCGTGTGTTTTAAAATCAAATTATATTCAAAACATTCCAATTATAATTGGGAAATATTTTAGCTTCCAATTTTTGAAAGATAATTCTTGCAAAAACCATTGATATTCCGATCTCCAGTACAAACGTTGGAAGACCTTTTGCCGTGACGGAGAAATTGAATCCTTCTTGTCTTGCCTCACTTGTGTATAGTGCTACGTGGGCAACGAACTTAATGAAAAAAGATCCCTATATCGCACAAGATCACAAATGCATTAAGCGACCGTTACTTATCGATTTCTCCCTTAACTTAGAATAGAGTGATAGAGCTATCGAAGAATGGGACACGAGGGATAATATAAGCTTTTCTCTCTCTCTCTCTTTTTCTCATCTAGCTCAAAAAATTTACAATTCAACCCTTTTTTTTCATGACTGTAAGCTCTCTATTCTATTTACATGAAGCTCTGTATATGAGACGATAGAGAAAATACAATATCTTTTTTCTAATAACATATTGATGTGCAGTGACGAATGGGGAAGAAATCATGCAACAGCTTGAAGCAGAGTCCGAGGTCCCAACAAGGAAAAGAATGAATGGATACCTGTCGCCAAATTAGGAAGACTTGTGAAAGGTTGTAAAATAATACCTCTGGAGGAAATTTACTTGTATACAATTTCAAACGTTCAAAATCCTCAAACGTTTCCTTAGAAAGTTCTTAAATGGTAATATAATGAAGTTAATGTTACTTCAGAAGCGAACTAGTGTAACTTTAGATCATAAGTTTGAGACCCACGAAGCCAAAATTAGAGAGCCGGTCAAATATGACACCATCATCAGCAGAACGTCAGAAACATTGGAGACTAAGCATTTAGTAAAATAGACACGGTAACCCATGTGAACCTTTTTTCAGTTCATTATTTTGTGTGTCTGTGTTGAAAATGATTCCTGTTTTTTTTTCCTCCGTTTCGTGTTTAAATTTGTACTTTTTCACATTTTAAACTACAGCTGTATAGAAGGCACTTCTACCTAGAGTAGCCGAGGTTATGAAAAAGGTATCTCGATTTGAGAATGGCATCTACAAACGACATTCAGTGATACCAGGTGGCGTTCTGCAGAACGAAAGGAGGCAAGCTTCTAATCCTAGTATGAGAGAATTTAATCTCTCATGGAGTGGGCGCCGTAGATGATAAAAATGACAATTAGTTTCTCATTAGAAACCGAAACTGATAAAAGGGAAGACGAAAGTGTGCTTTTTGCTTCATTATTGATATAAGCGTCTGGGTCACATTTCTGATCATATTTGTAATTGTCTTTTATCTTACATTAAAGAATAATGTGCCTAACAAGAAACACTGCTCTCTTTTTCAAATACTGTAAGGTGCCTTCGCAGACACGCATGTAAACACACAATATACATACACACACACACATATATATAAATATATATATATAACGTAGAGTAAATGAATAATTTAGTCAAAATTTAAAAAAGAGAAAAGAATTTCTTACATACTTACTTACATTTAAAAACTTACATTTTTTGTACAATATTAACGGGAGCTAAGACTAATTTATACAATTGTCGTATAAGAGAAGGTAAAATACATTTTCAGGCATATCAAATAAACCGTTTTGTCTTACAAACGATCTGTCCAACCAGACAAGATAGTAAAAAATACATATAAAACAAAAGTGTCGAGGTCACTCTTTCCTCACACATTAATATTTCATCGAGAAGTATTCCATTTGGTATCTGTTCACGCTTTTGTCCAGAATAAAAAAGTAGGGATACTTACAAAGTAAAAAAAAAATATGAAAGAAAAAAAAAACACCGATGGAAAAAAGTGATAATCCGAAAGCCATCTTTCGAAAAGCAGTCTCTGCTACCAAGTACCAAGTTGTGAAAAAGAAAGAAAAAAAAAAAGTTCTACTTTTTTTTATTCTTCACACTCCCTCCCTCACGCTTCTTTTCGGGATGATGAAAATCGAGTGATTTATCATTTCAGAAAACTGAAGCAAGGAAGAACATTGGAATTCCTATCCCGAGATGAAGCGATATTTTGAGGTTCAATATCGTAAAACATGTCCCTTATCGTTTCCTTTTTGAAAAATGGCCTTTTGTTGCTCTTAACCTTATGGTGTTTATGGATTTGTATCCCCATCATCCTAATCGCGCACATAAATTGAATCGAAGATTTTGGGGAATGATTTTTTTTTCTCTTTTTCGTTCGAGTAGGGTGAGAGCTGTTAAAGATTTTCTTTTATGTTACCATCATCAAACCTCCAAGCTTCGTGTTTTCACTCTTTTTATAGCGAAATCCCATTACACTTACATAGAAGTCATCGAATATGTCTGGATATATGTGATTAAGATATGATTTATGGTGGACTGATTTATTGGTATTGAATTTTCTGTTCACGTCTCACTTGAGTGCAGTGTCATTGATGCAGACACCTTATAAATAGTTTGATAAATGTATTTGGACAATATATAATATAACAAATGTTCAGCTTCAAATAAAAGCATTACTTCTATTTTAATTTTTTTTATTCCCATGTGGTTTAGTAATCATATTTGTGCTTCTGTTCAAATTGGACGTAAGTGATGCAGTAGTTTTTAAAACATTTCATGACTTAAACTTTGTTATAATGGAAGAATATTTCAAAGAATGTATTTATATATATTATGACCTCGTTTCAAACGTAGAATGCATTTGTAGATGAAATTGAAGCAGCGTTAAAGCAATGTCACTGAAACACATTGTCAATAGTGGGAAAAGAAAGCATGCGATACAAATAAATAAGATTTAATTAAATTTAATGTTGTTTTTATATTAATGTCCATAACATATGTTACATAACACATAAACACGTATAAAGAATTATGATTAACTTTCTATTTATAAAGAAAATCCTAGATCTATGTTCATCATTATAAAAATTTCTATTGCTTATTTTAAAAATTAAATAATTTGGTCAAATAATTAGTTCTTTGAGATTGACTGTATATATTAAATGAATATAAACCATGGGGGCCAAAATTGTGGAATCTTTAGGAAATTTTTATGTTTTTTTTATCTTTGTATGCTTATAGAAATTCATAGTCATATGTATCATTTTAAAGAAAATTTAATGCTGAATTCAATACAAAAATAAAATTCAAATATTTGTAATACAGTAAAAATTAAGTATAAATAATTATCAAAATACGAGAGATTCCAGTGAGTTATCGGTACTTAGTAGGGTAGTCTTCGATTTTTATTACAGCTTTATGTCGATGATTTAGTAAGCTGACGATATTTTTGAGCTCTTCCTTAGTCATTACATGATGCCAAGAAACTACTATAGCCTCAATTAGGCTTCATTTATTCGATGGGCACCTTATTTGGACAAGAGGTTTTAAGCAGCGTCTCGAATTTTTGATAAGATAGAAGTCAGTACTATTTCCCAGCTAGAAAAACAATTCCATGATCCTTGTTCGAAACCATTCTTTTGATAATTTTCTGTGTGACCGGAAGCAGAATTCTGCTGAAAAAAATGTTGTTGGAAAAAACATCCCTTATGGAAGATATAAATCTTAGTTCTAGAATAGTGTAATTGTATTTTCTGGCATTCAGTGTCTCATCGATAACATAAAAGGGATCCATGACATCTGCTGACATGCATGACTAAAATTATAACACTAAGGAGGTATTTCATAATTGACTAAATTCGGTCAGAATGAAGCTCTTTTTCTATTCTACGTGTTACGTATTTTTGCCCTTCATTAACGAATAACGATATCCTATTTTCATCGCTCATATAGCTTGTGATCACCGATCATTTGTTGAATTAATATGTTTTTTTGTGCTTCTGTAAATTGAGATTAAACTTCTTCGTGGAATTCTAACTGTTAGTCCATAATCTGTTAATCTTCTCCTGATTGTTTTTGAACTGACAGAAATATCAGCTTCATTCAGATAACTTCTGATGGCCGCTGATGACATTCTTCTATCTTTGAGCATAGTCCTATTATTCCTCTGTCATCAACAGATGTGATGCATCCTTTTCGACCTTTACCTGTTTTGTTTTCTATTGGTCTCTTGTTATCCTAAACAAAACTTTCGAACTCCAGACATAGTCACTGAACCACCCAAATGTATTATAATTTCAACATAGAAAAAGACCACTTTCTCGTAACACAATAAACTTGCATATTTTTCTAGATGTCCAATCTACTCTTTTATTTGATGACATTGCAACTTGACAAAATACTAAAAATTTTTAAAACAAATCCTACATGTAATTTGATTACACAAAAAACATTCTTCCTTCTACAGAACAAAGCACAGTGATGATTAGTTTTAACTATAAACATGATGTTAGATTTTGCTGGCAGTTACTAACATTTGATTGGTTCCCAGAACAAGAACGGCGATTGGTCAGGAAATTTTGACATAACAGACCACTTCATAACCACTTAACTTCGGTGTTTGTATTCAGATAATGTTTTAGATAACTTTGTTTTTAGATAACGTATAACTTTTTTTCTATTGCAATTATTTGTTTTTTTGTGTGTTGAATTTAGTAGTAAATTCTCTTTAAAATGATATACACGACTTTGCATTTCGTGAAATCTAACATTCCCTATAAGCATACCAAGTTAAGAAACATTTTGTGCACCAAGAGGTAAAGAGAGGGCTAGTTACGAAATCTGGCATGAAGGTATGTGCTAGGTAGATACGTGAATGATTAGAATTGTAGCTTGATTACGCATTGCGTAATGTCACCAGAGGGTGTTGAACCTCATTCTCCTTGGATTATAAATTAGGGAAGCAGAACTTGTTTGCGTGAATTTAATCTATAATAGAGGGACTTTTTTTTAACTAAAGATACCATTACTTCACCATCCGAGATCTTAACAACTGTAAGAGTTTGAGAGGAAATGATCATAGGAATGATGGAAACTGGGTGGTCAGCTCGGTGACTATTTAGCTACCTAGATCATTCTGACTTTAACTGTGAGGTGGTGTTAGGAAGAGTAAACAAAAGAGAGAGAGGTCTGTTATACTTCGACTAGGCTCAGGTTGCCCTCGACAGACCAATACTCGAGAAGACCGTCACATCATATGACACGCACGCATATCACCAAATATCTAATTGCCCACCATTCATGCACTGGCAGCACCTTCACTATAGACCTCTGTGTCAGTCCGTACCATTGAAAGGCGCCTGAAGGAGAGTTGTTATCGTGGCATCCATTACTTGTAATCGCATTGACATCCACTTCCGGTCACTTACGTTTGGAGTGGTGTAGAGTTCGAAGGGATTGGACTGCATTCGAATGGAATCAGATCATATTTACCGAGGAATCCAGATTCAATTTGGACAGTGATGCAATCGTGTATATGTGTGGAGACTCCTAGTAAACGTCTGCATCCTGCCTTCATAAACAGCGGCACATTGCTCCTAAAATTTATTTGATGGCGTAGGGTGCCATAGCATATGACACAATCTTTCCTAATATGGATTCACGACACCCTGACAGTTACGTTCGTGTCATGCTTCAGACACACGTGTTTGCTACTCATTGCAGGGCCTCCAGGAATCATTTTTCAACAGAACAATATTTACCCACATACAGGAAGAATTTCACAGGACCGCATCCACTACACTTCCACTCTTCCCCACGCATCCGCAGATTTGACACCGATCGACCATATATGGGAATTATATAGGACGGAAATTACGGTCGATTTAAAGGCGTGTTTACCGCAACTGTGGAACGAGATGAAGCAGGACATCATGCTTAACTTTCATGCCTGAAATCTCGACCATACCATATCATGCATTCATGATAGTTGTGGCCCAACAGCTTAATAAATCATTCATTCATTTGTAACTTTTTCTAAGAAAATGATCATTTTGCATTGATTTTGTAATCATTTACTTACATCAACGTTGTACTTACGTATGCAAAATTTCATTTTATTTTTGACAACTCTTTCCTGGTGAGCAAAATGTTATGGAAATGAGTATATATATATATATATATATATATATATATATATATATATATATAT
>BMAW01093663.1:115493-153487 GCA_019974015.1 Nephila pilipes
TATATATATATATATATATATATATATATATATATATATATATATATGTGTGTGTGTGTGTGTGTGTGTGGTGTGTGTAAAGATTCAGAACAATAACTACTTATTATTGGCAGTTTATTTGCTGACGTAGGACAGAACATAAAAAGACAAAACAAATTGATTACACTCGCGTAATCACAGATTTAACGTCCAGGCACAATATAACGTAAAGCACAATATCCTGAACCATCTTGTTCAGCGTCTGGCTCCTTCTCCGTCTACGTCACATTTCACTACTCCGAATCTTTCTCGAAGTGCTAGGTGGCGCTCTGGAAGCATCATGGCTGCTTCCAGAATGGTAGATCAGCAAGTCTTAGATCTCACATACATATAGCAATGACAAAAATTCCAATGGAGGATAGTAAACATTTATAAATATTTCCTTTCATAGGATATCTTCAGCAATGGTCCTGGACCTTGGCGTATCGTTTTAGCAACTTGGGGATAATCTGGGCAACTGTGGTAACCAAATGAAAGTTTTCGAAAGAACTTGAGGTTTATTAATGACTAGATGAGGAGTAAATTTATAGATTCATACCATAGCGAAACTTCTATAAATGCCGAAAACTGAGAAGTCAGATTGAATCCTTCAGGAACATGCCTGGAATTGGTCGCGAAGTAGCTTCAATTTACCGTGAAGTAATATATACTAGGACAGCTAGAATCTGTTGGAATATGCTTCAAAATGTGCAAAGTATTACTTTGGAAGTTTGTTAATTGTGTGGACAAGTAAAGTGGAGAATTTAACGCTATTGATTGTTATATATAGTATTGTTATAATTGCTGTGGTTTTATACTCGTTTGTGTTGCGGATCTGTACAAGTGTTTATTTGCATTTGCTATGTCTCTAATCTGCACAATTTTTGCTGCCGGTTTTTATCCTAAATATTGCAAATAAAGCGTATTTTTCCATTATCATCCGTGTTGAACTACTTTTCCAATACTCCCAATCGATTGAATTTTTATATTAATATATATTTAATGAATTCTAAACATTTTCTTCCTCTTCTTCATGGTAATTAAATTTCCTTTATATTTTTATTAATAATTCATATTCAGTGTAATAATATCACGTATTGTTTGATAATAATATTTAATAAAGAGTTGTTAGTTATTCTATTTTACTGAGAGATTGAGTTATTATTGATACAAAAGAGAAAATGTTTTATATGGATCGTTTTCGATATTAACCCCTGCGCGATGAAGTTTTCGACCTTTGAGCTAGTGCTCAAATTCAGGAATTCAGTTACATGTTGTTCTTTATTTTAAAATTTAAAATGGTTGTTTTTGAAGAAAGATGAATTTGCTAAAGTAAGTTGGTGTTTTGAGTACCATTATAGATGTCATGGCTTAAAAGGCCCAACACTAATTTGAGGCTAATTCAGAAGGTTAAATTTGATTATATCGTGATGAGTTCTCATAGTCATTTTGATTGAAGTTGCCACAATCGAAGATAATTTATTTTTCATTACACGCTGGATTCAAACAACTAATAAAATAATTTGTTGTATCCAGTAAATCTATTTTAAAGATGATGCAGGAATTCTGAATGACTGGAAAATTTACAATGACAATTGTTTGCGATACTAATATTGTCATACTCATGGTCGTCTGAGAAAAAATAAAATTGATCACTGAGCAATACTGTAGACATTTGCCTCATTCCTGTTCCATAATGGGAACTTTTAGAGTCACTATCATATTTAATTAAAATTAAATCGTTATGAGACACATTAATGTAGTCAATCTCTTTGCTGGAATAGTAAGGTAGTCATTCTCATTATGTAAATTAGCTTATCAACACATTTAGTTAGAATTTACTTAATATCGTTGAAAAAAAATTGTCGAATTAATTTAATACCCTTGTGTAAAGTCACTCGGTTACTTTAAGGACTATTGGTTTCATCACTGCTGATAAATTCCCTAGAGTTATACTTTGCCTTTTCAGGAATAAACAAAATATTCAGGGTTTTACACGGTTGATCATCACTTCTACAAAGCGGAGCTAAGTAATGTCACATGCAATAATGTTTTATCATATTTTTGAATAGAAATAATTAGTATTAAACAAATTCGGTAAATATTTTCAATCATATATATATATATATATATATATATATATATATATATATATATTATTTTAGTATAATATACCTTATTGTATTTTGCTCTGGAATATTCATATCATTTTAAATAGAAAGGATTTCAAAAGTTAATCTTCAGAAATAGCTGTGTAAGACCTCGACAGAAGCTCTTCCGTCATAAGTTCGTATCTCTTTAATATATAAAAATTTACTTTTATTACCGTCAAATTAATTCTTTACATATGTAAAATGTGAAACAAAGGCTCATAACATCGAAAAAAGGGTAGAAATTCAAATTGAGCCTTAATCAACGATTCTATAAAAAAAGTTCACAATATAGTTCTGAGATTTTAAGGACAAAGTTTTACTTAAACATCAGGGAAAATTTATGAATGAAATCAATATCGCTCTTCACCATTGTATACTTATTAACATGTATCTAATTTTGGATTAAATTTGAATGCAAATTTAAACATTTTTATCATTTTCCATTTTTATTAATATTTATAAATATTCTACATATAATTTAAGTAATTTAATTCTTCCCATTTAAAACTTTACGGAAAAATTATACATATTTGGTGCAGTTTTAAGTTTAAGATTTAGTTGAGAAAGTGATGGTTTTCAATGCATAAAAAAATGGTAAAAGAGTAAGATCTTTGTTAACTCTAAGTTAGATTAATAAATTTTATTGTTTTTAAATAGATAAAGTAACCAAGCAATTTATATTCGTATATTTGTTTTACAAATTGAAGACGATTAAAGTTAAATTGCTTTAAAATAAAAACGTTTCTTGAAATATCCAATATGTCAGAGTAACTTTACTTAAAGCATTATTTGTAATATACAGTGACATAAAAGCCTATTGGTATCTCTTATCTGTAATAAAATCTAGAAGTAATTCAGGAAAAAAAGTGTTTATTTGCAGTGGTAAATTTTTATGTAACTTTTAATCCAAATTATCCTCTACCACATGTTTCCAAAGGCAAAAAAAAATGAAAGATTAAAAGAACAAAGCGCTGTAGCTAGTAAAATATTTAATTTTTTGATTACTTTTATAATTTAGTGAAAATTCGTTCAATGAATAGCTCCTTTCTAAAAACAATCTTAATGAAAGTATTTTTTGGTTTTACTTTTGAAAAAAAAATCATTTTCTCTATGTTCCTTTTATTGAAGCCTTTATATAATATCAGAAATACGAGGAAATATTTAACGCCCCATCTAAATCTAAAATAACTAATATCTCGAAAGCATTTCGAATAACTATGTCTTGTTCTTTAGAATATTCGTTGATTATATTTGTAATAAACATGCTGCTATTTGTAATAAATATGCCATAAGCAGCGTTAAAAAAAGTTATACTTTATTTCAGAAATTTAAAAATCAAAGGCAACTCATTAAATGGTTGAAAAGTATTTATGTTCCTTTTTAAATGAGATATTTGGTATTTTTCAGATAACATGATTTTTTTTTTGTTGGAAAAGAAATATATGTGTTAGGAAAATATTTGTATGAATCATTTTTAACCTGTTCTCAATCACAGTTGAGCGTTAAATATTCTAGACTAGAAAATTCCTAGATGCATTCTCAATTAAATGGTGAATGTAGTTTGTTATTAATAAATGAGTTTATAAATTTTTTCAACTCATAAGAAATAGATTTTTGTTAATTACAATTTTAACTTAAATCCAGGGACTTGCTTTCTTTAGGTGAATGCATGATATGCACTCCCTAGATACCAGAAGGATTTTTCTTTCTCCCATAGGGTATAGTATAAATGATAATCAAGGGTAACGCACTACTGAGTTATATTAGAAATCTTTCTCTATACTTTATCATTTTCCTTGAGTGGCCATGGTACCCTAGTGGTCATGTTCATGGACTCGTGCCTGGCATTATTACATCGAGAATTGGATTTGTGCCTGGCATTATTACATCGAGAATTGGATTTGTGCCCTGCTGCTTCCAAGGATCCGCAGTGTAGTTGGGTTAAAGCACTTTAAATCTGTCTAAATCCGAAGTCTTCCTATTGGCGTATATAGAATTTAGGAGAGAGATGTGTTATCTCAAGTGCCTACTAGTATCTGAACTGAGGTTCAAAATGATGAGATTTATCGCCATTATCCCTTGTGTTACATGCAAGTGTGATGTTAATTGAAACATCTTTTTCCTTGACATTAATTCAATTATTTGCCTCCTTTCTTAAATTTTCAAAATGAAATATGTATTTCAGATATGTATTGCTTCATGAATTAACGAAATTTTCATACAGCTTGTAGAATGTTGAATTTTCGCCAATAAACACAACCTACTCCATCTTAAGTGTCCTTCTGTTTAAATATGATCACCAAAAACAGAAAAGTATCTAAATTTCTAAGTTAATTCTCAAAAAAATCTAAAGGTATAATCTAAAACGCAAGCGATTTATAACGATACTGTTTTAAGCCTTAATATATCTGGAAACTGATCACAAAATCTAAGTATTCATTATATATCGCAAAGTTGACGATTCAAACCTTATGGAACAAGATTTGGAGACAAATTTTGATACAAAGGACTTCCGATTATAACATTATCATTATTTTTTTTTGAACATGAAGCATGAACGAGCTTCAAACATTTGAGAATACTCAGTTCATTAATATTAATCAGTACCGCACCTACGTTTTGTTACATTTTACACGATGGTGATGGATATAGTCGAAAGTTTACAAAAAATAGACTACATAAAACCACGAAATTCGTGAATTTTAACAAAATCTCTAGAGGGGAGAATAGAGTGACGTAAGACAGAACAACATAAATAAAATGTACATTTATATTAGGATGCATGTTGCATATGAAAGAAAAAAGTAAACAAAAACATTCTGAAAGATGAAAAAGAACTGTAACTGAAATGTGCATATACGTAACTTCATAGGCACTGATCTCTTATATACTTTGTATAAATGTAGGTAAATACGCATTATATAAAACTACTTTGTATAATTTCTGAGAGGTTATATTTGTCCCAGTTCTGTTTAGGAATTACATAATTTCCAGTACTCATAAAAGTGTTATTGCGGGTTTGAAAAGAAATTAATATTGATTCCTCATTAATCAGTTACTATGGATGCAGTTTTTTAAACGACTTACATATAATAACGGAATTATAGAAATTTTCCTTTCGTGTTTGGATCACGCAAAAATATTTTAATAATAATTATTATATTTCGCCAAGTACAGTCTTTCTCTAAAAAAAGGAAGAAAAAAAGGCTGACTTGGGTTAAACAGCAAGCAAACTCAAATATATGAAGAAATACACTTCTATAACTAAATACTATAGCACAAGAACTATAGAAAAGATCGCTTTTCTGCACTTTACAACGTTAAATATCTCCACTATATATTAAGACTTTCTACAATATTGTTTCCTAAACGTTTTCAGCCCACGGCACAACTTTACATTAAGGTTTCATTGATGCCCCTGTTTTGACGTAAATTTTTTTTCTAGGTGCATTTTTTTGAACTAATGATTTCTACTTCACCCTTTTTGAACTAATATTTTCTTTCGGCACCATTCATGCACTAAGCTTTCTCATAGTACTCATTTTAAATATATGTTTTACCATGCTGTCGCACTCTTTGTCAAAACATGACTGATAGTAAGTAAGAGAGAAAAAATGAAATTTATTGGTGTGCTGTGTTGTGCCAAGGATCACATTTTAGGAACCAATGCTCTGAGAGATACCCAAACAAGCATTGGACGCCAAATTTGGTCACGAAGCAGTTGAAAATGTCGCCGGGACCCGAAGTGGTTGAAAGCAAATCACAATGAAATGAATTTTTATCACTCAAAAGGAAAAGAAAAATAGCATATGAAACTAATAAGTATTGCAATACTTATTTTCTATTGAAAACGATTCAACTTATGACTTATAAAACTTATGTCATAATAAAACGAATCATTTTCAGCAATAAATAAGGCAAACAAGCATTATTATATAAACAAACATTTTATTTTTATATCTCTGCAAATATTTATCAAACTTTACAGAATTTGACTTTCCAAAGTATGTCAAACAATTAACTTTGGAAAGTTCAAAAGATGTGTAATTGTTAAGTTTACTTAATATTTAATGTAATGTACTATGGACGGTATATTTTATTTTGAAATGATATTCATTACATTTTTAAGAAAACAAAAGCTGTAATTTATTAAAATAAATCATCAAAAACTAGAACATATGTAAATTGTTGATACATTTCTTAATTCAGTAAATCAGCTAACATTGTTATACATATTTTTATCCTTATAATATTTTATTAAATGAAAATATTCATATTAAAAAAGTAAATAAACAACATAAGGGAAAAGTATTTCAGAGACGAGGAATTTTAAATAAAACCTTTTAAATTCTGTTATGTTGCAATTGAAAATATCCACTTGAAAGGATAACATTGATTTTAGATTTATGTTTTAAGCATATTCTTTTAGAAAAGACGGTAAAACGGATTATGAAAATAATGCTTAACTTGATGCCTTAAAGAGATTAAGCATTTTTCTTAGAAATGAAATTGATTTTTATAAGAATAAGATTAAGGAAACAAATAAACAACGAGAAAAGAATGAGAAACTCGGCATTAAAAAGAAACAAAGCAACAAAAAAATAACCTAGTGTTTTATTTTGTTACAATGTTCTTTAGAGGTAAAAATAAATGTTGTTTATGTGGTCAGAAATTTCAAAGTTTTAAATAGAATAAGAACATTTATATTTATTTTTATTTTATTTTACCTATTGTCAATAAAATACCCCGTAGATAAAAATTAAATCAAATTAAAGAAATATTTGGAATTTATTTTACATTCTATCGAATGTGCTATATTTTCTTTTAATTTTAATAAATAAATTTTAATAAATAATTCTAAGTTGCGTTACATGCCATCCACTGTGATTTATTTCATTAGAATAATTTAAGAAAAAAGAAACACTACATAGTGAATGTGGAACTCAATAGTAAACAAAAAGGGGGGAAAAGTTGCTTATAAACGTTCTTCACTATCTTGCATATAAATATAATTTATCCGGGTGGAATTTTATAATTTAGCATAAAACGAGAGCAGTCATATTGGTTTTAAATACTCGTCCACTCATTATTCATAAAATATTCTATAAAAAGCAAATAAAAACAAATTGTAAAAATAATTAAAATTTATTTTCCCATGTACGAAAACGAGATAAGCTTTAAAATATCAATGATGAAAATTAATTTATGTAATAACTTCATTATATATCCTCAATGGAACATAAACTATGTAAATGAATAATAAAGGTTTCGTATACATACATTCAGTGATTCAAGAGAGACGCTTTTCCAACGCGCCTGTTTTTCACCTACTTTTTAAAAAAGCAAAACAAAAGCAAAAACTGTCTCACAATTTTAGAAATATTTAATAACTCCTTCCTTTTTTTACTTTATGGCTTTGCTAAATTAATAACTTCTAATTTTGTGTTATTAACCCTCTAAGCGTTTCACACGCTTTTTTCCGTACTGTCCGAGATATTCCGAAAGCGTTTGCGCCGTATAAACCCGTGTGGCTGTGAGCGCACCGAAAGCGTCAGAGCCGTGTTTTTTCGCCATCACAGGATGTATTCGAGATCGTTTGCGCCGGTTTTTTCTGCAATTCCTTCCCCCCTTTTAAAAGTTTTACATCTTGTTAGATAATTGGGGAGGGTTGCGGACACACAATGAACTTTGACAGGAAATTTTATGGCTCACAAGGGAACCCCACTCTTGCCCTTAGGGCTAGAGAGAGTTCCATTGAGACATTCGTTCAAGAGGGGAAGGGGAAAATTTCCTTTCAAGTGTGTTTGTTGGTCAACTTGAGTTGAGATTTTATTGGGTTTATGAAAGAAATGCGTCCCTTGACCTAGCTTTCGAGATAAAATTTTTTATTTAAACCAATCCAAAAAACGCTTTAAAGTTCAATCACAAAATTAACTAGATTTTAATCCCATTTTTAATTAATATTCATTTGGAATTTTAACAAATTTAGATAGAGAAGGAAACCTACTGTTTTATATTGTTGGACAAATTAATCTTTGTATATTTTCTTTGATTGCTAAAAATTCACCTTTTTTATTTTTCCTCATATTAAAAAATATCAGATAGAGTTAAGTTTTTATGTTATTTCTATAAATCTCGAAAAACATCGCTAAATATATATCTATAAAATGTTTGTTTAAATACAGAGAATGTATGAAAACAATAAATACGTTCTATTGTTTCATTTGTGTTACTTTATTCACTACTTTCAGTTTTTAAAATAATATTTATTTCCTAATAACGTGTCATAAATTTAAAAAAAAAAAACGAACGAGTCAAAATCAGAAACGCTTTAAGATTTTCAATTATTACAAATGAATAATTTTTAAGCTTCTGTATTTCTTTACTTTTAAAAATCTCTAATGCATGAATAAAAGTAATACCAAAAATTAAACTTTTTTTTAAATCTATTAGTTTTTTTTTTTCATAATTTCAAAGCCAGGTATTCAGGACAGCTTACGCATGATACTCAGTTTTGTAATGTTAAGTTTTGAAATACATCCGAATTTTAAATAACTGAACTACATCTTCCCTCAAAGAGAAAAAGAATGCGATTTCCCACTCCAACTCATATTTTTCAAACTTGATTTTTGAAAAATTAGTAATTAATAGCATCTGCACACATTTATATTTGTTCATACGTGTAAGTATCAACTGTACTTTTGCACAGATACTTTTGATTACTAATTATTTGAAGATTCAAATTTAAAAAATATTCATATGTGTAAAATCCCTTATAATTTATCTTCTGTTAAAGGATAATTGAAGTACATGTAATTAAAATCCGGACATTTTTCGTAATCTTAACATTATACAACTACGAATTTTACATAAGCTACCCTGAAAATCTGCTTTTCAAATTACATCAAAAAATATTTATGTATGGTACATACAAAGTTAAAAATTATTAATCACATAAATTTACAATTCTATGAAAATTTAAAATATAAAATTCAAAATTTAATAAATTTCATCGCCAGCATATTTTCATATATTCCGTAAGTTTTTTACAAATCAGTTAAAAACCGCACGTCATTAGCAAAAAAATATGCTGAACAATTTGATGAATATAAAACAAAACTTTTACTTGGAAGCAAAGCTGAGATACTAAAACTTCGGTATACAAAAATTATGAGCATATCTACAATAGTTTCTGAAATAATTATTTTAAAATTCAGTTAGAAATTTGTTCGTTATATTATGCGTAATATTAAATATACCGTCAACATAATAAAGTAATAGTTTGATGCTTTCACAGATTATTAAAAATAGATATAAGTGACATTATCGCAAATGTTAAAAAATTTATAATTTTAAATTCAATTATAATTTTAAATTAAAGTATACACTGTTATATATACACAATATTGTGTTTCACAAACAATTTTTTCTCAAATAACAAATTGTTCTGAAAGTAGGTATTAAGGTACTTTAAAGACTTAGTACTTTTGTTTTGTTTAAGCATTTAATATAAATTTTTTTTTTTTTTTCTTATGTGTCTCTGATATTTTTAACATTTGTAACAATTAAAATTATTGCTTATATACGATTCTTTGCATTTTTTTGTAAATTGAATGAACACTTTGATTACAATTTTGTTTATTTGAGAACATATGAACACTGATTTATTTTATTCATGAAATACAAGTTTGAATAAATTGACTCTTTTTGCATTTGTTTTAAAATATGTATATTATATTGAAATTTAAACTACCCAAAATTATACCTGATTTGTTATAAACGAATTTTTGATCTAATAAACACATATAACTCTTTTTAGGTACAATTTGTAAAATGGACTAAAATTAATAGATGAATATTATTTTTACATATTGTGAATATTTTGCACTGAACTTAAACATATATTTTAGTCCCTTTAAGGTTGGAGAAGCAAATCGTAAGCAATTTTGCATTCATTTTGATATTGAATATAAAAAGCTTCTCGGCTATTCAGAAGTGAGGTGGTTTACTTTGAAACCAGCACACAAACAGAGCACAAATAGAGTGCATTTTGAAATTATATGATCCGCTTCGGTCAAGTTATTTAAATTTAAAAAATACCTTACATTTGGAAAAAAAAAACATCACCTTTCAAAAGATCAAAACATACACTCTCTTTTCTCTACATCCAGACATTATTTTTCTGTAAAACTACCAAAGAAATTAAACATCATAACATTTCAGCTACAGTTTATTTTATTCCGATATAGAACGAGATATGATGATAAATTCGTACCATTAATACTAAAGAATAAACTAACAATTATATATGGTTATATTCCTGGGATTAAGAATACATTTCTAAAATTTAAAATTGCTTACAAAATTTGTTATGAATTCTTTGAGGAAATGTCTGTCAACTTCACTGAACTAAAGTGTTTTAAGTGTACTGTTTTGAAAGACAAATTAAAAAGGGAAAAGTTTCTCTCACTGCCAAATTTGTAATAACTGATATGTAAGATGTAGTAATCGATGACAATTTTCTGTTAAAAGATATAATACGAATATGTACTTAAAGTTTGAAAACACCAAAGAAACAGAAAGTTGAAAATTAAAATGTGGGATTGAAGATGGCTAGAAATATTTTGACATTTTGAAGAATATATACTCCATTAAAATTTAAAATTATTTATTGAATGTAAAATATATTACCTTTGCACAAAAGTGGATGTAGATGGGGTATTTCGCTTAGAGCAGAGGTCAACCTCTTGCACTTTGGGGAACCTTTTGAGCTTACCATTACCTTCAAGGAACCCCTTGATCAAACAGCAGAAAAAATAGGATATCAAAGCTCTTTATCCTAATCAAATTTACAAAATTATTATTGCATTTCTATTTTTTTTATTAGAAACGTCTTAGTAAGATTAATGAATGTTAAGGTAGCGAATTTTTTTTTTTTTTTTTTCCTAAAATATGGCCTATGCATAATAAACAAAAGCAATATTTTTTTAAATATAACAAATAATGAAAAAAAAAAAAGAATTTTAATGACTTGCCCATGATTGTTTTTTATTGCAAAGTATTTTTACGTCTGTAAAAATTTCTGAAACCATCAACATAATGTCTTCTTCAGCATCCGACCTATTTCTGTATTTTGTTTTTGTCGCAGTGTACAAAGAGAAAGATTTTTCGCATATATAGGTTGAAACATATGATATTAAATGTTTCACAACTCTTACGGCAATTTCATGATATTATTTTCTATTGTCAATCAAAAAATACATTATAACACTTAACTAACTTTTAATTTCAATTGAGTATACATCAATGTGATATATCAATCAAACTGATATACACTCAATTTTTTCTTTTGTTGGGAGTTCGGAGGTTTTCTTCTTTTATTGGGTTTAGTTTAGTGTTTTCTTATTAACGTCGCACTGGAAGCAACACGAGGGCTATTGGCAATGGACCTCGTAATTTTGAACTTCGGTCAAGTGCAGAGGACGACACTTGAGCTGGCACCCACTCTCCTAACTTCCACACCACACCAACTTCTTTTATTGGGAGTTCAGTGAATTAAAAGTCTTAAAAAGATTTTGGATCCAAGATAATTTTTTATTTTGAACAGGATTCAAAAAAGGTTTTTTGCAGATCTGATATATGTTTGACCAAACTAATTTTTACATTTTTATGAGGATCAGCGTTACCGTCCACTAAAATATTATGCAAATTACTAAAGCATTTAATATTATCTTTCAAAATAAATTCTGTTCAAAATTTCAATTTTAAAACAGTGGCGCCAATTTTACTTCATACCTTGAAAATAATGAATAAGTGTGCATTCTTCACCTGATCCAAAAAACGCCTAAATATGTGACCTAATGCGTCTCGATTACTGTATTTGAAACACGTGATTTTACGAAATTTAAGATTTTATTTTATCCTTAAAATATTTATTGATATTTATTTTTACAAGCAAACTGCTTCTGAGAATTCAATCTTCTATAAAAATTAAACTTTTATGACAATTCTGGCGCTTTGATTAAGCAAATAGTGCTTGATAGCAAATACTAATCATTAATTTTTTTCAAAACATGCAAACAATTTTGTATTTTCTTGGTCTCGTATTCAATAATGAATATAGGGTGCTTTTTCTAGGTTAAAATCGTAATATTAAAATTTAAAAAAAAGTTTTTAAAAATTACAGAAAAAAGAATTTTTCTATTGTTTGAAGCAAACAAATATTTTTCAACTATGAACCCACCAATTTTTATCAAGCTATATTTTTTTATTCTTCATTTGTTGGAACGCTTTTATTGAAACTCAATAGATCGGACGAACATCTTCCAAGTTCTGATCTGTGAATAATCTGAACCCCATTCCTGCTTGCTTGTAGCCTGCCGTACAAGATTTCCCCTAGGCAACGAAATCGCTTATCTAAGCGTCGGATCTATGCAATTAAAATGCCCATCCCAAGGGGTTGTGTGGACCACCCGCGTCATAAAAGGGGGGAGGAACAGGAGGCTCTTGCATTTTTGAAGAATTTGTGAATGGAAAGGGAAAACTTTTCGGGACCTTTAGCTGTGCCTAAGTAGATCGCTTTCGGTATAGCTTTACACAAAAAAGTAAAACGCTCGGAGGGTTAAGGAAAGGGAAATAAAACAAAAAAAATAATTAATGTAGCGAAATTATATATATTATGACAAGAGAGGATATTACTATTTATGTGTCATCTTTTGATTTTAATTTAAATATTAATAATTTTACAAAAAAATGTTGTATAACTGTTTACTGAGAAATGTAACATATTTTGTGTATCAATTTTCAAAATAACTGAAATAATTTCGTTATTATGTGTGCAAAATCTGAATAGTCTATTAATTTTTAAGAAGAAATTTAAATTACAAAAATTACTAATGCACTAAAAATTCATATATATATATAAATATATATATATATATATATATATAATCACTTTTTTACTATCATTTTTTAAAAAAAATATCTGTTAGCATTTATATTTTTCGCTAAATATTTCCCCATCTTTTTCGTTTCTCGTTCAACATATTTTTTTAAAATTTTATTATTTTTATTAAATGATTATTTTATTATTTAGTGTTGTTTTAAATAAAAGATTTTCTTAATCTAGATGGTAACACATTTTTTAATATTGCTTTCGATATATTTTTCATTTTATTAAATTTATTATTTTTCAATTAATAATGGGTTTCTTAAATTTGTTAAATACTGTTTTTTTAATATATTTTTATAATTTTTTCTTATAAAATTTTAAGCAAATATTTTTTCCTGTTCCTTTAAATGAATAAATGTACTTGTACCGATTTATTTAAATCAATCAATCAGTTTCTTCTTTGGTGGTGAATTCTTTCATGAGGCAGAGCAAGTATGCGCTTGTATTCGTATAAAATTTTTAATGTTTTTTTAGGATTAGATATTACATTTTATATTACAGTCCTTACTTTTTTATTAGTTTTCTCATAGTGAATATGACTCTTTTGATTTTACAATTTTCAATGGTTAGTTAGGTGTAATTTGGTTTGTAATTGCAAAGAAATAAAGATGTTTGCTATGTTAACATTCCTTATTCTGTGTCTTAATTTCTGAGTTTGCTGATGTTTGGCTTGTTAATATACCGTTTTATATAATTATTCAATGAAGTATAATGGTTTGATCAGTAATTACCAGTGTAAACACACATTACTCCTTTAAAAATTATTGAACAGTATTAATTACATTATTTCCATTATTCTAAATTTTGATTTTCCATTACTTTGCTTTCTTTAAAATTGTTTACAAGGTTTAGTTTTAATTCTTTAAAATTAAGCAAACACGTGTCCAAAATGTATATAATGTGTTTTTTATTGCATCTAAATAATATGATTCAATAATTACTACAATGAAATAATAAAAATGGTTAGTTTAATTCTATCTTCAAAGTGTTAGTTGAAAATGTTTTCTTTTATTACTTTTGTTTATAAAGATTTCTTCCAAAGAGAATCTCCTAAATATTGACAAAATATAAGCTATCTAATATGATTTTCGTCTAATTATCAAATTACTTCTATACTATTATCCTAATTAATATCATAGGATTAATTTCTAATGTCTAACTTTTACAAAACGATATGCTATTGTTGTATACTTTATTGTAAAAAATATTACTCTTTTTCCTTCGCTCTATAAATATTATATTATGTACAAAAGTTTAAATATATTCCTTTTAGAATTACTTTAAAAGATTCCGATTTTTTTTTTTTTAAATTTTGGGTGTTATTCAATGATTTAGTTTTGAAAAGTAAAGTATACTTTTGGAATAAAATATCCCTTTCATTTTTTATGTATTACAAAATACGGAGTAATAATTGCAGCTATTTCAAAATTTGCACTTTTAACTCTAACTACTATACTATGTTATGGAACGGTTGCGATTGGTGCATTCTGAAATAATAAAAAAAATAATTCAAACTAGATAAGATAATGCAAAGCAACTAAGTTTGCAAAGAAAGATGATTCATATTTTTCCAATTAAATTTTTCTCAAATGTCGTGTTTCCGTAATTAATATTGCTGTAATCGAATAAAATTTCTACGGGAACTGTAACATGACAAAATACTTATTTCTCTTTTTAGTGAATATCTGCTGGGCTAATTTCCTTAAAGTTTAGATGTAACATTAAATCGTTTTAATGTACCAAAGTTTGACACTTAAATATATTTCAAATATGTTGTATAAAATAAGTCTTACATAATATAGAATGTTTTTAATAAAAATTTATCTCTTTAGCTGACATTTTTTTATATTTTAAAATCTTATAATGTACATTCTTGGAAAATTAGGCATAAAATATCTGGATTTTAAAGTTCTTCTGACGTAACCATTATTTTTTTGGAATCTGGATTTTGTGAGCACAGTTTCATTACCAATTTTACTAGTTCAAAGGCTTGTTTTTGGCACATGAACTTTTTTATATCCAATTCTGGCTTACGGCTGATTTTATGAATGAATTGATGTCTTGTTGTTATCTTTCCAAAGTAGATGTAGAGAAGATAATTTGATTGTGTTCCAATTAATGTAATGTAGATTGAGGCGTAGAATCTAAACACTAGAGTGATAAAATTTTTGATGTTCTTACCTTTCAAAACATACTACCTAATTTTTTAAAACTCTCCTTAGCCTTAGCTTTTTGAAGTGCCACCTCTCTATGAAAGTCATGGTCATTAACATGCTTTCCAGACGTGCAATGAATGAGTTCCGTTCAATGAAAGGGAAAAGGAATTGCTTCAGTTTGTCACGCAAGTATCAAGATATTTTACTAGCTTTCTATACCTGAATAAGAATGTTTGGAATAGTTTAACAATTTTATTTGCAAATCAGTGATAGCATGTTATATTTCAAAATTAAGGTTCTATTGTCTTTCAAGCATCTGAGAGATTCAGATTCATTAAATTAACGAACATTCGGAGAAGCCTGTTTATATATATATATATATATATATATATGAGCCTCTCAGAAGCCAATACGGTTAAGTCCAAAACACAAAAATTGAGCAAATTAATGTTTTTTGATACATTAGTTTTTAAAATTCTTGGTTTATTAATTTAATTAGAAAAGTGTATAAAGTCTTTTTTCGAGGTGTAAATTCTGCAAAAAAACAAGATATGTACAGGATGTGTAAATAAAAACATAAGTATTTATTGAAATAATGACAGCATCTTAAAATTTTTAGGACTTATACCTTTTAGCAGCTGAAAAAGATAAGAAATTTATGTAAAAATAATAAAATAACATTTATTGTCATAAGTTTATGTTTATTCATCATAACAAACATCATCTTCTTCCGAGTTATTTAAATGTAAATCTTGATCTCTACGTGTTGTCCTTAATGTCCTGTAAAAGTCGTGTTTAATTGGAGGTACATACTTTAATAAACACATGATGTCTTTTTTTGTTTCTCTTGAAATTGTTCTGCCATTAGGATATAATATAGGTTGAGTTATCTATTTTTCAGTGTTACCAACTGTTATTTAACTCTCATTAACATTTTTGTTACTAGTAAAATTACTTTTTTATTCAAAAATCTCTCATGATTGACTACAGCAACTTAGGACATCATACTTAACACCATCGATGCCACTTCTCCTCTGCCGATTTCAATTTCAGAATACAAACAAAAATTATTCGCGACAGTAACGCCATCTATGAGCGTGAATATATAACATACTCCCCACCTTGAAACCCCAGGGTTTCAAGAAATTACAGAAGTTCACTAACAAACAGTATTACAACCTTTACACAAGTTAGTAAAAACACAAGATACACAATAATCGATACATATATGTAAGAAACAATAATACAAAACTCATATTTACAAAATTAAAGATTACACATTAATTATGTTCCATAGGCAATACACAAATTTTTGAAATGGCTCTTTTACAAATACTAGACTGCGTTTTAATTTTAACAACACGAATTTTTTTTATCATCTCCAAAATAAATTTTAATTATCCTGCCCATGGCCCATTTATAACAAGGCAAATTATCTTCTATTAATAAAACTAAATCTCCTAATTTTACACTATTTTTCTCGAACATCCATTTGGATCTCTGTTGTAATTGACTGAGATAGTGACGATGCCAAAATTTCCACATACATTGCACCAGTCTAGTAATTTTTTGCCATTTTTTGAGATGACTCTCCTTAAAGTTTGTTAAATTAGGCTCAGTTAAAGATGTTAAGGACCTGTTTACTAAGAAGTGTGCAGGAGTAAGAACTTCAAAATCGTCCTCGCTAGCTGACAAAGGACAAAGAGGACGAGAATTTAAAATTCCCTCTATTTGAACAATTACCGTTAAGAACTCTTCGTAAGTTAAGTTTATTCCCTTAACAACTCTTTTTAGATGATATTTAAACGACTTTATAGCTGCTTCCCAAAGGCCACCAAAGTGTGGGGATCTTGGTGGAATAAACCTCCACTCAATACCTTCTGCAGCTAAATAGCCTGCCAGCTTTTCATCTGGTTTTTTAACCATTTCATGAAGTCTTTTAATTTCTTTATTAGCTCCTACAAAATTCCGTCCATTATCTGAAAACAACCTTGCACACTTACCTCTTCGAGCCATGAATCTCTTTAGAGCTGCAATAAATGAATTTGAAGACAAATCAGAAACGATCTCAATGTGCACAGCCTTAAAACAAAAGCACACAAAAATACAAATATAAACTTTCTGTAAAGCACCTTTACGCTGAGCTTTACTCTTAATATAAAACGGCCCACAGAAATCGGCTCCAGCACAATTAAAAGCAAAATCTGGAGAAACTCTTTCCTTGGGCAAATTGCCCTTGATTTGAGTCGACACAGTTGGTTGGACTTTGAAACAAATGATACATTGATGAACAATTTTTCTACAACTATTACGTCCATTTAGAGGCCAGAATTTTTCTCTAACAAGATAGAGTAACGAAGAAGCACCAATATGTAAATATTTTTTATGAAAATGTTCTATTATAATTAGAGTTAACTTGTGACTCTTTGGCAAAATTATTTGATGCTTTTTATTAAAACTCAAATTACTATTACCTAACCGTCCTCCGACTCTTAACAATCCCTTAGAATCCAAGAAAGGATTCAAAGCTTTTAATTTACTACCTGGAGGCACACAGTGTTGGTTTTGGAGACTATTAATATCCTTAGTAAAGGTCTGTGTTTGGACACCTTTAATTAAGAATGCCTCTGCTGCATTCAACTCCTTTGCATTCAGTGGACCTGTTGTCTTCACTGCGCCCTTTAAGTTCTTGACAAACCTGAAAACATAACTTAAAACACGAATGATGTTAATGTAATTGTTACTTATTTCAAAAAGACACTCTAAAAAACTAGGAGTAGTACAAAGAGAAAGGTGAATCATAGAATCCATATTTAGTTCTGAGTTCTTTTCAGTTCCTTTAACCTCTAGAAGATATTCATCATCTGAAACATCAGGATTGTCCTTGAAGTGTGGCCAGCTACTAGATGACAAGAAAGAAGGTCCATTCCACCAAATGTCTAATTGTTGGATCTTTGAAGGAAAAATACCTCGTGAGATTAAGTCTGCGGGATTCTCAGCAGTTTTAACATAATGCCAATGAAAATCCTTTGTATTCTCTTGAATTTTGGTGACACGATTAGCTACAAATACCTTCAGAGAGCTGGGTGGAGTTTTAATCCAAGCCAGCACCACGGTAGAGTCTGAGTACAAATGTATTTCATGAAATTCAAGTTGTAATGATGATATAACCTTTACGATAAGTTTTGAAAGTAATTCAGCAGCACAAAGTTCTAAACGTGGAATACTTATTTCCTTGATGGGAGCCACTCGAGATTTGCTGCACAAGAGTGACACTTTAATGTCACCATAACTTGATACAGATCTAATGTAGACGGCACAACCATATGCATCTTTCGAAGCATCTCCGAAGCCTATAAGGTCAACTTTCAGTGCCTTAGAAGTTAAAACATGTCGTTCTACAGTTAAATTTTTTAATTGACTCAATTCAGAACTGAATTTTTCCCACTCTCTACTTAAGTGTAAAGGAACTTCATCGTCCCAATCAATTTTTAAAATCCATAATTTCTGCAAGAAAATATTGGCTGTAATTATCAAAGGTCCTAAGAGACCTAATGGGTCAAATAATCTGGAAATATCAGATAGCATTGTTCGCTTTGTAGCTGGACTCACAATTTTTTGAACACTAAAACAAAATGTGTCCTTTTTAGGATTAAATTGTAATCCCAAGGTTTTTAATGTTGTTGAGTTGGGATTATCAAAATTGTATTCTCGGTCCGACGTTGGAACATTGTGTAACAGACTAGGATTATTTGAACTCCACTTATGAAGCTCCATGCCCGCTGATTTTAACAACAGTATTAACTGGTCTTGTAGTTCAATGGCAGAAGATAAATCCTCGGTACCACTTAGAATATCGTCGACGTAAAAGTCTTTACCAGCAGCGGCAGCTAAAGGATACCTGTTTTGTTCATCCCAACATAATTGTTGAAGTACTCTTGTTGCCAAGTAAGGAGCGCACTTGGTTCCGTAGGTAACAGTGAGCAACTTAAATACGCGTAATTTCTCTTCCTTTAAACTTTTCCAAAAAATACATTGTAAATCACACTGATCTGGATGTATCCAAATTTGACGATACATCTTTTTTATATCGGCAGTGAAAACTACAGAATGTTTTCGAAACCGCAACAAAATAGCGAACAAATCATCTTGGACAACCGATCCTGAATATAAATTATCATTCAGCGATTGTCCAGATGACGTTGCCTCTGATGCGTTAAAAACCACGCGTAATTTGGTGGTACTACTCTCTGGCCTAAAAACGCCATGATGAGGCATGAAATATTTTGTAGTTTCAGAAGTTGCCTGCATATGCCCCAAATTCTCATACTCTGTTAAAAATTCCCGGTAGAGTTGCAAATACTCAGGATCTCCTTCCAAACGTTTCCAAAGAGAATTAAATCTTTTAATTGCTATGTGTTTTGACTCGCCTAAACATGGGGGCTCTATCTTAAACGGCATTTTAACTACATAGGTTCCATTGTCCTTTCTGAAATGTGTCTTCATAAAGTGATCCTCACAAATTAAACTCTCCTCATCTGGTAATTTTTCCCTTTCAACTTCCTCAATTTCCCAAAATTTCCTTAAATTTGCATCCAAATCCTCTATTATTAATCCACAATGAAAAGTAGTTTTGTTCTCGATTGGAACACTTCCGGTAGCAACATATCCAAACACTGTATTTTGAAAAGCAATTTCTGAATCTGGAAACCTAATTTGACCCGTTCTCAAAAGTTCGTAAAATATTTGGGCACCTAATAAAATATCCACCTCTCCAGGTTTATTGAAACTCACATCTGCTAATTTGAAATTACCTAATTCTAGCGTATTAATGTCAAATTGCCTGGAGGGTAAATGATCTGTTATTTCCGGTACTACTAATAACTCAATTTCTTTTTTAAAACTTCCACTACCATTCGAAATTTTTGTTTTTACAATCCTATTAACAACAGAAGAAGACTGATTTAATCCGGAGACCACTATGCTTCGTTTTTGTTTTTTCAAATTCAATTTGTCGGCTAAACGTTTCGAAACGAAATGACTCATACTGCCAACATCAAGTAACGCACGTGCGCTCGTAAATATTCCTAAATTATTTTGAATCATGACCTTCGCAGTACTTAATAAAACCATCTTATTTGTATTTATACTTGTTGCAGTGAATGAATGTGTAGTGCTCGCAGGTGGCACATTCGATGGAGAATTAATACTGGGATCGGGATTTTCTATTCGCGGAACAAATACATTTGACCTTGGATTTAATGCTATGCTTTCATTTTCCGAACGAGCTTCGGTTGCATTTTCTTTTATATGCAAAAGTGTGTTATGCCTTCTTTTGCAAATATAACAGTTAGATTTTGAATAACAATTAGCCACTTTGTGATGATTTAAGCAATTAAAACATAACTGCTTATTTTTAACAACCTCAATTCTCTCTTTAACAAGCATATTTTTGAATACAGGGCATACATTAAGAGAATGATTTTCATTAGATTTACAGACTACACATTTTGGAGTTTTAACCTCCGATACAAATACCTTTTGTGGACTGTATTCTTTACGATATTTTTGCGACTGAATTACGACTTGCGGCTTTGAGAACACATTACTATCGTTTTTGAATTTTGACGATGCATAAATATCGCAATGCCTAGCCAAATCTGGTGGCACATACCAAGATTCTCCTTGTTTCACGCCAATATGAATTTGTAATTCACGATCTAATGAATCAAATATTTTTTCGGAAACCATAAGTTCACAAACTCCCTTGAAATCATTTACCTTTCTTAATTGACAATAGTAATCAAATGCTGCACTAAGTCGCGAGGCAAATTGGATATAACTTTCGTTTGGGCGTTTTTTCGCTTTACGGAAATTATTTAAAACTTCTTGTGGTGTGGATTGAAATTCTTTTAATACTAATTCTTTTAATTTGTCATACATACACAATTCATCCTCACTTAAATATATCATTAAATTGGTAGCCCTTTCCCCCAAGATATTTAATAGAATTTCTGACTTAAATTGTTCTGGGACATTTTTGGTTTTGAAAGCTCTTTCAAGCGATTGGAAAAATAAATTATACGATTCTGCACGTGTCGGAACTGGTATTGTTAAGGTTTTGACACTTTTTATCAAACATTCTAAACTGGAATTTAAATCGGAATCGCTACTTGACACATTAACATTTTGTGTTACTTTTTGTAAATTCGCGAGCTCAAGTTGTCTTTCTAATTGCGCGAGTTTCAATCTTTCTAATTCTAGCTTTCGTGCTTCATTTTTCTCGTAATCTTTTTTCTTTTCAATTATTGATTCAACTACAGTTTTTACGACTTCAAGATTATTTTTATAAATATCGCTCTTTTCAATTAAATCTATAATAGTAAGTACTTTGGCACTTGCCGGAACACTGATTTCTAATTCTTCGGCAACTTCGATTAATTCACTCTTTTTAAGTTTTGAAAGCATTTTGATTGAAAGGAGAACTCTAAATATATGCAACTCATACAATGAAACTAATACACCATTTTGGAAAACATACTAAAATAAACAAAAAGTGTACTCACAGTTACCCAAAACGAAACGGACCCAATTGTAATCCAATAGTGCTAAACAAAAACTATAATCCAGTAAAGTTGAAACTTCCATTAAACAGTCAGATTCACCATTATTCAATACGAAACTTTCCAATGAACGAACAATCCATATTTTCGCTGTTCTGCAGGTCGGCGGACCACTTATGTTATTTAACTCTCATTAACATTTTTGTTACTAGTAAAATTACTTTTTTATTCAAAAATCTCTCATGATTGACTACAGCAACTTAGGACATCATACTTAACACCATCGATGCCACTTCTCCTCTGCCGATTTCAATTTCAGAATACAAAGAAAAATTATTCGCGACAGTAACGCCATCTATGAGCGTGAATATATAACACCAACAAATATCGAAAGAAGAAGAAGAATTTAATTTTTATTTCAAAGTTTATGTAAGAAAATATTGATAAAAGGTGGACTTATTCACAATGGCTTCTGAAATTATTATACAATATATTCAGAAGCTATTAAAAAAAGGGCTGTGTAACCTAGAAAAAAGTAACCAACGAGTAAATCCTTTAATAACTAAGAAGATTATTATTTATTTCATCAAAATTTCCAAAAATCAGAAAATATCAAAAAAAATGGACTTAACCGTATTGGCTTCTGAGCTGCTCATATACAAGTGAGTTATCTGGAATGTGAGACTTGGCCGAGGTTCGCTTTAACAACTCATATGGGCAGATGCTACTTTTGATTAAAAGACAAATATCAAGAATATATGCTTCTGTCCCGTTCCGAGGTTGCTCAATTTTTTGGACGAAATTCTAACAGTATAGTTTTTCCTAACCATATGAGATTCTCTCCATTCCGTTGACAAAATGAGCTTAGGATAGTGCTTTTCCTTCAAATGCTGAAAAATACTATTGAATGAAATAGATTAAACATACACCCCACTTCGAAGATCGCCCAACATAGATTTCTATTTGACGAATAATACCACTTTCCCATTCAGTATTAATAGTACTACATTCACAGGCAACATCTTTAAAATCATTCAATAAAATTCGTTGTTCATTTAGGTAGGATAAAACTCGTATACTAGGCGCAGTATCTTTCGTAGATCGAGAGTTTGAAGACAAAGGCCCATAAACCAAATCAGGTTCTTTGTTGATGGAACAATGCCTTATCTTCTTTGTCAGACTAAATGTTTTCGATTGAATCCGTTCTGCAACTGTAGAGTAATCTTTTATTTCGTTAAAATAACTACGTAGTTCCTTATAATCTTTTTACCGCTATTTTTTCATTTCTACTGTGATTATAATGGGCTTAAAAACTTTAACTTCAAGGTGTCTCCTTTTCTCTTAAGCCTAGTTTTCACTTTTTTGTCTCCTTTGTACCTTAAGTATCAATTTATCCTAATACATGGATCATCCAAAGGTAGAAAAATCTTTGCTCAATAATGGGATCGTTAGGTTTATCAGACGTTCAGTTAATGTAAAAGGAACATTTTAAGTGATTTAGGATCTTTCTGCAAAAACAAAATGCATTAATTACGCATTTATAGGTGAATACATAAAACATTTTGATTGCTTCGATATTTAATTCATCATACATTAATTTTGTCTGATTTCTCCAAGTATTGGTAACAATATTTCCTCAGATTATAATACTTATCATAGAACCTATTGAATGAACAGCCCTACGTTAGGAGATTGTAGGAATTGATACCTTACCAAGTATATTTTTTTTAAATGTTTTGTGACATTAAATCGTTAATCGACTGAAAACGTCAATTTTGTGTTGTTGACCATCATTGCTAGGTCAAATCTCTCTTCAAAACAACATGTAAACTTTTTCTTATGCACAAGGAGTTTATTTTGTTGCAAATGTTTTGGAGGGCCAAATATACCTATAGGACTGTCTTGTAATTTTCTTGGATTTAAGCACGTTCAATTCCCAATCGCTCTGAATAGAATAGACTAATGCCACACACGTTAAGCAAAACTAAATGCTACTCATTCGATAACTACAAGTGACACCTTCAATTTGATGACGGAGGTAGGAATGTGGCGTTAGGGAAGCTGCACTAGAGTAAGAGACATGAAAAAAAAAAGAGAAATGGGGTGCTGTCAATTTGGCAATGGGCAGAAAATTGAAATAAATTATGCATGTTAATACTGAATTTTCAACGATGCTTAAATATTGAAGTTGTCTGTTTATCTTTGCTGTCATTGCGAATTCAAAATTTTATATAAATTTGATTTAAAACTTATGAATATTGTCAAATATTGCAATTTTAATAAATTTTAAGGGACTTCATTATTCGAAGATATTTCTAAATAGAGAAATAAAGCATGTAGCAGTACCCGTTACAACTTCATTGGACTGTAGCAGCAAAGAGATAGGGGAGCACAAACTGTTAAGAATTAGTTGGAAACAGTGGAATTCTCAATTTTTTCGAATATTAGAACACTTTACGCGATCCAAAAATATTATCAGATTTCAATTTCTTCTTTTTTTTTCTCATTTAACTCACATCTTTTCTGTGTTATAACGATTGAAAAATATAAATATGAGTTCTTAGCCCCTTCTTAATATATGTATTATTTTTATGATGTAATCAAAGCAGTTTAAATAGTATTTTTATGTTCTATAAACAATATTTTCTTAAAAATATTAAATTTAATGTAATTTTTAGAAAATAATTGCTTAGAATTTTGTTCATAATGCATTCATAAAAGTCTGCATTGTATTTTGTCAGTTATCCAAAATTACCAAAAATTACAGCTTGCATAAATAGATAATATTAATTAATGAATAAATAATCATTTTCTTTTAGGGATATTCATTTGAAAAAAAATAAAGGTATCATGAAGAATATACAATCATGTTACAAGTTCATGTAAACAAGTATGTCTTGGGAAATCAAACCAACTTTTTTTTAACTCAATTTTTATAAACTAATTTGCAATTAATAAATTTAAAATTTCGCAAATAAATTTATATCAAATAAAATTAAGGAAATAAAATAGAAATGTAGTTAATGTAATTAAATCAATTATTATTAATGTAATTAAATATAAATATAAATGTAATTAATGCAAAAATGTTTAGTAGAATTAAACGTAATGAAATAAAATAAAATAAAATGAAAAAGCATTCGATGATGTGTAAATAAAATGAAATGAAATCGAAAATAATCTAATTAAATGAAAATAAATTTAAATAAAATAAAATAAAATAAAATATCCATTTAACTGTGAATAAAATTTAATCAAAATATATCCTGTAAAATTTTGATGAAATGTAATAAAAATTTACTCAATTAAATGTAAATAAAACTAAACCAAATTCAATCATTCTGTTTTTTTTTTTAAATATTAGGTGTCCATAAAGTAAGTTTCTTTCATTTTACAATCATGATTAATTCATAATTCCTTTTCTTAGTTAAAATATTTTACTTCTGATAAAGCATTGATATTTTGCATGACGATTAAAGAAACATGCTCTTATGATGAACTAAAATAAGAAAAGCTAATTAATATTTCCTTCTTAACAAAAATCCCGGATACTAATTAACTGCACTTCCTAAGGAACATTTCCATCAAAATATTAAAATCCGTTTCGTAAAATCCCCACAACATTGTCCCACATTACTTAAAATGTCAAACCATCTTCTTCCGACGAGGAAACCCTTAAAACAAAACCAAGAGATTAAAATAAAAAAAAGAACTTTTGAAGAACCCGTATTGTTCTCATGTACCGAAATAATTGTCTGATTAAAAGAGTCCCGATATCACTCGCTTTGTACTATTAATGAAATAAATTCCTCCATCTCGTAATCTAATCCTCAGTCGGAATTTTGACTTGGCCATGTCTTGTTCTATCGAATTCTCATTTTCCGGTTGAACAGCGATGAATTGGTTTGTTGCTGTGAATGTCGCCTCAATGGAGGAGAATAAAGACATTCCCCTCTCCCCCAGCCCCTCCCCCATTCCTGTTTCTCGACGTTAATTTTTCCCACTGTGAGTTATGGCGAAATTTTGTTTGAATTTTTTTTCCCAGCAGGATTTTTGTTATATAAAGGAATATGCGTGTGTTCCTTCTCTTTTCTCCTTGTAGGTAATCTCTCAATAAAATTGAAAGAATGTTTTTGCTTCGATAAACATAAGATAATAATTACTGAATAAATAATCGGTCTGTCTAAGGAAGTTTAGTTTTGAAAATTAAATAGTCAATAAAGGCTTTATATAGTCGTTACAAGTTCGAATAAATAAGTACCACTTTATAAATTAAAACAATCTAGCACTCAATTTTGCAATGACTGATTTCGGATTGATAAATGTTATTTTTGTTAAGTAATTGAAGAATACAATTTTCGATAATCAAAGTCATTTTTAATTAAATTAGGAGTTTATTTTTAAATAAATATTATATATCTGTTATTTATTTTTATATAAATTATGTTTCATAAAAATATTTTATTGTTAGTATTTTTGTATACAAATATTATTTAAATACTATAAATATGTTCTTTAAGTTTCAAGAAATATAGATACTTTGGAAGGTTTATAATGTTATTTGTAAGAGGGGAAATTAGTAAAGAAAAATAAATGTCACATATTACGAGAACAGTTATCACTTATTTCAGACTTTGTATTATGCCTTTATAAGATATTTCATTATATTTAGAATGAATACGAAATCATGTTTTTCTCAAAGAGTAATTAAGTAACGCATAAATTAGTCAGAAGGGAAAAAACTTCGACCTCTTACAACCTAAAAATTTCGACCCATTACATTCGTAATAAAAATAGCCTTCTTGAAGAACATAACGCTTTTCGAATCGAGAATTTCCCTTAGGTTACACCATCATAATGAAAGTCTTACCTTATTTTGTTTCATAATATTCGATTACAATACTTAAACATAGTATTATTAAACATAGTAAACAATATTTGGTAAACTATTTATATTCTTCAAAATATGGCTGAAGCTCTTATAATAAAGCTTGTCAAAAAAGGTAATTATAGTAAATTTTCTCGAGTCACATTTACATTTTTTCTTTTCTACGATACTAAACAATTAACTTGACAAATTATTAAAACATAATTGTGTGATTGATATATAAAATTCTATTCTTTTACTCCATATTTTATACTTGAAAGGACAATTTCTTACAAATTTCTTTCTGTTATTGATCTTTGATTAGTTAAGGTTCAATAAACTAATAACAATAGTTTTAAATGTTTACATAAATATTTAACTTAAAGATAAAACATTATTTATTATTTTCTCTTAATTAAAATAAAACTCGTTAAATTATATCTTTATTTCAACATTTTAACTTAATTTCATGCTCTTTGCAGCACCTTATGAAAAGTACAAACTGTAATTAACAATAGTGACTTAATAGTTATTTTTTCATAACGTGAAGTAGTTTCAAAAAACAATGTATGACGAAATGAAATGGAGACTTATTGTAATTACAGAAATTACAACAGCAAAGAATACAATTTGTCTTTTAAACTCAAAGTATCATAATAAACTAATCTTCTAAGAAACATTGATTTATCTGGGTTATTATACATTAGTTTTTGAAGGTTTTTGGTTGGTTTGAAATACATTTTGAAAGAAAATGTATATATATCAAATACCTCATCATATTGAAGGAATTGAATTATCTTTTTTACATAAAATAAAGCATTATTTATGAGCATAATTTAGGGATAGAAAGCTAATTCTTAGATTATTCTGACAACTTAAATATTTCTTAAAAAATAAATGCAAAACCCATACTTTTTGTAATTAAAGCGAATGATTTCCATGTATCTAAAAGGCAAATGAAAAATGGGCAAAACCTTTAAGTGATTACTTACTCGCAACTCCTTTAAATTCTGGAGTTACTTTACAATGTTGTTTGTAGTAAGAATCTTACCTGGTGAATGATTAGCGCCATATAAAAATTAACTTTACTATACTCATATGAGAATAAGCATGCCAAACAGGATAGAATAGATAAAAAAAAGATAGAGGAATAAGAAGAATTCTGAAGAACTATTTATTTGTTTTAACAAGTGTGAAGTAATGTACTAAGAATGTATATTTGGCTAGGATTTGTTACTAAGAGCTCACTTTAATCTGGAACTGATTTGAAATCAATACTATGAGTAACTTCGATGAGTAAAAATTTTATATTATAAGATCTGGTTAATGTTGAGATTAGTTACACACTCTCCATTATTAATCTATGATGGAATTTTTTATTCAAGTTGTTGATTAATGTTTTGAGGATATTATTATCACATACTTAAGTATCATAATTACAACGAAGTCATGCATTAAATCTGTTGAGACTTCAATCCTACCACGGTGAAAAAATTTGGAGCTCGGGTTGACTGAGGCTCGAAATTGTGAGCTACTGTTGCTTGTAAGCGCAATGTTATTAATGAATTAACCAATCACAGCACAGTCAATTTGCAAAGCATATTTTGATCTGATTACATTAAAAATGACCACATTTATGGAATATTATTTAAAAGTGAATTGATCGTACAGTCATAATTAATTTGCTCATTCATTACGTTATTATGTCTTTCAACGAGAGTGCTTTAAAATTTTTGATTAGATTTTATTAATTAATTCATATATGAGTAACATGGCAAAAGTTCCAAAATGATAAAAGATGTTGTACATTTTAACCTATAAATTATTTTTGATTATATCTTTTGACAAAATTTCTTGATAAAGTGCTGCCCGAAGTGATTATCTAAATTTCTATCATAAAAATACTAAGATATAAATTAAACTCACTCTTAATGTCCGTTCTATTTTTCATTTATTAGAAAAATTGAAATATAATAAATATTTATGGACAAAAAAAACTATGTTTTAATACATTGGGATACGAAGGGATAAGTTCTATTTACCAATTACACTTTGAGGTATTCAAAATGAGAATATTATTTATAAAAAAAAAGCATTAAAGTAAGAAAAAAAATTATTTCATAGATTGGATTTTACTAATGTATGAGTATTATAAATAAACTCATGTTTCTTTCATGTTTTATTTGTCATATTGAAAGATATGGAGGTGAACAATTTATTTCAAATATGCACAGATGTTTTTATTAGAGTATTTAAGTTTAAGTAAAACAAATTTTATTGTTTCGGATATTTCGTAGTAAACTCTGTTACGCTCAATGAATTAAATTTTTACACAGTATTATGGATAGAAGAAAGCATTTGATAGGGAGAAACTAGAAAAAATAAACAATTTTTAGCTTAATCATTGGTAGTAAGAAATCGTAGCTGTATAGAACTATTTTAATGAGTAAGTTATAATTAAATATATTAGATATGAAAAAAAAAATTATTAAATTTTTTAACATTGAGGTATTTATAAACTTTAGAAAACAACATTTAAATGATTTCTTTGCTCTTTTGACTGCATTATATCTGCTTATTTTTAATATTTAAAAAATAATGATGAATGAAAAAAAATAAAAACGCAGAAATGTCGGAGATTTGCCGAATAAAACTGAAAATAATTGCTTATTAAGCTAATGATCTATAGCTCGTTTATTCCTTTAACAATCATTAAATAGACTTAATCTTAATAAGTGATTTTTCTAAAGAATACGTTTTGCATTTAAAATAATCATCGTTTCAAAGTTTCCTTGAATAAAAAAAATATTTTTATAAATGTTGTTTGTTGAGTTATTGCAAAATTATCTACAGTTAAAAAACTTTAATTATTTTCATGCTTCAAAGCAAACTACATGGAGTCTTAATGAGTACAACGTTCCTCAAGAAGATAAAAATTTAAGAAAAATTAAGTTTCTATAAGTTTGAAAAAATTTAATTTCTGAACGTTATTTTAGCTTGAAAAAATGTACTTACTGTGTTAACAAATAAAAAAAAATAATTTGAAGTTTTAAAAATTTTATATTTAGAATAGAGAAAGCTGTAATAAGCATATAAATTATATCTAAACAAGCTATATATTAGACTGAAGTTTTCTCTTTCAACATATAACTGTGTGACTTTTAATGCGACGTTGTTTGAATTGAAGATTTTCACAAATAAAGGAAAAGTGATTCAAGTCAATGAAGTTAGAATTATTGATGTTTAATGAATAGAATTCAAATGTATATGCTAGAAGTGAAATTTTTAATACGATTGTTGGTAGTTAAGTTAGTGTCAGAGATGGTGAGCAAAAGTTATCAAAGTGAGTCATTTGTGTCATACTTGCTCAGAGTAAGCAGCTTTGGGAGTAAACACTAAGAGAATCTACAAGGAATAAAGTATTTGATCCCTCATCTATGTATTTTCAACTGAATCGATCCCAATCGATTCTATGAGATATATACTAAGTTGTTATATTAAATCTTAGGTTAGACAGTAGAATCTTAGGAGAACCTTAGAAGAGACCTTTGCCAATAGATTTTTAATAAAGTATTTTTGGTATAGAATTTCATAGATATATATGAAATAATTTGGTTATCATCACTATGCGGAAATAATAAAACAATGTTACGATACAAATAAATCTCTAATATATATAATATTGAAATCTGCTTTAAATAGATTAAACTCCTTCAAATAAGATTTTACATATCATTAATAAATTTATAATTAAGCTAAGTGTACTGATAGACAACCTATGGTTTTCAAGGTTAGTGCAGCTATCGAACTAAAAGAATAAACAATGAAACATCTAGAAAAACGTTCTATAATTCTACAAAAAATCTCTGTATGAGGTCTGCCTGTAAGATAATAAGATTAGTTCAGAAATGGTATTTATTTAAATTTATAACAGATATGTCTTTCGTCTCCTTCAACTAGCCCTCACATATTTATATATACTCATTTTCCCTATTCAAAAGAATGTTGCTGCTAATTTACTGATCACTGTTTTAATTCGTGAAATGTTTTCTTCTTAACAGTCTTCAAAGACTCAAAATGGGTTTATTTTAGAACATATTTTATTTTTGAGAAGAAAGAAAACTCACAATGTGCTAAATAACAATAATATAATGAATGTTTCAGTGTAACAATCCATTAATTTATCCAAATCATCTTCACCGCGTGCAAAGGAGCACGGTCTTGTGATACAGATCGAAACCATTTTCCCAGAATTCTAAGAACTGCTTTCTAACTATTTCTTCCAAGGTAATTAAAAATTGTTTGAAACAAAGCAAGTTTAAATAATCTGTTCGATCTTTTCCATATTTTTGTCAGTTCTTGAAGTAGCTGATCAGTTCGGAATTGCATCATCTTTCACTTTTTCACGAACTTCAGTGAACTTTTCATGCCACTCAATCACTCGGATATGGGACATACTGTCCTCTCCTCAAGCCTAAGTAAACCTCTGTAAACACGCTTTTGGTGTTTTGTTCAGTTTCATGAAAATTCCCAAATTACAACACTATTCGATTTTAGAACTTAATTTCTTAACGTCAAACAAGGGGGGGGATACTATCTTTCTGAAGTACAATTGATGAAACTCTGAAGATCTGATGGTATTGAGGTTTGCTTTGAAGGAACAGATAAGTACAATATCATCGTCAAGGGTGCATCATTTGACTCTCATAGCCGGTATCGTAACTTTATAAACTGATCTCATACTGCATCATTTTTTTGCAACTGAAAATGAGATGAAATGATCAATGAGATGAGAAATTTTATCAAGATAAAGACTAAATGACATTTTTTGAAGTTAACTCGTCTAAATAAGAGGACATTATGAAAACGCAATAACTGATCAAATTCCTTTTAATGAAGATCATTTAGTGATAGTATAAGAATTGTATGTAATAAGCAATTACGAATCAAAAATATAAGTAAGAAATACTGAAGGAAATGTTGTATGTGAAACGAAAGGGAAATTTAAATTACGCCTAACAGGTTAGGATGATGTACTGCCTGAATTTTCTAGTGTCAGCTGATGTATATTGTGAGTAAGTACTTCAAGAACATGTATTTTACGATTGATCTAAACGTTTAAAAAATTAATTATATATATATATATATATATATATTAAAATTACTAATAATAATGCATTTAAATAAAAGTGGGTAGGAATTATTTCATAAAATTTAATTCAGAATGAACAAGTAAGGTATGAAATGCATGATATAATGAAACCTATAAATTGCGCAATATTTTGTATTGTCAGCCTACTTTATATCAATAAATAAGAAGATGTAAAATAACTTTCTTTTTTTATATTTTTTCACATTGAATGAGATTTTCAGCCATAGTTCTTAAGTCATTCTAAAACGGAATATCATTCGCTTGGACTATATTTTCTCCTGCCTCGAAAATGGATTTCAGCTTCTCTACTTCCTACCCTTCTTCAAATTTTGCTGTTGAGGACATGTACCTTTCTGTATCACTACACATCAGATTCTATTTGGTTTTCTCTTCGTCACCGGTCAGTCACTCAATTTCGTCGTCTGTTATCAAAACATTATCTACTGCATGCAGTAAGTTAACCACGATATCCAAGAGCTTTGCTCAACCATCTCCACATAACTAACCAACTTCAATAATACTAACATATTACCTTACTCAAGTAGCTTCAGAGAAATAAATTCTTATGTTTATATAAACACTAAATAAATGTTTTTTTAAGACAGCATTGCACACGTAGAAAGTTACGCTGGTGAAATACTAAAGGGTAGATAGTGAATACCGACTAATATAGTTGCTATTTTGAAACTGATTATTCGATTAACTAAACATCAAATTATAGGCAGTGCTGGGAATGTGAAGAGACAGATTATAGAAGGCGTATTGTGCAACCAATAACTGATTGATAAGATGTGAAATTTCTAGTTCAATGCGATAATTCTCACAAAACATCTGAACTTTGTTATCAAAATTATTCACACAATGTACATTTTGAAGGTCAATAGGGGAAGGTACTCGATTCTGAGATGAAATTCTATTTTAAATGAATTTTTCTGTCAAGGTATTTTATGATGTATCTTGGATTTACCAAATTTTAAAACTCCTATAAAATTTTAAGAAGCTTTTTTATTCTACAAGTGTATTAGTCTTCATCTATAACATTAATACGTAGTGTCACTGAATTTAAATTTAAAAAAAAATATTATATCAAGTGGCTGAAATATTTTTTGAATCATTCATAACTTTAATTTTTTTATTTTCAAAGTTCTTTATAGCATTTGGAAGCAAAAGAGCTTCAATTGTCCAAATAGTTTTGTTGAACAGTTTTAATGCCCAAATTCTGACCATGAAAGGAATTTAAAATGTTATTATTTGATAAGCTTATAAATCAGAAAATATATTGTGGAATTTTATTAAATTGATTAATAAATTATAATTCAACAAAAACAACATTTTGATACTTATTAATAGAAAAAAATGTACAAAATATATGTAAATAGTTGGATATCAATGCATATTTGCTTTCCCTACACCCCACATAAAATAAATTGCGCAGTCCCATGTAAGTTTTGTCTGAGCATGCACTCAAAGGATGGAGAAGTTCTCTCCTAAGAACTAATACGTCACTACAACTCCTACTGCTGATAATTTTGAATCTCCAAGCATGAAACTCGCGCTGCCGTGCTAACTTATATATACGTCTTTCTGTATATAAACCAGCTTTTCGTAACTGTGCCAGGGTCTCACTGCGTTTACTTCCTACAATAGTTATAGGAACAGGAACTGAAACGATGAACTATTAGGCAATGCACATTACGAAAGAATCTATCTGAAATGACCATCAATCTAAAGAGCAATGTATCTCTTATCCAAAAAAAAAAGCTGAAACTTATCATCTTGGCTCAACTCAACGCTATCGAGAAGCTGAACAACGAAAACTACGATAGGTGGAAGCTGCAAATCGAAGCGGTCTTAATAAAAAACGACCACTGGGATATCTTCAACGGCACCGAAGCTAATCCTAAAGAAGATACCATTCCCGACGCCATTGAATAGCTACGGAGAGGGACTGAAACCGATCGAAAAGCTCGTGAGGATATTATATTGTCTATCAGCCTAAGTGAATTTTGTCATGTAAGACATGCAGAACGTACAACACTGTTTGGAACAAACTAAAAGCTGTATTCGAATCTAAAGGACCAAGCAGATAGGTGCCGCTTTTAAAACGGCTATTGTTCCGGAAAATGACTGATACGGAAACTATATTGGTCAAACAACAAACAACAAGGAATTTTTCATCACACTAGATAAGCTGAAAGAAATGGAGCTGGATATTGCCGATGATCTCTTATCCATTTTACTTCTATACAGCATTCCGGGTAATTTCGAAAATTTCCGAAGTGCCATTGAATCCAGATACGAACTGCCGAGCCCTAAAATTCTTAAAATAAAATTGTTGGAAGATTGAATCTCTAATAGATCTCTTTAATTGGACCTCTAATGTATCTGTATGTCGTCACAAGACCAGACATTACTTTCGCTGTCAATTTTCTTAGCCAGTTTAACAACAATCCAGGGAAAACATATTAGATAGAAGCAAAAAGAATCCTGAGACTATTGAAAGGAACTAAAAATCAAGGATTAATTTACAAACAATATGCAAAACAATTAATAGGATATGTGGATTCTGACTGGGCTTGAGATATCAACGACAGGAAATCTTGTACAGGATCTGTCTTCAAGCATGCTGGAGGAGGTATTTCTTGGGAACGAGAAAGCAACGAACTGTTGCATTATGAACCACAGAGGCAGAATATATGGCTCTCTCAGAAGCTACAATAGAGACTCTTTACCTGCAAAGATTTCTCAATCAACTTTCACAACAAGAGACGGAAGCATTGAAAACTGTGGTGTTTACTGACAATCAATCGTCTCTAAAACTTGTTAAAAACCCTATTTATCATTCGCGCTCAAAATATATTGACAATTCGTCATCATATTGTGTGAGAAGTATATGGAAATAATTTGTTTGATTTAAAATATTTACCATCTAATGAAATGCCTGCTGAAATATTAACAAAATGTTTAAATATTAATAAGCAAAAGATGTGTAGCAAACTAATTGTAGTAACATGTACTTGTAATTAATCTCATATATGTATAGATATTTATAAGTATACTTGCATTATATTTTAAGGCATTATAATGTTCTTTAGAAAATTGCATAATTGTGTTTGTATTTGAAATAAGCATTGAGAGGGGGGATTATTGGATATCAATGCATATTTGCTTTCCCTTCCCTCAACATAAAATAGATTGTGACGCGTCATGTAAGCTCTGGCTGCGCATGCGCGCAAATGATGGCGAAGTACTCTCCTGAGAACTAATACGTCACTATAACTTCTAATGCTGATGATATTGAATCTCCAAGAGTGAAATTCACTCTGTCGTGCTAACTTATGTATACGTCTTTCTGTAAATAAACCAGATTTTCGTAACTGTGCCATAGTTCTCACTGCGTTTATTTCCAACAGAGATAAAATTTATGACAAATTTATGAAAATAATATATATATATATATATATATATATATATATATATATTATTTGTGTGTGTGTTTGTGTGTGCGTAATACTGTTATGATTTTAAATAAATTTTAAAAAAAGATCCTACATTGAAATACTTATTGAATTTATTATTCTGTAAAAATGCGAATTATTAGTGTTTAATGAAAATAAAATCATGGTAGCAATATTTTCTTTAAATAGAAAAAATACATTTTCCTTTTATAATAATAATTCTTTTCAAAATTCATGAAATATAACTACAGGGGGGAATATTGCTCATTGAATAATATTAAAAACAGAGCCTTTTAATGTTTCAAAAGAAATAATTAACAATAATGCACTTATTAAATGAGCTTTAAAATTTAAACACAAAAAATTTCTAAAAATTATAAACATTTTTGAAAAGTATATTGACTATTGATATAAATAAAAATCCTATGATTATGTATGAAATAATATAAGAAAATCGTTGAATTCCTTAGCTATTCGCATACGAAAATTGTAAGTTAATATAGTAAATTAATTTTAAGACTTCCAATCAAAATGAAGTAGTTCGTAAGTAAAAACTAGTAAATTAATTTAGATTCTTACTTAAAAAAATTGACAGTAAATTAGAGTACTTACGAAAAAAGTTAGTAATAGTATTTAGTTTAAAAATTTTGAACTGAACAGCAATTTACCACATATGTCATTCTTTTTGGAATACTATCAGAATAGTTCAAAATATACAAACATTCTAAAGTATAAAAATAATGTCAATATTTTATAACGAAAATTATCCTAGATGTAAAATGAAACTAACATTGAAATTGAAATTGAATTTAAATACATAATATTAAAGAAGATAATAAATTACCAAAAACAATCGATAATATTCAGTTTAGAAATTAAATATAAAACTAACTGTAAATTATTGAAAAATGCATATTTAAGAAGAATTTTAACTATATTTGCCATTTAAAATAAGTATAAAATAAAATAAATCCTTACTTTGTGACGCATTTTTATCAATATGAAATAAACAAATCCCACCAATGTAATTATAAATGCAAGTCATTTTAGGAACAAAACAATATCTTAAGAGATCACAAATCAAAATCTTTCTTCCAAAATTCATTTCTCAAAAGGATAAAAAAAAACAATCTTATCTCAGTTTAATTGGGATAGCTGGACCAAAATATTTCTTTTCATATTTTGCTGTATTCGAGTTTAGAAATGAATTGTTTTGACTTTTCAAAAGAAACTAGTTCCATTATTTTTCATTCAAGAATACTCAGAATTTCCACATACTTCCAAAGATGGTTTTCACAATTCTATTGTTCTACAAAGCGTTTCATTTCGACTAGAGTGTAGATGAAGGCTTTAATTATTGACATTAATCTTTATTTCCCCCTCACTGTTTCAGGTAATTCTGTTCTCAAAACTGAAGAACTATTATTTATGCTGTAAGTTGTTTTTGTTTTCGTGATCAACATCGTTGAATAGTCTTATGCTCATTATTTGTATTCGCAGAAGAGGTTTATTTCAAATTACCCTCAAAATATTTTCTTAACCTTTATTTTTTGTCTGATACTTGTACATACTGTTGGTCAAAATTGAGAAACGTTTCTCCATGATTCAAATAAGGAAAAAAAAGTTGGGAATACTAATTTTTTAAATATGGATTAGAAATTGTATCAATGTGTGAAATTACATAGGTGACTTCTCAAAATAGTTATTTAGTCCGTGTTAAAATATGCATTTTTCAAAAAATGTTTTTAACTATATTTTCATATCCACCCTGAAAGCTATATAATTGAAAAGTCGATTACATCTTCTTTAAAGACACGCCACACTTTAAGCCGCGAAACATTTAATTTAAATTGTACTTATTATTTCATACTCATATTGCAAATTTTCTTTGTATTTTATACTTGGTTATGATTGAAATAAAGTAACTTGAATCAAATCTTTCCATTTTTCCTTCTTACAGTTATACAATTATGAGCTAATCAGAATGATTATTTATAGAAAATGAATTTTTCGATCAATGGATTTCTTAGCAGATTGCCATTTGTGAAAAAGTATTGAAAATCTCTGGAACCTGTGTTTAAAAAAAAAAGCCCAAGTACATAAAGAGAAATACTACATGTACAGTTGATTCTTCAAATATAATTCATAATTCTGTTTGAGTTTTAAATTTACCATTAATGATGTTTGTAATAATATATTATTTTCCTTTTAAATATGAGCACAATTCCAAATAATAAGGTGAATTGCTTTGAAAATATAATTTTTTCTTTATAAACGAATCTATAGATGTTAATGTATAGATTTTATTCATTGAAATATTTAAGTGTAAATGTATTGTATTCGAATTAGTACAAAAAATATTTTTGTGTGCTCAATTGAAAGAGGTTTACTAAGAAGATATTATTGGTTTGAAAAATTAATATTAATTTTCATTAAACATTTTTTTTTTATATTTCCAACATTAAACCTTGTTAATTATTAAATATATAATAAAGAAATGTATTATCTAATTTGATGTATTTAATGATTAAATATATAAAATCATTCTACAATTTTTTTTTTTCTAAAGGAATGATTCCTTTTAATTAAATAATTTTTTCAATTTTGATAAAAAACGCGATGCTTAATACATCGTGTTGAAATTTTATAAAAATGTGCTGTACTATGCACACTAAT
>BMAW01093663.1:153497-204008 GCA_019974015.1 Nephila pilipes
TATATATATATATATATATATACATATATGAACACTTTCTATTAATTTAATTAAGTTTTCACTTACAATTAAGAAATGTATTATATAAAATTATTCATTGAAATATGTTTGACATAAACTCGAAATTGTATTTCATTTTCCTTCTATAAAAATTAATTCAAATGATTACTTCAATTTTTAAATATATAAATACGTACAATGCATAAAATATGGTCAATTCAAATATTTTTGTTATTACTTTGTTCTATTATTTTTTTAGAAATCATGTTCTATTAATTTGATTTTGCTATTTACAGTTCCAAAAATAAAATACAATCTGAATTCTTGAAATTTGATATGAATGCTCTCTGTTAAATTTATTTAAGTGGATTTAAAATAAAGCGTTACACAACAATAGAGAGCAGTTACAAACATACACTTTAGAATGTGCAATCACAAATATTGATGTATCTCAGAAATTATATTAATTATAAATATAAGCTTTGTATGTTAAGCAGCATGTGTAAAAGTTTATACATAATTGTATATGTCTAACAAATTTCAGGAAAGTTCTCTTTTTGCAAAATATATTTAGAAACACACTAGGAGCAGTATAGTAACATTTGTGAAGAAATAATGACATTACTAGTAGGAAAAAAAACCATATATATATATATATATATATACATAAACACAGACATAAGAATAGTTAATAATCTTATATTCCTTTTAAGGTTTTTGCCTAATGTCAATAGAAATGCTACGAAACTTGGGACAAATTTCCAGTAACAGATATTTCACGATGTTTAATATAAGTGTGTGATTCCGTAACGCATGCTATCATTTATTCTAATGAAGTGACGAAAGTCATGGGAGAGAAATATTACAAATAGCCAAATGGTAGTAGCATTCGGTAAGAAATGCTTAACGCATAGTCTGAGCTTTTATTTGTACTCAATTAATCCACGAGAAAGTTTTTCTGGCTGGATTATTGCCGCACGAAGAGAATACGCATATTTTGAGTGCAAAGTGTTAGTTTGAGATATATGAAAATAGCATTGATTTTCGTAAATTGTTAAGGAATTTATCGTTCCTCGATCATAGTGGTAACATACTGAAGAGAATATTTAATTTCACGCATTACTTCCGACCACGAATAACACAGGGACCATCCACATCTACTTAATGATTGAGACCAGCGACATATGTTACCAGAAAATCAATATTGCGTCAAATAATGATAACATTCAATGTGTTACGTACGAAAGATTAATCCGTGAGGACAGTGCGGCAAAATTTGGGGATAGGATAGGTCAAAAATTGATTGACTCGACTGCTTTTACTAACAACACCCCATAGGTTTCATGGTTTCTGCTGTTCTCACAAGTGCACCGGCAGACCCATAGATGATCAGATAAATGTTGCTGGAAATAAACACGATCCCAGTAGGTAAAACTTGAAATAGTTCGAGTGTGGCGCACAACTTGAACCCAAACTGTCAATAAGGCACTGTGTAAGCGAGAAGTGGCTCGATTCGAATGACTCGAATTCGCTCGATCGAATGACTTGTTTTTGCATGTCTTGGTCTAGGTCTTTGGTTAAATTCAACCAATGGAAAAGATTATGTTCAGCTGCTTGGAAACCATTTTCACGCATTCAGGAACTTTATGTACACGAACAATGAAGGGATTTTCCAGAATGATAATTGTGCCATTTCGGAGAAGCAATTTAATTCAGGGTAGGTTACAATAATTTTCTAGACATTTGCAGGGAATAATTTGGCCACCTAAGCGGCAAACATGAATATCAGCGAACATATATGCGACGTGATAGAAAGATCAGTTAGTGCACCGATTCTAGCTACACTTTCGCATTTATGGACGGCTGTGACGGTAGCAAAGATGAATATTTATTCAGGCACTTCAGATGATTAGTTGAGTCAATGTCGCGAGGAGCTCCTGAACTGTTCCTAAGTGAAGGAGTTTTCATTCTGTATTAGTAGGTATCTTTTGACTTTTTGTAGCTAATTCGATACATATAAATTATAAAATTTAGCAACATTTCATAAATATGTTCTTTTCACTTTAATATAATAAGTTACATTCATTTTCATTACAGTAAAGATATAAAATCTCTAGAATATATAGCATATAAAAAATGTATTGATTCAGTTTGAGATAAGTATACAAAAATTAAATTCTGAATATGGTAAGAAAATCAGAATTTTATATTAATTTTTGAATATTTTTCTTCTATTTGATAAAAGGAGAAAATCTGCACTGAATCCAAGTATATGATTTAATAATATATTCTAACATTTAACTACAATTCTTTTAACATTTACCAACTTACCCCTCAGGACTTACAGCATGAGAATGGCAAATGACTAAAACATATTTCAAATTTGTAAAAAACATAAAAGATGATGATATTTTTACTTATAAAAAACCTTTCTGAAGTGTTTCATTTTTACTTACATATTTACAGTTTCATGCTGAAAATGAAAGCCAAATTATCTTCAAAATCAAATTGTCTTTAAAATTAAACTACACCTTGAATTTCTTAACAAGAAACAAGTTACAATTAAAATGAAGTTACTTTTTATAGTTATATTTATCCTAATTATTTACATGTCAGGAAAAAATAAGATAGTAACCATTTGATATTTTGACATCTAATATATGATTAGACAAAAAGTTGGTGCAATGATCACATTAAAAAATAATCTCACATTAATGTGACATTTTGGATTTTACCATCATATTTAACCCCGCTTACCGCTATGTATGCTTCTTAGCTTCCTCTTGCTACGACATCCAATAGCAGTGCGCGCTCTCGTAACTTTAATTTCCAACTAGTTTCGGCAGTTCCTTTCTCTGCCAAACACCCAGGGGCTTGTTGCCTTGATCCTAATTATGATAGCAACTTAAATTACGATAAAACTTTAACTAATTATGCTCTTTAAATTTATAAACTATGATGAGAGGGTAAGTTTAATATTTTTAAATAGGAACCTCATAAAATTAGCCGTTACCGTTACCGTTACCATCCTGTTTAAAGCATAGTATTTTATTACATAACTTAGTCTATCATCGTAAATTTAGAACTTGAATTTCAAAATCAATTCTAGAATAAAGTTAGTTTTGTTTCTAAGAATTTTGGCTTAGACATTGGATTTCAGCATTTCAATATTTGTCAATCCCAAATTTTTGAACAATATATTATTCTCTATTCAAGATTTTAACATTTTCTTTAAAGCAATAAATCTTATTACTAAACGTTTTTGCTTATAATGAGAATTTAAGGATTGAATACATCATATTGTCTATTTATAATCTATTGAAAATACAAGTAAAATTCATCATACTTTTTGAACAATTGTATGCGTTAAAATATAAATTGTATAACTTTATTAAACAGCAGGGAAATAATTTTGTAAGTGGTTCAATCTCTAAATCAGAACGACGTTATTGTAAAACTATTTCAGAATTTATAATAGATCATTTTAACATTGTGTTTCAATATTCTGGACAGGTGCCATTTTATTGCAAATTTTATGTATATTTTTATCTAAAAAATATTTTCTTCTTGTTTTACAGTATGGTATATTTAAAAAATACTTTACAATTTTTTATCATGGGATGAAAATGTATACGTGTTGTAGTTATTCAAATTTATTTTAAATTTTAAACATTTTTTCTTAATCAGAATGTGTTTGGATTTTGAAGCCAGTTCAGTATTTTAACTGGTTAAGTATATATATATATATATATATATATATATGTGTGTGTGTGTGTGTGTACAGTATTTTTTTAAATACTAAAATTTCTTCGTATGGCAAATCAAAAGAAAAGAAGAAAAAGTAAAAAATTATATTTTTCTTTGACCAATTAAAAATTAAATGAAAATGTAGTGATGTACTGAATAGGACTATCATCATAATAGAAAATAAATTGAAGGTTTTTCAATGCAGCGGAAAATTTTTGACTAAAGGCTGAAGTGTTTTGTGTGGTCATAAATTAGATAGACATTTAGGCAGACAGACAACACCTCAGTTTCTTGTCTAAAAACTTCAGCAGATCTGAATAATTTTTTTTCAGACAGCTGAATGATGCTAAACTGTCATTTTTTCAGTATATTTTTATTTAACTTCTTACTGGCAGAAGAAAAATTATTTTTATTTGTTAATTTTTTAATCTTATTATTCGTAGACATGTTTTTAATATTTTATACATATTATTCTTTTATTTTTTTACCTTTATTTCAAAAAAAATTATTTTTGCAGTCTTATAACTATATATTGTATTGTCATTAAAACTGAGCTTTGAGTAGTCTGCGCTAGTCTATCGGGAAGTGGGAAAAAATTAATAAAAGTTTTAGTATCAATCAGATACATAGTCTGATAAAAATACTGGCATCAAACGGATACATAGTGTGATAAAAAGACTGGTATCAAACGTATACATAGTCTGATAAAAAGATTAGTATCAAATTAATACACTTACCTGATACAGGTAAGTGTTGATTATTTTATAACAAAAATCCTATTATCTAATAATTGTTTTTTATTTGTAGTTTTAAAATTGAATTAGTTGTAGCCATCCAAACTGAAATTGCATGAAAAAAATTTCAGGTTTTCTAGTATATCGGAAAGTAGATGAAAAATTGACGCAAATATTTATGCTGAACTAACACACAGTGCAAGGTAACAAATATGTTGGTAAAGAAACATCTTACTTTCTCTATACATCAACCAATGAACGCTTTGATTAAATATCGCATTCTCTGTTTCATATGCATAATGGTATATTTTATTCTCGCTCAGACATACAGAAGTTATGTGAGTGAAAGTCTACTTAAACGTGTACATAAATTATTGTTGCCAAAAAGTTCAGAAGGTATTTTGGATATAATGGTTGGCATAAATGTCCCACTGGAAAGAAAAATAAAAAGTAACATCTCTTAGACCGATGAAGTTTGTTTACATTATGAGAAGGGGAAGAATGAGTATGCTATTATCCAGGAAAAAGTAGATCTATCAACACTTATCACATCTGCTCACCGCATCGATAAAACATTTTGGCTCCTTTTCCTTACCTTTGAAGTATAGAATAGAATGTATATTTTTTTAGCTTCTTAAAGAATACTACGTAGTTAATACGGACAGCCTCTCCTTGGAGAACTTTGCACCTTCGGAAAAATATGTAGGACAATAATAATTGGGAATTCAGTATATATTATTAAGCATGTTTAACCTATATTGATTGGGTATAAAATAGTTAATAAATACTTTCATGAATCCAAGAGAAATGCAGGCTTCTGATGTACACTGGTGCTAAAAATGAAAAGAATTTCCGCTTTTGAGTGATTATTTTCTGAAGTATTGCATTTCTAGCATAAATAATCCTAGTTACCCGTTTCAGAGTTAATGGATTTTCAACTAAATTCACACTACTTTCAAGTCTAAGTATACAGTGAAGAAGAAACAGAAGTTTATATTTTTTAGTTTATTTATATTGCTTTAATTATGGGAATGCTGTATTTGTCTACAAATAATAACAGCTCCTTTAATCAAGTTTGGAATAATATTCAAATAAATCCCTTACCCACTTGTTTGGGTTAGAGCGAATTGAATCACTAAATCCGGTGGTTCGAGAGTGTATATCAAAGTTCACTCACTCTAGAAGACTTTTCTAAGCAGTTTGTCAGCTATGGAGGAACGTTCACCCATGTCAATTCCACTTTTTACTATTAATCGCTATTATCTAACCATTAACTTCCAACTCATCCAAAGTTAAATTTGTCTTCGCTTATGTATATGTTTTTCGCTATTAAATTCATAACATTTATTAGTTAATATAATTTGCATAGATCCTGTTTCTTTCAGTTATGTAAATGGTTGATTTTTTGCAATTCAATTTATAAAAAGTCCCCAAGGCTAGTTAAGAGAAAATCGCAGGCATACCAACTTTACAATTGTAATGATACGACATATGCTCATCAAACAATTAAATATAAAAAAATATTATACAACAATTATGGAAGACATGCTTGGTGTATGTACGACTATTCAGTACAGGAAAACATATTCAGTGGTAGTCGTGGACGACTATGCATAAAACTCTCCTTGAATGGAACCGGTCTCACTAAATTATTTCCAAACGCTACAAAGAACGCTGTGCTTTACATAAAAAGTCTTGTAATTTGTCCTCGAGAGTGCCTCGCTTTGTGTTTCTGGATCATTCAATAGCATATTCTAATATTAAATCATCAGTGGTTACACATTTTTATTATTTATTTTAGAAATTCTTAAAATGTGGCAAAATAAAAACGAGTAACGGGAATTTCAAGCGTATTAAACTCCAACTAGATACTAGGAATTTTCGTATGATGTTAGTTGATTCACGAAATTCTTATCGTAAATGAACCGTAGCTTTTGTTAATTATAATAGGAATATTGAAGGATATTGTATATTATTGATATGATAGCATTATAAAATACAGAGATTTTAATAGTTTAGGGAGTTGTATTACAGAGAGCGAGAAATATTGGAAGGTTAGAACATTGAATCGAGAAGTGTGCTTACGCAGAGAAAAAAAGAGAAAGAGAACTGTATGATTCTACATTAGTGATTAGTAATCACCTGTCAATGTAAATTGTAATAGGATCCAAATTACAAGTTTTGTTCTGATTCAGATCTAATTGGACATGTCAAATAAGTAGAAATTTAAAAAAATTAATCTCAATGTTCGGAAGCGTGTTGAGACCTTTTTCACATTCGTGATAATAAGCCTGTTGTGTTTTTCTTATAATTGGATAAAGAATAAATTAACTGCTTGTTATTAATTGATAGCTTTTGACTGGCTTTTACTTGGCTAAATTTTATTAACTACACAATAAAGTGCAACAGTTGAAACTAGGGCGTCACAAATTCAAACACATAAAACTCTCCAAAATGTACGAAAGAGAGAAATTTGAAGTTTGGAACGTGCGCCTAAATAATTTTCATGCACACACACATATATATATATATATATCCAACACTCATGCATATCCTTATATAATTGGCAAAACAATTTTGCATCTTTATTTGGAAGTCAGAAATTTATCATTTCGGCACTTGCCTTTTGAGAAATTTACCAAACATTCAATGCTCTTTATTCTTAACATCCTGTCTTTAATAGTAATTAGCTTGACCAGTTGTAGCTACTGAGTGTTTATTGGATTTTTTCTTACTTCTCTGTTATATAAACCTTTCTAAATTCGAGTGTCGTAGGCAAGATTTATTAAAGCACGTACGGAAGCATTACAATGCCGGATTAGCCAGTGTCAGTTTAATTTTGACTAGGATATTTGAGATAAATCTTTTTTATAAAAAATTCTAATAATTGCAACGTAAAATTGACAAATGTACTTGCATTTTGAATATTATAAAGTAAATATTATAAATATCTAACAAACTATTTGGTAATTCTAGTTTTTAAACATTGAACTAGTTGAACATTAATTTATTCAAAATTTACTTGCTTTGATAAAACAATATTGAAAAAAAAAATAACAAGTCGATATGAATTTTAGTTCAAACAAGCAATAACAGCCTACTCAATGGAAGGAACAAACATTGCTGTTTTTTTAAAGAATTATTTGATATCACGTTGCTTCTGCGGAGTAGTATATCTTGTCAGTATCCGAGAACAATGTACATGCGTCAGAAGTCTGTTCCAACCAGATTTCATATTCATTTTTCAGGACTCCTTTTTCATTCAATTCTATCGTATAAATCTGGGTTTCTTGTGGGTTTACAAAGTTTGAAGAACTAAGCCAATCCGTGAGAAAAAATCCGATAGCGATACGATAGATCGCTGACGATGAAGATTGTGACAAATCATCGAAAAACGGATTAATGTATTTATTTAATAGTAAAATATAATTAATAAGCAACGCGATGTGTATTGGCTCATATTTTTGAAACTCGGCTTTGTGGATACTGACACACACACACACACACACACACACACACACACACACACGCACGCACACACACACACACACACACACACACACACACACCACACACACACACACACACACACACACACAACACACACACACACACACACACACACATATATATATATGTATGTAGGGAATGTTTGAATCCTGAACAGATTTTACGTACATGAGCACACAATACACAGCACGTCTTTAGTTGAATTAAGACTGGAACATCTGATGAAGCGATGGGTCTTTAGTAGAATTAGGACATCAACGTATATACAGCACTGCTCACAAGTCTGTTGTCACGACGATTTCGGATATTGTGGCCACCACTACATTGTGCAAGAAATTTATATGAGTTTCACAAAAAATGTCTCCAAAAAGTACACTATACCAAAATTCATTTATGGCTTATCGCTCTTTCATTGAATTTCATAAAAATAAAAACAAAATTCATTAAATGAATGAACTAACCGATTTAATTTTTACTTCGTAACTTGAAGGTTTTTTAAGAAGCAGAAATTAGGGTTTTTAATATTACAATTAAGTAAAAATATTCCAAATATATCTAACATTAAGTTTTCTTTTCTAAAAGTGCATTCTCTTTTTTCCTTTCTTTCTTTCTATCAGTATGAATAAAAGTTTATTACACCTAATTTTAAGTAAACATAAAACACTCTAAAGGAAATTAGAGTAAAAAATAATTTATATTTTCTTCTTTTTTTCAATGTATATTTAAAGTATCTAAAGTTTGATATACGGAATTTGATATTTTACATACTCCTTAGAATATATCTGAATTTAAAGAGGTTTCCATAGTAAAAAAAATCGTTTTTATATTTACCTATGTTTTCTTAATGTTTTTGAGAGACCGTTATTATGTAAATTTTCTTTCTTTTCTTGACAGGTAAACGCCAAATCGTTACTTTTCTTGCAGCTTGATACAAGTATTTTTATCTATCTTGCACGTTAACACACTAATGTAGAGGAATGTTAAGAAAAATTGGTATTAGATAAAATGCTTTGAATTTAGCTGAAACTCATAAGTGAAAAACTCATATTTTTTTTGTAGGTATTTATCGCACACGATAACACCATTATATGTAGATGCTTTTCCCGAACGATTCCATGAAAATCTGGGAAGGGGGGGATTTGAACATCCTGAATCTCTACTGGTTTGCTCTACTGCAAAGGGCAAGTTGTCTAACAGGGTAATTCATTTCCGGATTCATGGGTGACTTCAATTTATTTACTAATCCAATGAAATTGAATTATTACTTTTATTCTTGATTAAATGAAGTAAGACTATTTAGAATAATGTACAGGTTATTTTGATTTAGAGAACTCGCTCATCAGAAAAACATGGATGCAGCTCAAATTTATAGCATGTTGGCGATGGGCATTGAAACTCGCGCTGGCGATCGTTGTTTAACAACATTGGCAGAAAGAAAAAAAAAGGGGGGGGGAAGCAAGAGCTAAACACTTCTCAGATTGTTCAGTAATGGGGGAGCTGCGTAAGCTATCACATGACTCTGATTCGTGGTGCCATCTGCTGAGCAATTGAGGAACTAGTTTTACAATATAATTGAAAATATAGTTAATAAATTGATAATTAGCTGGAAAACTCTGTCTCTGTCTCTCTCTCTCTCTCTTTATATATATATATATATATATATACAGTGGTTATAATTATACATTCCGATTAAATAATAAGAATTATGACAAATGCTAATTACCTAAAAGTAAAAAAAAATATACTTTAATGAGTGTAAGTTATAAAAATCTTTAACAACAATGTTTGTTGTTGAGACATCATAGACATTAAACTAGAACTGCAATCTGTGAGTATCGACCTTCAATACACATAAACATTAAAGTGAGAATTGTGTTCAGAGACTCACGTACTTTTCTTTCTCATGGCTCGTTCAAATAACGTGCTCTCTTGAGTTATATTACTTCTTACTCTTTGAGTCACTGAAAAAAAAGGGAACAATTGATCCCTTAAGTACCCTTTTGGATGAAAATAGATCATTCTCTTTACGAGATAGCTGGAGCTATTTGACGAAGAGACTGGATCATTCTGTTTGAGAAATGATTGTTTGAAATCGTGTTGATTGCGGTTAAGTCTAGAATTGGGTGATGCATGGATTCATTAAACACCCCTAGATGCCAATTGGGAGCAAAATAAACATTTTCTATGATGAAGCAAGCATTAGATGCTCGAAAGATTTCTTTTAAAAAAACGAGTTTTGTCGTAATAAAGCCTGTGAAATGGCACTTATCGTCTTGATTTGAAAATATATTAAGATTCAATGAAATATGATAGATTAAATAGTCATGAAATTTCACACTGTTAAAAATGTCACATTTGAATAGTAGCTTTGCCAAAATTCATGTACAAGTTTCTTAGAAAACGTATCTTAATTTAAAAGACCTGCTATTAAACAACTAGACAAGTTATAGCCTTTATGGACAAACTAAAATTAAACCTAACATTTTTATGTTTATAAAAGAAATACATATTCAGGGCGATCACCACATATTGTAGGAGCAAATTAGAATAACAGAATATATATAGAACGTAATGAACACACAAGCTTCCAACACTTTTTTTCAGCATATTCGGTATCACTTTTTGAATGGCTTTAGATAATCACGTTTTCAATTCTTCAAAGTTCACTGGGTGATTTTTTTTAAATGGTCTCAAAGAGAAAAACATCGCAAGGAGTTATATCAGGGCTTCTTGAGAGCAACTGATAAAGTTCAAATTCGTCATACACTGTGCGATCAATCCATCGTAGAATATTTTCGTGATTTGGGTGGTGGTCCTATTGAATATCAACAGTTTTATAAATTTTTACAAACACCTTTGCCTCATAAAAATAGTAGCAAATGAATGGTTAAACGGGAGTTATGGCAATTCAGCTATGTTGTAGCGCAAAATTGCTCAGCCTTTAATAAAATCCCAATGTGTGTTTCCTGTCATCTGTTTTTTTTTTTTTTTCATATTTTCCTTTTGACAAATTTTACATATATATATATATATATATATATAAATACATAAATATAGATGTACGCTTTGAATTTTATTAAATAAAATTATGGTATTCTAAGTTCTTTTTTTTTTCCTTTTGTTATTATTATTTTTTTTCAGTATCTTAAAAGTTATTTTTTATTTACTTATCAGTCCAATATAATTTGTGTGCGAGCCTCAGAGGTCTGATCGTCTGACTCTAGAATCTATATTTTTACACAGTGAACAGCAGTTAGAAATAACTTTTAGTATCGTTTGAAATTCCGGGGCGCAATACTAATATCTTTTTTCGTTATTTTACCTTTGTGTAATCTATGTATTTTCACACATCTGCTTTCTTTTTAAAAATTTTCATGCACAAATTTCAATTAAGCAAGTGAATAAATATTTTCAATTATTTAACTTTTTAACATCAAAGTTTTTATTTGAAAGTGCATGAACAACTGTTTGTTTTCTGTGCAACTTGTAAGCGATGTTTGTTAATTTCATCTTCACGTCTAAATGTTAATGTCCATTGTTTTTCCTATTTCAGTTTTATGTTTTGTGTTTTCAATAATAATTATATTCAATAGTTGTGTTAGGTTTAGTTTTTATTAATTTCTTATAGTATCTTATATATTTAAATATATTATTTTTCAATCTTTTTTTTTTTTGTTTTCTTCAAATGTATTAAATTTTACATTTTTTTCAATAATTATATCTTCTTTGATATTTCTAGTATTTGTGAAATAATTTTTCTTTTCCTTTATATTATTTGGAATTTTATGTAATATTTTTCTTGTTCAGTTAAATTTTAAGGCTTCGTTTTAATACATTTTCCTGTTAAGAACGTCCTCTGTTTGATATGTCTTCTTTTTTATTGCTTCAGTGGTGATGCCTTGCATATTGTTTTAAATTTTCTCTATTAAAATAATTCGCAGTAATTTTTCTATTAATATATTGGTGTTTGACTACATCTAAATTTCAAATTATATACATATACATATATTTATACGCACACTAATATATATATAATTTTTGTTCTTTTCTTATGCAAGATTATAATTTTTTTTATTTCTGCTACGTATAATGGGTCAGCATTCTTTCAAATATTTGATCTCCGACTTATAATTTATTTCGCAATTTTTTTCTTTTTCTATTGTTCTAGGTTTTTGTAATTTCAAAAAATGAATTTGAATTTGAACTTTTCTTGAATCTAAAAAAAAAATATATGTTGTTTTTCTTTCTACTTTAGAAATATATTTCTTTTATTTTAATTCTTGATTCTGTAATAATTTTATTTAGTTATTTCATTTTATTGTTATAATACTGAAATATTTTTTTAATTATAATCACACACACACACACACATATATATATATGTATATATAAAAAATTATTAAATCAAATAAAAATTAACAATTAGTCTAAAGATGAAAAAATTAAAATTAGTAAGGAAACAAATATTTTAACTATTAAATATAAATCATAATTAACGTTACCAAAACGAAACTTTACTTAAGGAAATTGCATAGAATAGAGTTACGTTTATAAAAGAAATATTGGGCACTGTAGTTTATTTTTACATAAATAATTTCATGTACACTAAGTATGTAATACTATTAAAAGGGAAATATAATACATAAGAATCCTGTCTAAAACGTATCCGACATTTGGCCAGAAAAAATATTTCGAATACCTGACGGAGTTGGGACCCTAATCCCCTTCAAAGTAGGCCCATTGTTCTTGCACACACTTAGCCCACCGATCCTTCCACTGCTGGAAACACCTCTGGAAGTCTTCGTTTGGAATGGTGTTCAGCTCCGTTATCGCGGTCCGCATTATCTCTTCTCTACTCTCAAAACGGGATCCTTTCAGTGGTGTCTTCAATTTTGGAAACAACCAGAAGTCGCAAGGAGCCAAATCTGGAGAGTAGGGAGGTTAGCAAATGGTTGTAATTCAATGTTTGGCTAAGAAAGTGTGGATCAATTGGGATGAATGGGAAGGGGCGTTGACATGATGCAAGTGTCAGTTGTTCGCCGTCCGCGTGTTTAGACTTTTGCTAGACTTTTGACTCTAGTCTTTTGCCGAACTGCGTCACGGAGTCGCCGGAGAACATCTTGATAGTACTCCTTTGTCACTGTTTGTCTTTCTGGTGCGTATTCGTGATGCACAATTCCACGGACATCAAAGAAAACAATCAGCATCACCTTGATTTTGCTTAGCACCTGCCGCACTTTCTTCGGCCTTGGAGGATCAGGATGCTTCCATTGCGACTACTGTCTTTTTGTTTCTGGGTCGTACCCTTACACCTATGACTCATCTCCAGTTATCACGGTGTTCAAAAACCCAGGATCAGTGTTGGAGGTGTCCAGAAGGTACTGTGCAACGTCAAAACGGAGGTCTTTTTGTTCCGGCGACAATAACTTGGGTACGAATTTGCAGCCACTTGGTTCATGTTCAAATCTTCACACAAAATTGCATGTGCAGAATCTTTACTCACTCCAACCGCTTCTGCATTCTCCTGCACTGTCAAACGACGATTTGCCATCACCAAATTTCGCACCCTCTCAACATTAGCAGTTTGGGGCCTGCCACAACGCTGCTCACTCTCCGCTGATCTGCGGCCATCTTTGAATCGGTTGAACCACTCCTTAATTTGTGTTACACCCATCGCATCTTCTCCAAACACCTGTTGAATCTTAGGAATTGTTTGGCTTTGAGAATCACCAAGCTTTTGACAGAATTTGATACAGTATCTTTGCTCAATTCGTTCAGTCATCTTGCGAGAAAACTAAATCTGACGAACACTATGAACAGCACCTTACTTGACGACCACCAGCCAGTGACTTGCACAAGCGAACGTGGTAAAAAACTTCACGCATGCGCATTAAGGTTCCTCCTTCCACCATGCACTAAGGTGCCGCCTTAGAATCACTTCTTAGCGCTGGAAAAATTAAAGTCGGGTATTTTTTAGACAGGCTTCGTAATGTTTCGGTCTTCTATTTTTAATGATACATTATCTTATAATCTTTAGTATAAAATAAAATTGAAGAAAATTGCGCCAATGTATTGAATATAAAAGTTAACAAATGAGGTAAACGTAATTGTTTTTACACGATATGTGTAAGAAATCAGAGTAAAAGTTTATATTATGCATGAGATATGAAAAACTGTTTCCAATCTTAAAAATCAGAAAAAAATAATACAATACTTTTTTACTTTTGTTATAGTTGAATTAAATGACATTATGTAAGGGCTGTCGACAAACATTTTCGTTATAATTAATAAAACAAAAGTTTTAAAACTATAACTTACCATTTAATGACTTTTCCCTAAATTTAATAAATATTTCGACGTTCCCCTCGTTGGTGATGTAACCAAAAAGTAGGTAAAATAAAGATTTAATCATCAGCACAATCTCGTCCTCGTCATCTTACTTGCTGAGAGGAAAACATTTGCTCAAATAGTTGTTACTGAGACTTGTTTTGAAAAGTCTAAAACATTTCAGTCAAATCCAAACAAGTGTCGATGGTGTTTTCTTTCAGAGCACAAAACTCAAAATGTGGACAAAATGGACAAAACTCTATATTGAGGTTGTAAAATTCGGGGGCTTCTCACAAATGAATACAGCATTACATTATTCGTCTCTAACGTCACAATTAGAAAAATAATATTAAACCACATTTTTTTTTTAGAATTTGACTCGATCTTGTTGAATCAAAACAAATCAGGTTAAATAAAAATCGGGTAAAATAAGTTCGTGTAAAAACATAACTGGGAATACAATACAATTGGATTTCTTTATGAAACGGAATAACTTAGCAATCTGAATAAGAATATATATAAATAAACGCTACATCAAAATATATAGTAATATTTAGCAATAACTAAAAATTACTGGATCTTCTTGTATAATATATAATACACTATCTAAGTTAATTACGATTACAATTTGGCACTCATTTTCTTTCCTAATGCATTATAAAGAGATTAATTTATACCTAAATTTTAATATTTTTTCAGTTTGAAGTAAATTTAAAACCATTTTTTCTTATTTTACGAATCAATATTAAAAATGAAATACCAATTATCTCTCTATTTAAACTAATGAAATACGTATAATCTCTTAAGCAAGGCATTAATTATCAAATAATATTTTATACACCATAAATACAATAGTGTTTAAATTTACTAAACGCTTTCACAAATTACAATGTATCATACAATATTAAATATCCATTTCATGTAACGTACGAATATATATCATGTAACTTAGTATTATAAGAATTGTACAGTATGACATTTCTATTAAAAATATATATTTTTCAAAAGTTGATCAGGAAAAGTATAACTATTTAAAATTTACATCGAGTTTTCTTATAATTTATGTATGTTCAATTCAAATAATTACATGAATACTTTTAAAGTAGCTAATGCTAAAATCTTCCTCTTAAAATTGATTATAAGAATGATCGCAAAAGTGTTTAATGCGTATAGGAAAGTAAATACATTTATTTTTGATTCTTCCATTTATATCTTGCTGAATTTTTAAATGCAATTATTATGTTTAATTTTTTTTTTGAAACCAACCATGATATTTTCTTCTTCAATTTCAAACAGACATATTTTCTATTTATTCCGAATGTGGAGAATGGTACACATTTTTCTGCAGACTTTGTTTCAAGAGCAGATTGGAAAAAAAAAACTGCTGCTGAGAATGCTTTTAATTATTAAAATGCTTGCTTGTCATTTCTTAAACTTGTTAATTGTAACCTTCCTTAAATTTTAGTAATTAATTTCTTTGCACTAACTTTTTCTGATACTTATTACAATATATAAAAATAAATAGACTAAATTTGTTCTAAATTGCTTCTAGATATAAAACTTTGCTGAATGATAAGATTGTTCCATTAGATTATGTACCGAAGAGAGGATTTAGATTTTTTTCTCCAACGAAATTTGTGATTTTACAATATAACATTATTCAAAACATTTACTTTTTAAAATGATTACTTTTTAATATGATAATGGTTGTCTTAAAAAATATTAATTTTAATTCTTGTGCTTCAAAATTATTAAACATAATAAATCAATATGACAATTTACCTAATCCTCACGATTGATATCTGAAAAATAGAAAAGTTTCAATTTACTTAAAATTTATTGTAAGCAATATCTGACATAACAAAAAATACTCTCCCATTTTATATATATGTATTATTAAATTTCACTATTATATATTTGAATTTATGTTTAAAAATAATAAAACATTACAGCCCTACGAGAAGTATCCTGAAAACTGTCAAGAAAAAAAAGTAAACAAGTATTACACTTTTTTTTGTCATCTAATATAAAACATTCCTGTTAGCTAAATATATATTTGATAAGACCAATCTTGTCCACGAAGAAAAATATATACTCTAAAATTTCTTTCTTTCTAATATTTATTTATTATTAAATTCCGACTATTTATAATGATTAACTAATGCCACTTAATTTACAATAACTGAACTATTTTATACCGCTTTCTTTTTTTTAAGTAATATTTCATATTTATTTCAATACAGAAATTTGCTACAGATGAGATGATAAGGAGCATGTCTGAAAATCTTATGATGCACAAGTAAAATATCTTTCGAAACAGAGTCGAAAATTTAAGTAATTTTAATTTGAAAATTTCTTAATAACAAATTCTAGGAATTGAGAGAGTTAAAGTTATTTTTATTGTTATCAGAAATTTACAGCAATCATAATTGTATAGTTTAAACTTTAAAAAGGGAATTTGAACACATTCTAACACACACATCTGTAAGCCAAATGTATAACAGTCAACATGTTTCACATTATATTAATGATAATCTATAATTATAAATTTGTGTCTTGATTGAAAGTAACATTAATATAAACAAATGCTGCACATGGTTGTCTATACAAGAGAGTATGTTAAGACTTTACGATTCTGCAGGTTTCTTCAATCTAAGGCTTCCTGTAACCGAGCAAATGAACAATACAACTATAATTTACAACATTATATACATAGGGATCAAATAATATGTAAAATAAATTATATTAGTTATCAGGTTATTTCTTAATAACAATTAAATCTATAGAATACTTTTCAGTAATTGTAATAAAAAGAAGTATTTATCTAAATAAAAATCTTAAGAGGGGCAACTCTGCTCCATTTACTACACAATTTCATGCACTAAAATGAATGCTAAAGAGAAACTCTATTTACAAATGCACGAGCAAAGATGACGTCAAACTCCTCATACTCGATTATTTGGATAACATATATCATGAGGATAAAAAAAAAAGCATAAACAAGTGACATCTGTCATATAAACCCTGTTTATTCGGAGAGAAGATGTGATCTAAGTATGTCTTTACCCGGAGCAAAGCAGATCCATTCCACACTTCTCACATCTGTTCACCACATCGATAAAGCACTACGGCAGCCTTATTCCTTTCTTTAGAGATGTTGCTTTGGAATGTGTAGTTTCAGCATGTTTTCGTATGTCCCATTTAAAGATACGGATATCTGCCTTTTAGAAGAAACTTTTTTCCCCTCAGGTCAAGGGTCGTGATTACTAGGATAAACGTTCTTGAAGATGCAAAAGATATATAAGCTTCCCAAATTACACATACGTTAAAGTGGCACCGAATACTTCATTCATACCTATAGTAATGTTAGACCGACCTCATACTGTTATTTCGGGTGAGGTGTTCTTCTCAGTTTCAACGAATGTCTCATTTGAATGTATGGATTATTGCTTTTTAAGCAATCGTTTTTTAGGTTTATTTTTCTTAAATTTTAGTTCTTGAATTTTAGTTTTTTTTATTTTTTTTTTCTAGCGAATAATTAGTTTCTTTTAGGAATGCATAATTGTACATTTCAAATTATTTGAAATACTATTAAGCTATATATGTTCTCTGTTTTTTTTCTTCAAATGGACAATATTATTTAATTCGAATCAGCTGGTTTATACAATTAGATTTATGCCCGGCAAAATCATGATAGTATAAAGTAATTTTGTTTACCCTATTTGTAGTGTTGAATCTCACGATGCATCGATGTCACAGTACTATATAAAATAATTCAAATGAAGATCAGGGAGCACACATTAATTATTAATTCTTGCAGATTTGCTAATAGTAACATATTAATTTGTTTAAGTTAAAACTTTAGAATAAATGCATCAAGACAACATACATGAACTCATTGATCTATTGTCCTGACTAAAAAGAAAAGAAAAAGTAAGCTATTTATGATCACAAAATCTCCGAAGAAGAATTATAACTGGTGGGTTACATTAGATTGGTTCCTAATCATCAAGATTATAATAATAAGAATAATAAACAATATATAATTTGAAAAAAGAAACATATCAAAATTTAACAATAAAATTTTAAAGCATTATTCCGGAGAGTAGTCATAATTTACTGCTTGCCATTTTCGTCTGTAATCCAACCACAATTGACGCTCATCATCGCCTTTTCTACAAATAACAATTCAATTTTAAGATGATTTCCTAATGGGTGATTCCGTTTCTTGCATACCATACACTCAACATTGATTTTGTGCACAGTGCATGTCTTTTATTATCCCATTAGGTGAAACTTCTGGCGAAACACAGACCTTCTTTCTTTTAAGGTTCTTGAAGAGAAAAGCAGTGATTCATCATCAGTGACAAGATTTTTCAGAAACGGAGCTTGCTCGTTTCGTTGCAACAAATCGGTAAGATTTCAGATGCAGTAGGATTTATTCTTGTCGTTGAGTTCATGGGGGATTCATCCAGCTAATTTCTATTATTTTCCGAGCATTTTGAGAAAATGAACGATGGTTGAATGGTTCACTTTGAAGATTTTGATCAAAATTCGAATTGACAAACTTTATCGTCTTCGTAGGCTGCCAAAAGTGTCTGGTCGTCGAAATCCAAATGTCAACTTTTTCCTTCCCTTCCTATTAAGCTAGTGTCTTTATATTTCAAACGGGCAAACAATTCCTCTGTACCGACCCTTTCTGATTGTATCTTCTTCTTCACAGTTTCGTTGAGATCGCAAATTAAAAACGTTCATTGATTTTTGATATACTTAGTTAAGCGCATAGTACATATTAAGTACTATAACATTAAAAGTACTTGATTATAAAGTATTTTTTGAACGTCCGATTCATAGGAGTGGTCAGCTGACCTTCAAAAAAGCTCTTTTTTCCCTTATAAAAAGGATTGTGGACATTTGGAAAAGTATTCTTGATGTATAAAAACATGCTGAGAAGGTAATAAACTACCCGTATTAGGTATAGGAAATGGGGTATGAATGGACTTTGGGAAATAGAAGTGAGGTAGCATACTATAATATTGCTTTTGAATGTTTGTTTTGATTACATATTGATTGATTTTCCTTTTTCCAAGAAATTTTTACTCTTTGCAACTGAAAAAAAAAATTGCAGTAGCCTTTCTGGCTGTCTGCACATTTTTTGTCTGAAATGAACTCGGGGCAACCAGTTGTTTTAATTTTTACATGGTGTATGTAATATAATAATAAATTCAGTTATCTTCAATGACAACAACTCGACGTGGCAGCCATAATATTTTGATTTGGTTAGTCAAAATATTATGGATGGCAAATGGTTAAATCAAAATTAGCTTCTGAATCAATATCAAATTTTGATCTGTTTAATTTAATAGATGGCACCACACAGTAGCGACAAAAATATGAACTATTAACGCCCAGTATTGCTAAAAAAAGTTACGTTTTTAGACAAACTCGAATGTGGAGTTTTTTCAGATATTTTATTTTCAAGTATCACAGGATGTTTCATTCAAATGTGCATTATATGAATCATTACTCAAAGCTTAAATTCTCGTTTGTTATTAATTTTTCTGAATGATATTTAGAAAGGAATGTGCAATTCGAGTTTCATTTCTGCTTTTAGGGTGATTGTTGTGGTAAGATGTACATTCAGATACATTTATGTTAAATGCACACAAAAAACCCATCTCATAATAATGATGATGGTAGTTGAAATAATTACATTTCAAATATTAGTTGTTTTTCTTTACATATTATTTCAATCATTTTAAGCAACAGCAGGACTTAAAGTAATTTAATACACATACAGATATACATAACATACATACATACATACACACACATATATATATATATATATATATATATATATATATATATAGTGTTTATCAATTATGTATCGTGATTGATGTCATAAAATTAAGTTTATTGAAAATACGCACATGCAGTGAATTAAAATAGTTTTTAAATATGATCCTGCTACATCAATTTGTTGCTTTCAGTACTTTCCTAGCTTCATTTGTACCCTGGAAGTCATCACCCAGTAGCAATTCAAACATCCCGTTGAAAACGTCTGAAGTTCATGAATCGCTATGAAAGGATTTCCTTACATGTTCTTTTTAAAAAGATGTAATGAATTGAATTCGGATGACGCCTGATCTGGGGTGTAGATTTTTTAGAAAGTTTTATAATGTTGTATTATCTAATACCTTAGTCACAATTAACATTTTCTGATGAGGCATCTAGGTATCAGCGATTTCCCTTCTGATACGGCCAACCGAATAGAAGATTTTTGATCCTAATAATTAAACATTCTATAAATTATGCGTAAGATTCCCAGTTTACTATTTTTTCCGCAGATAAAATCTCTTTGTATATCATTCCTTTCGTCATTCCTTTATTATTTAATTCTACTGCTGCATTTCCTTCTAATCTCACTGTCAATAATTATGAAACTACAAAAGAAGATATATAAGAGCAAGATAAAGTACTTAATTAATCACTCGAGTTTCCTTCAGCTCACTAATCTTAAATTACGATTTAAAAATGAAGTCTTAGTGTAATAATTAATTTTTAATGATTTCAATCATTATCACTAATAGAAAGTTCGTTTCATAGTACTTAATCTAAGAATCACTTCAATCCGAAATATTAATACAGTACTTCAAAAATTTATTAATAACTATCAGATTTCCATTATTCTTATCTTCCCTGATTTTCTTTTCAATTCTCTATTTTACATATATTACTATTTCTAATTCAATTCTCTACACTTCTTATCTTCATCTAATTTTCCTCATCACGTTTCATTTTAGAAGGGAAAAATTGTAATTTTAAGCAATTTAAATTCCACAAGGTTTACTATAAAATCAACGAGGTTAGTGTAGGAAAAAAAGTGCCAGTAGCGCCACCTTACAAAGTTTAGAACACCGATTTCATTTGCTTATGCGAGGTCTTTTTCGTTAATGATTGGCATTGCGTGTGTCAATCTCCACATTGCCTGTTAGGTTTTGAATCGTACTAGAAATCCTTGCTTCGTCACAACTTAAGGCTTTGACATAAATGTTTGGATCAGTCTTCAAACGTTCCAAAAGTTATCGACAAATCATGTTACGAATGTCTTGACACAATTTTGCTGGTATGAAAATCGTTGGGAAAGGTTCTGCCACATCTTCTACAATTGCAAATAGTTGGATACAAAGGAACACAACTAGAAATTTGTTAAATTGAGCTCGTCTGCAATAACATTAATATATAACTGTTCTTCATCGATCGAGGGATCTCGAATTTTGGTATCATGCTCACCAGTTTTGGTTGAAGATAAATGTTCTACGCACTGTTTTTCAGAGACGTTTTCTCAGCCATCTTTGAATTGTAGCAGTTGTCTAGTGGTAATATTCATGGAATCGTCAATTTCATTCTGTATCGGGTTCGAGTCCTGAAGCCTCTACTCACTCAACATGTAACGGTGTTAATGTCTCCTTAATTTGGTTGAGGCCTCAATCTTTCGTCGGTGATGTGCGGAAGTTTGGAAAAGGAGCAGTCAAATTAGATTTTTTCCTTACTACTTTTCAATACCTGATCTTAATTATTTAGTTCAATCACTATCTTTCCTTTTAATATATTGGTCACTAATTACTAAATTCATACCGAAGATACAAAAGAATAATATAAAATATTTTATTATTCTTTGAAGGATAAATAAATGTCGCACTCTCTCAAATCCCACTTAACTTAACAATCCTTGATTATAAGTCGAATATGAAACCTCAGCTTACCAAATCACTCTTATCCTTAATAGTAGCTTTATAATTTAGAACTAATACTAAGCAGGACTCCTATACAAAAGACTAATTAATAGATTTCAACCTAATTTACTAATAAGTATCAGCTTAATGTGAATCTTCAATCTCTTTTTGAATTTTATTTCATTCATATATCATTATTTCGAACTTATTTCACTTCACTTTTATCCCTTCTTTACCTAATTATATTTCATTTTGATCTGGAAGAAATATTGTAGTTTTATGCAACTCAAATTACTGTAAAAGCCTCTAAGTTAGTAAATTAAACCTCACAAATAGTCCACCGACAATACTTAACAGACGTGTAAAATTATCAGGTCCGTTACCAATGGCCTTGGTGTTACTTCTGAATGTGATGTTAATTAAATAATCAATCAAACAATTTGTTATCTTTGAATTTTCGAGCCACTCGAAAACATGTAGTCTGGACATGGTTCTGCCGATATAAGCCTCACGAACCATAGAAAGACTCCATAGAGAATTTATTTAGCTAAGCACAAAATATGATGTCATAATCCTACTCGGTGGGTCTTGCAATTTCATTCTTGGTACAAGCACGAAACACATTTTCACTTTGGTCGAGAGATGTATGTTTTCAAACAATTTGCAGTCAACTCTTACACTGATCTCTCAGCTTACTTCACATCCCATTCTACCACATCATCTCCCATTGATACCTCCCTCCTCTCCTTCCCATTATGGTGAAATAAGTCCCGATATTTAAAAACCCAACATAATGAACGTTAAGTGAGTCATATAAAAAAAGAGATTTTTTTTTCTCATTTCACTTTGAATAAATTATTTCTTTAAAATACATCTATTGTAAACAAATATGTTTTTTGATGTAAAAACTTAAATATTTTTCTTTAATTTTAACTGATGTTTAAATTATTTGTCCTCTCTCTTGAGACAATAGCTAGGTTCTTAATTTTTCAAATTTTGATGGCAATCGATCACTTTAATAAACGTAACTTTTACGCTCAAAACATAGATCAATCAAAAATTATGTCAAAAATAGTTCCCTTTTCCTTGAAACACTTTTGAAAAAGACACGTTAAAAATTGGGTTATGAATGTTCTTAAATTATTGTATGGTATTGTGAAAAACAAATAACTTTAATAACTTGTGTGATTTTTTATTATCATGAATAAGTAAGAAATAAAACCAATATTGTTTGTTTTCTTAGTTTCTCTTGAAAAAAAAAAGAAAAAAAAACAATAAATCTAATAAGGATGTGAAATTATTTTAAAAAAAGTGTTTTTTTTTTTTATTTTCTTTTAATTGCAAAAGAAAATTGTAAAAAGGAAGTAAATAAATTCCACATAATTACTGTAAAATTAAAATAATTATTTGTTATTGAACGAAAAAGCAATTTGGAAACTTAATTTTCATTTTTTTATCCTTCTACTAATTTACCTCAAGTATTTTTTATCTTGAAGTAAATTTTTACTTAAAAAAACAATTACAATGCTATCTGTAACTGAAAAGACAACGGATAACAAACAAGTTTTACAAGGTATGAACAAGGCAATCCTTGTTTGTTTGTAAAACAAACAAGGTATTCTTTGTTTGTAAAACAAACAAAGAACACCATTTTTCTTTTTATTGACATTTCATTTTTATTCAGAGAGTTTCCAAAAGATATTAAATATTTCATATAACAGTGGAACGAAAATTGAAACTTCTACAGTCTAATTAGAGCGCAATTATGACATTCTAATTATTTGCCCTTTAAAAAAATTGAGAGGTTTTCTGAGTAGTAAGACAATGCATTTTTTAGACGTTTTTATTTTAACTTTATTAATTATTGTCAATTTAAAATAACCTTGTTATGCTAAAAGCTCATTAACTGAAATTTTTATACATTGATGTTCTTCATTGTAGCTTGCCTGTCACTTATTTTTCTTATAAGTTACAATTGCTTTGTTTGAATTTAAAAGCTTCTAATAAAAATAAATTTTCTCATTAAATTTATGTTTAAGGAATCATAAATTTTATTACATTTTGTGGAATTTTGATTATTTTTACATATTGCGTTATTAAGTTTATGAATTGCATTTAATTAAGTATTTGACTTTTCTGGCGTATTGTACTATGACTACAGAATTTATTCACTAATTTAATGTTAATTAAAACATTTAATTTTAAATTTGGTCTTTTTTATTTTATTTAACGTATTTATATAAGGATTTATACTCTATTTATAAAATTTTAATATGCTTGAAATATTTGTCTTATATTTAACACTCCCAAACAGCTTCTGATTTTGAGCTAAATTGCAATTTCTCTGTCATTGAGTACGTTAGCCTAATAATCATGGTCAAGTAATTTTGAAGGCATTGCTCGTGTCAGTTCCTGAGTTCGAGCCCTGATTTCCCGAAATATTCTGTGTAGTAGGTATAAAGATAACTCTGCCAGGTACCAAATCCTCCCTTTTGTATGTTGGGGAAGTTTATTGAGCTCAGATGTTGTCTTCATCACTTGATTGAGATTAAGCGCAATGTAAATAAACAATTAATGCCTGTAAATATTTATGGATTATTTTTAAATTGACGCAAAACATAATCCGTACGCATTTCAGTTTTACATTTTGTTGGAGCTCTTTTCTTCGTATGTATTACGAATATTTGATTTCTACTTGTAATAATAATTAGGAATAATTTTTCACACAACCATTAATCATATTCTTCACGAAGATAATTGGGTAAAATTTGCCTTCTTGGTAGAATTTCTCTTTTTTAAAAAAGTAATATAAAATATGTCTTTTATTTTTGTGAAGATTTTTTTCTTTATATCAAAGCTTATACGATTAAGTGAGGTTCCCTAATATGAAAAATATTATAACTTCTTTTTTACCTTCGTCGTTAGAAATAAAGGGTTAAAAACGAAGAGCCTTGTAATTTTGAACCTCGGTCAACTGACAAGGAAGATACCCAAACAGTCATCTTGTCTCCAAAATTCCGCACTGTGTGAAAAGAAAACTTCGAATCTTGGCGTATTTAATGTACATCAAAGCGCTATACAGTAGGGCTTTAGATAGACCTTGACTCTAATTCTGAACTTGAAAGCAACATTGCATAATCACAAAATAGGAAAAAAATTGACAAGACATTATCATTAGCTAACTATAATAGCTGTAGACGTACCATAAAAATAAGACAATGGACAGAGAAAAGATTCAAGAAAAGGAAAACCATATGACTTAAAAAAAATCAATAGAAATTAAAATACCCTATTATAAACTGTATTAAAAAAAATTAAATAAATAATAACGCATTTAAAATTCATGGAAATAGTTACGTTCATCTAAAGATATATTTTGGCGACATTAAAAGTAAGAATCTAAAAGCCAGTTCTGACATCAAAGTGCTAAAGTTAAAATTAAAAAAAAGTTAATATTGCCAGGTATATAACAAAATATAATTCAAATCTTCAAAATAAGAAGTATGAAATATTTTATTAATAACGAAAATTAATGCTTTTAAACTCACAATAAATTAAAAATATTTAAACAATTAAAAGCAAAATGAAAATTACTTCTGGAAAAAATGAAAAATTTTCAATTTTATAATTTTTATACTTTTGATTTCTTGAAAATTAAAATTGAAATCAGCCTAACTCAAAGAATTTATTTAAATTATTTTGGATATCTAAAGATCTAGTAACAATTAATATTACCAAGGATATAATTATATGAAATATATATGAAAATTGATAAATTTTAATTACTTTCAAAAGAAAGTTCTTAATTCACACAAAAAAAAAAATTAACAATCCCTTTTTTGTCAAAAGTATTATTATATATTCCTTTATCCATAATTTTAAGTTAATATCTATGTTTTCAGTTTCATGAATTTTTGTAATAGTCTGTGCTAATTTGAAATAAGAAGGTTGAAAACATGAGCCAGTGTTAAATTCTAGGTTTAATTTATTTTGAAAAATATTTAGGTCATCAATAGATAAATATATATAAACAAAATATGATTATTCTTATCTAACCAATTTTATACATAGCAGAGTAAGTATATAAATTAGAAAGATTTTAATTTGCTTCACTACCTTTTCATTATTTATTTAATTTGTTTATATTTTTATTATTAATTATAACATAATTTAATTTCAAAACTGAGTAAATTAAAAATTTAAAATGTTCATAAGGAATGGGACAGTGAATTTAATACGTTTTATTGAGAAAAAAAAATTAAATTTCACTATCTGAAGAATTAAGCAAATTTTAAAATCATAGATATATATTATATAAATAACTTAACCATAATCATATATAACAATTTTGTAACTATTTTTATAATAGATGCCTTATCAAAACAATCAGTTGTCTTTTGTAAGGTTTCATTTGCTTTATTAATGTGAGTATTAAAACTTCACTTATTTTAGTAATGTTATTAAAAACAGTTCTAAATTTAACAGGGACTTGAACAAAATATTGGTGTGAACAGAATTTGTGTAATTTTTTTTATGATCTGAATTATTATGAAATGATTTAATTTTTATAATTTTATGAAATATGAATAATCTGTAAATTTTTAAAATTAATTATATCAATATGTCAAACGTCCTATATTTTTATTAAATTTAAAACATTTTTAACATTAATATTATTAATATAATGTATGTGTCATGCTTATTGAGAATATTATTGAAATTGATGTTACCAAAAATATTTATTAAAATTTATATCATAAAGTTATTCAAGTTTTTTTTTTTTTGAATTTCAGTATAAATTCTTCCTGCATTATAATTATTAACGAAATTTTTCTTCATATCTGGAATAATATGAAAGCAAGTACACTCTAATTAATTTTTATTATAAATAAATCTACCTGGAATAATATTTTTTTTTCTTTATACAAAATAAAAATCATTTAATACGTTTAATACTGAAACCTTATCATGAATTTTCAAATATTTGTATCATGAAGTTTTTTGTACAGTGTCTAGTCACGATCCAAAAATATAAGTGTACAAAAAATTGTAATAAAATTGAAATTAGACGTATAAATATACATAGTTAGGATAACGTTCATTTATCTGCTGTTAAAATATTTTCCTATTATTAAAAAATATTATGGTAGATTTTTTTAAATTTTTAATAGCTCATAATACTTTCCACGTTTACGTACCAAGCTTTCTACTTTAAAGGAAAATAGTATTCCATAAATTTTTAAGTAAAATAACCATTAATATATTTTTCCAAGAATAATAATAAAGATATTTGGAAAGATAATAATAATATGAATAACTAGCGAATTGTCAGAGGTAGAAAAAATGATAGAACATATACAGATAAAAATGAAATTAAAAACTTAAATTACTATAAATATATATATATATATACTCTCTCCATGTAAGAAAAATAAACTAAAAATATTTGGCTGCCTTGAATTAAATATATTACTAACATTTTAGTTCATAAATATAGTTTTAGTAATTATGCAGACGAACCTTAAAAAGCAGAACATTCTACTGTTAAATATATTAAAATACATTATGAAAAGATCAGTTTTAATAATAGTCTTTTGATAAATATGAAAAAATAGCCAGTTGTGATTAAAATTCTATTACGTTTGAAAAAATTTAGAACTTTATTTAAAAATGTTTAATCTTCTTTTAAATTATAATAGTACTAAATATTTTCCAATAAATTATATGTTTGTATGTGTAAAGATCATAATTATTTTCTTAATGAATAATGCCAGCTTGTTATTACTGGAAAACTGAGTACAGTAAAGGGGAGTCTGAACCCTCTATACCAATAATGTGAAATAGGCTAATTTCGAAGTATTTTTCTCAAACTCTATTCTAGATACAAGTTTCAAATATGTCATGGAAGCAAAATGTTTGTTACTATTTATACTGAAATACGCTTTTATATTAATTTTGAGAATTGTATTTATTTGCAAAATATTATATGAGACATAGCGAAATGTGACTCTTTTTCTATACAAATAAGCTTATAAAAATATGCTTTTCAAAATTCTCAATTCAGAATGTATCAGCAAAACAAATTTTAATGTAAACTAATAACCTATCAGAACTTTCCTGTCCCGCACTCATTACAATCTACATTTTTTTAAAGATTACCATCATCTCTTTTCATTTTAACATTTTTTTTTCTTTCCAAACATCCTTTGTTTTTTGTGATTAGGAGTATCCGGATGTTTGCAACATCGGTTTGTTGAGACTTTTCATTGCTTGTATCCTATAATCATCAAGATTGACACATTACTTATATTAAAGGAATAATTAATATCTTATATAAATAAAGAGATGACTTTTACATATGCAAATATTTTATTGGCCAGCGAGGGACAATATCACATTCTAATTCGGGATTCGAATACATTTATGTAAGCATTCCTTCGATAGTACTAGATTTTAAAAAAACCCTCTAAAAATGGGTCTTGTAGATACTGCAACAGCAATGGGTAGTCTATTTTACGACAAGTTAATTTTCCGCAAGTTATTAAGTTATTAAGTGTCCGAAGTAGTTCTGCCTTTATAAATTTACACCATGTATCTGCAGCTAATTAGGCAAAATCCGTACTAAGGCTTTTAAGTAATAGACTATATGTTCAAAAATATTGCCTGTACGTCTTGTCGCATATCTTTCTCAGATAAATTTCTTCCTATGGCTAGATCATGTTGGCTGATCAATTTCTATCTCTTTCGACCTGTTTCTTCTAGACAACCTTTACATACGAAACTTTCGGCCTTTCATCTTTGTTTTCAAGGATCAAAGATATATTCCCACTTTCTTCATTACGTTACCAATACATTCAAATTTGTGGAAAAAAAGTATCATCTTAACTATTAACTATAAATTATGTTCACTGCTTACATTTTGCGCCTTTTAAATGTACGTAGCCTTGCTTCAAAGATAATTTAAACCTTGGTATTTGAAGCTTCTAATTGTGGTAGAAATTAAAATAAGCTATTTTGGAAAGGCGGAATTATAATTAATTTGGAAATGAGAAAACCTCAAGTTATAATTTTTTGAAGTATTTGAGATTTCCACACCTCTTAAAGATAAAAACAAAGGAAATCAGGCATAATGATATTAGATTCAGTACCATCTTTCTAACGATTGATATTTTATTAAAATCGAATCCATAAAGATATTGATAGATGTGTTTCAAAAAAAAAATATTAAATATAGTTTTCCCACAGAATCATTTCATAAATATATGTATTTCATAAGCAAATAAATTAAACAAATCGATTTTAATGAGATTGAAACCAATATTGCACAGATTTAAAAAAAAATCCATTAAAATTCTATAAAATTAGATTATTGGTTATTTTGATTACGTCCCTAGAAATTCTACTATCATGTGCAAAAATTATATATTAATATACCAAAGAATATTTTTTAAAAATAACTATTGAACATTTCACAACACAACTTTAAAACTCTATAGGTCAATCATTTAAGTTCTTATTCTCACAATAGATACGATGGATTTCTCAATGGATATTATGAAGCTTTAATAACTCACAAGATACCCGATCATGGTGCATTCAAACATGGATTTTTCCCATTACATTTCAAAACAAGGAGAGCTTACCGCTCTTCACAATGGTTACAAAAGAAATTAAAAGTTATTTTTGTATAGGTGGCTTGGTGATAGCACATGCAGGAGTTCACAATTATTTTATTGAAATTTCCAACAGTGATAGATAAATTTTGAACTATATTACTGTCATTAATAAGGAATTCGTTATTATGTAAATAATACGAAATCACTTAATTATTTTCCCTCTAAGTACTTAGTTAATTGTTTCAAAATTTTAGATAGTAAAACATGCAGAAATATTTATTATTAAAGGTAAAATGTTTATTTTATTTTAAGAAAATCACGTTTATGGAGCAATAACTTGACTATCTCGATTTTTAGGAATGTTATATTAATTGCTACGAATTTAATTGCTTTAATGTTAACTCATGGCTTCCAAATACCAAAGATAAAATAAGCATTTCCTCCTAACTAATTCAAATTAATGTCTAAATAAACTGTAAATTGCTAAAGTAATCTATAATCATTTATTATCACTATCAGAATACTAATTTAAGAAAATCTTTCTAAAAATAAGAAATGATTTTTGGTTAGTTTTCAAATAAATTTTCAGAAATTCCACGGTAGGGAATCATTTCAAATTGGAAATAAGTTATTGCACAAATTTAAAAACAAACATTGGCTATTACATGCGATTGCCCATTTTAGTTTCTATGGGAAAACTCAAGAAAGCCAAAAGAGTTTTAAGTTATATCCTTCTTCCGAAACTGTAAAAATATAATTTAACTATAGAAGATTTTGAGGAGAATATTTCAATAACATCCAACATTAGATACTATCCAGTGATTCAAAAATAATCACTTATTTTTAGTTTTGAATGAAATGCACCAAATATCCTAAGTTCTGCTGAGTATCATAATGAATTTGAAAACCGGTTTTCATTTCTCCAGGCTTTTAAATCTCCATTTATTCTCATTCTTATCACAAATTACATTTTAAGTAAAATCATTTTATTAAGCTATAAAAGAAATGAATGATTTATGCTTTTGTTAATCTCGTCTTAGGAATGCATGTTTCAGAAGTATACACAGTGGGTTTCATAATGAAGGATAATTAAGGAATGCTTATAGGGATTACTCATTTGCTCTTTCAGGATGCTAATATTTTTATTTAAACACTTTTAATGTGTTTTAATTACGTAGTTGTTTTAAATGAAATTCTGGAAGGGATTGTATAATGTGCATTATATCCTCTGACAAATTTTATTGAAGACAAACATCTATGATATATGACGTGTTATTCAAAAGTCATACTTCCAAGGTCATTTTTTTATTTTATGCGTAAGGCATTTTTCCGAATTATTGTTGCACCTGAAAGTCGCAAGTATCTTATATGCATTGTATTATTTACGTTTTGATAATGTCCCCATTTCTTTCCTCTCACATGTGCCCAACGCCTGAGTTGTTCAGCAAGCCCGTAGGGGGAAAACACTGGTTGTTGTTATCTTCAGGAACTTTAATTTCTGCTTTCACAACATTTCTTAAAAAAATGTATCCATTTGGATGCTCTTTCACCTTTGAGAAAAGTTGAAAATTGCAAGGTAAGAGTTTGGATGAATTGACTCCTCGCTTCTGTTCTATCACTTCCCGTCATTATCGTCTTCAATAATTATCAGTAAACTGACAACATCTGGTAACGAAGAAGCAAATACACATGTTACATTCTGATACAATATGAATTTTGAAAGTCAGGTAACAAATTATGACAGTATCTTATAACTCCTCATCTCGTCTGCCAAACTAAAGTTTAATCTAATCACAAAATCTAATTTTATAATTAATTTCTAGCCCTTACAATTTTATTAAAATAGATAATACGATAGTCTTAGCGTTTTATTTTTAAGTTATTCTGTTAAACAGTATTTTATCATGCATTTCCCTTAACAGTAGTTTTATATAAATAAATATGTTATGTTTCTGCCTCATTTAATTAGTTGTAGTTTTTGAGATCCTTTTTTACTTGTAACTGATAATTTTTCATAAGCAATTGGCATTTGTGTTCTTACAAATTTTTTTTATGTTATATGGAATTGGTTTTCGGAAATATTTATTCACAATTTTGTTACTTTTATATAATAAGCTACAACTACTGTAACTGAAATAAATATATGTTGTTCACTATGATTAAATATTACAAGACGTTCATTCCTTCACACTTTTGGAGGCCTGATTCCCTCAAAATATTTTTTCAAATTCAATAGGTGTTAAGTATTCATTATATCTGATATATGGTTTTCTTTCACGAGTAAATTTAATTTTTATGACATCTTTGCTTAATTTTTAAGCAAAGCTATTTTAATAAACTATTTTCAAAATAAGAAAATGGCCTTTTGAACAGAAGGATCTGAAAATAGTGTAATTTTGGAGCTGAGAGTTCAATATGCTAATAAATAAAATCTACAGAATCATATAAAAGTATTATGATTTAAATAAATGAATACCTTAAAAGATATTTGACGATAAAGAATTTGTTAATTGACACTACTGCAGGACAAACAGCCTAAAAATAAGGATTTATATTTTCCATTGTAGCACTATGCTTACAAGTACTTAATTTACTTCAATATCAGAAATATTTCATTTTTCATACTTTCATTGCCTTTTAACTCCTGTATTATCTCAATTATAAGAAGTATTTATTTACTCGAATTTAAAGCAAGCATTTAAAGCAAGTTATTATTATTTTCTTATTTTGCATTATTAATTTTTATTTTTTGAATTTAAAAGAAAATTATTTTGCTTTTAAGTAAGACTTTGTTTTTTTGGTCTGAATTTGAATAATTTATAAGATAATTTGCGTATCAATATCTATACATATATAATAAACGTCTAATATTTGACAAACTAACTATATTTAAGTTGTACTGTACTTCAAAACATTTCCAAAAATGATAGCAGAAATTTAAAATACTGAAAAATTGTTAAAATAATGAGATTAATATTTGAAAACTTCAAATATCATTTACAGTAAATTTAATGTGGATAATATTCTAAAACGTTCAAAGTAGTACTTTCGAAAATTTTGAATTGGTGAAACAAATTCATATTAACATCATAATGACCGCAGTAAAAAAACCTTTTTCATCATTTATGCAACATAGTTCATGTTTTGAAATTATTTAAAGAGTTATTTTACATCAAACTAATAGTTATAATTACTATATTTGGCAAAAAAATTTACAAAATATAATTCCATTGAATTATACGTGTTATCATAATTAAATTAAACATTGATTATCATTCTCTTATATTAAAAAGTTAATTAAAGTAAATTTTTGTTTTTTAAAATCTGAAAAGCAATGATAAATATAATCAATATTTATATAATATAGAGCTTTAATAAGGATGCTTACACCTTATTCTGATCCAGCCAGTTGAAAATAAAACAAAGTAACAAAATTCCTTGTAAGATTGCCATTTTCTAACCTAATACTATTATCAAATCTTAAATAATACATTTAAATGTAAATATCAGACAGAGAGCGAAAAAATAAATCAGATCAAAGAGACATTAATTAATTAGTCAGGTAATTAGTAGTATTTTTATAATATCAATTTATAAGTGAAAATAATGGATTGGTGATTTATAAGAGACTGATATTTTACATAAGGAATTAATTTCCATAAGTAATGCTTAATAACATTACGCCAAAGATACATCACAACATATGAATTATTCGCTTCAAATACATAATTAGATTCTTACATATTTATTTACTTTTTTAAAATCTGTATAGTTCTGCATGTTCATTGCAAATATTTCTTGTGTTGCTTAACAGTGTGTGTGTATGATGTTAGTAAACAATCACAACACAATCACTAATAGAAGATTATTGAATGACAAATACATCCTTATCTTCAACTACTACGTAACTTTGCTGTTTGATTCATCAAGGGTAATACGCATAAAGCGCTATTCCAAAAAATTACATGCATCACCTATAAGACAAAATACATACAAGTTTTATTTCTTGCATTCTAAATCATGCTGATTACAACAGGTTACAAAGTAAGGCTTTTTTCATATTTAAAATTATTCTTCTAGCTCTTACTTCAATATTGGACCTTGAAACTCTGATTAAACAAATATGTGACAAAGACAAGTGCTTTGCATTAATTTCATCCTATTAAAGTAATTTCTTCCTTTTTTTTGGGATTTCAATTTCCCCTAATGTATATAGCACATCTAATTGTTAAATTTGTTACATGAAGCAAATTATATGCTGAAAGGAGCACAAGTGATTAAGAAGTTTGGGGTTTTAAATTCAATTCCGTTGAATATAGTGCGTAAAATAATAAATGTCAATAATTTAAAAAAAACTTTTTGTATTAATTAGTGAATCCTTATGTGTATTTGTTTTGGTTTTTATAGCGGTTAATATTTATTTTTTATTGTGATTTTACTTAGAATTCTTCTAAATTAAAAAAAAGTTTAAAGCAAATAAGTAAGTAATTTGTAAAACAATTATTAGAATCACTATTCTCTCAGTGTGGGATTTTCATTTGAATTTGGAGAAAAATTGTACATAATTTATAGATGTATGAAATCTTAAATCTGATTCGAAGAAAATGCAAGATACGAAACAATTAATCTAGTTTTTCCTGCATCCAAAAATATTTTTCCTAAAAACATTTTTCCAGCCTAATCTGTTTTCTAACAGCTTAGGCCTTCAATTAAAAATTATTTTCTCAGGAAGAAAGTAAATTTTATCTCGACATGGTAATAAAATTTAAAGTAAAAACGAAAAAAAGACACGAATCTGAGATTCGTTTGCAATATACGAGAAAAAACATTTTTTATTTATGTTATTCATTTAGTATTTTTGAAGTTTTCTAGTTTTCTGAAAGAGAAATTATTTCCGTTTTTAAAACAAGTCAGATTCTTTAGTTATCCATTCAGAATTAGTCAGATGTTCTATTGGTATTGTAACTATATGTGTCTATTGTTTTCAGAAGTGGTTTTTACTATTAGAAGCAAAATAAAAGAAAGATTAAAGCTATTTAACAATCGACATTATATTTCAATTTTAATTACTCCTTTTTTCACAAGAAACTAGCAACATATTTTGTAATTTTTAAAGCATTACTTCTCGTCAGATTGTTTTAAATTACGATATCCATTATTTATATTGGAGATAAAAACTGATTAGATTTAACTGCTTAGGCAACCTGAAGTTTACAGATATTAACATATTTTTTATGTGGAAAACAAACCATTATGGTGTATCTTGAATAATTAAAGAATTATACATAAAATTAGTGTAATTTGTCTTTTATTATAAAACATATTACAATTTTTTCTAAATTATTAGCCACCATCCCAAGTTCGCAGGTAATGAAGATCAAATACATTATGTTGAACACATGAGAATGGGTCAAAGAGTTACTACACTTGAAAGCATAGGGCTTTTCTTAGACAAATTGGTGGTATCATGATGTTCTACCATAAGTTGAAAAGCACTAAAACACTTTTCACACTGATTCATTGGTTAGTGTTTTATTCCTGCAAATCAATGAGACCTTAGTTCATCTTTATACAACTTTTGACAATCAAACAATGAGTTACATCTGTTGCATTTGCTCCAAAGAATTCGAAGATGAATGGAAATTATAGCAATGAGTTTTTGCAACGCAAAGCTCCTGGAGCATTGCTGTATACTTATTTATGTTCGAAAATCATAAATATCAAGAAATCTCTTCAGGATATATAATTAATTAATATAATAGTCAACCTTTAACTCAGTAATTAGTTATCGGAAAGATACATATTCAAAGAGGTGCACTCATTGCTTGAAGAAATGACTCGTGATTCTAAAAAAAAGTCAATTTAATCAACAAGTTAAGGAGACATAGTATTCATGTACCTTAAAACAATATTTTTGGAAAATATTTTAATTAATTTAATAAATGAAATTGATTTTGGAATCTGCGGAATATTTTAATCACTATGCTAAACTAAAAAAAAATCACTCCTCAATTAATAATAAAAAAAAAAAACGTATATGTCCACATTAGCCCTCCTTTCAATACAATATAACAAAGTGTCCTTGTATTATTTTATGTTTCGATTTCGTATTCACTAAGGAATTACTAGAACTATTTTCTCTCTCTCCAAGTTGAATAATTATTTTTTTTTCAGTAAAGAAGTATGTCTGTAATTCAATGTAGACCTAACTACTTAACTTTAACTTGATATATAAGTTTATCATCACCACAATTGGCACTGAAATATGTATCAACCAAATGGAACTCTAAGGTATTGTGAATTAAACAAAGAATGAAGTAAAACACTTAAATGCTAATCAAGAAATTGCGTCGTCTCTGTTTGTTATTCAAATTACTGAATTGTCTGCCGCATTGGTGCTAATGAAGTCTCCATACACGTAACTTACTGCTCCATTAAATGACCCTTTACAAGATTTCCGAAAGCGTGTAATTTTAATTGTAACTAGCACGTTTGGCTTAAAGCATAGCTTTGGAGTTTCGAATAACTTTGATAAAAAAGGACAGCTATTTGAATAGTTATATTCTTTAGAAAATTGCTGTATCAAAGAACTGCATGAAGGAGGATGGTTATTCCTTTGGGATTGTGTGTTATATCGGTAACGCAGATACTAAAGTGTCATGCTGTTGGTGAATTTGCTTAATGCCTTTATCTCTCGCGACATTTAGACTCTGATATAGGTACATTAATTTCAAATTGGGAAGATCAAAGAATTGTGCTTCAAAGTGGATCACACAAAATGCCACAATTCCGATAATTGTGTGAACAGTCTTGTTCTTTCTGCATCATCTTGTAGGTACTAATATCATTATTAGACGGCTGCATACATCTAGAAAGCTTGCACAAATATGCGGAAATTTCCTTTGATACCTCAGCAACTTCACCAAAGATTGTAGTGAAAGATTGTAATTGAAAGAGAACCACCAAGTCAAATGGAATCAAAATGGATCAACTTTAGCGATGCTTCTCAACTTTGTATTTGTAAGAATCGTAATCATTCTCTTGTGTTGAAGCAACGCGAGAATACCGTAATTTTTATTCCGCTGTCCTTCATGATACATTCCAGTGTAACGGTATGCGGTATGGTTTCGTGCCATCGCGAATAAGCGTTGATCTTCATCAGAGTGGACTCAAAATTGCGACAGCTCAATGGAGCACCAAACAAAATTACTCTATATCAGATGACCATGGTTAATCAAAATAATCTTAACAATGCCACTTAACTTCAAAAACAGGTAATATTTGAGCAATCTTAGTATATGGCTAAGATTACAAGAACAGCAGAGGTCGAAAGAAGCCTAATAAAAAAATCTGAAAACAATAATATTGTGCATAAACAGAAAAAAAAATATTTAAGCAATTTAGATATATTTTTTAACAATGTCAGATATTAAGTTGCATATACACTTTATATAGACTTCCACAAAGGAACATATTTTTTTGAAAAACCATTCATAAGACACACAAAGAAAATGTTAGAGAATACACTTGAGAAAAAATTGATTAGAGTGAAAATAAAATAATATCACATCAAAGTAGGAAAAAAAAAAATTCGGTAAAAAGAATAATGCATTTGCTTCACGCAAGATAGTAGTTTTCGGAAAGTGAATATTCAAAGATATTGATGAAAGTATTTTTAAGAAGACTGCTGAGCTAATGTTGACTCTCAGGATTCTGAGCAATGTACGAGCGAATTATGAACATCTTTTAAATTAAGAGAAGTATAAAAACATTTCGTTCTCCTGTAAAAGGAATTTTATTACTCTCAAATGTCAGATTTTTCGTTTACAATTTAAATTCAAAATTCAAAATTGTTGCAGCTTCTGTTGCTTTTAATATAAAAAGGGCTTAGTTCTTTTTTATTCGCTTCTAAAAATTAGTAAAATAAAATATCTAATTTATTTCTAAAATCATACAAGAGTATAATGCCTGAAAAAAAAATGCTTATGCTTTAGAATAAATTTAAACATTCTTTGAATCATAATTGAATGATTGGAATGTTTATTTTTTTTTGTAGTCGTTATATTAAAAATCATTTACAAAAACTCAATTAGTAAAAAGGTGAACTAATAAAAAATGAGGAGATTTATGAATTTAATTGAATGGTGAGTTTGTATTTCATACAAATTACATTCTTAAAATTTCAAACAATGATCTTTTCCGTAAGATTTGCTATCCATTTTCTTGAAAGGAAAAAAAAATATTTTTATTCTTGCTCAAATACCACAAATATAAGAATGGATACGAGACAGAAACTCAACTTTAAAAGGAACTAAAAATACTGCTACTAAAAAAGCAGAAAAGAGCTTTATGGATATGGGAATATAGGAGAAAAGTCCTAAAGGAAAGTAGAAGCAAAAAAAAAAGGAACATTCGTCTTACCTATAAACCGTATTTATTACGATAGAAAAAGAGAAGTGTACCCTCATCCTGTGGGACGTAGATCTGTTGACACTTCTCACATCTTTCCACCGCATCAATAAAGTGTTTCGGCTTATTTATCTGTCTTCCTGGAATTGCGTTGAATCCGTTTCATGGCTTCATATGAGAATTTTAAGTAAAAATTCGGAAATCCCTTTAAAATTTCATTTTCTGTGTAACAAAGAACAGTCTAATGAACTTATAGGCCTGAATAATACAAAATATACTCTTACAAATGTTTAATATGTACTTAATATATTAAATTATTAGTGAATATACGTGTGTATGTGTGAAATATTATTTAATGTCCGGGTTTGTATTTTCCAATGCTTTATAAAGGCATGTTTGTTTTAGAAGTGTAAAAACTGTTACTTTTAAGATACAATTTTTAATGTATTAGCTCCAGTCTGGTAATATGTTTCAATATCCTATTATGTTTAGAAAATATGATCCTACATCTTGTTTATTTTGAGAATTTCATTATCCTATTAAATTTAGAAAATAATCACACACTTCAAAAATTTAGATTATATTAAAGTCTCTTATTAATTTTGCATTATATCCCACTTTAAATTTAGCCTATTTTCTAATCCCTTATTAATTTTAATACAATATATTCTTCCCTAAGCCTATTACGCTCAAAGCATATTAACCCTTTCAGGGGCGGTGATATATTTTTATACCGCATATTGAGCACCTTAAATAGCTATCTAAAATACCTTACTTCCCTACACATTTATCTTCAAATGCTTGCTTATAGTGTTATTTACTTAAATGAGATGGCACAACCATGAAGAATGATTATAAAATTTATAGCTTTGAATCTGATGAAAGTTCCTAACGAGTCTTTGTTTTATCCCTTACAGAAATGTTTCTGAAATGAATTGAAAATTTTAATTTCATCAACTAACAAATCTACATGTTTGAAACATTATGTAAATACTGCTAGTTACTCAAAACAAAATATATAAAGCATTTGTTTCATTCTTCACACTAAGTGGTGTAAAATTTATACCCTCACCTACACAGAGAGTTAGAGAGCAACAGAAGGCAACACTAGTATTTTCGAATCAGTCTCATATGTGACGATTTACTTTATTACAGTGAAATATAGAGGTTGTTAAATGTTATAAAGTGCCAGTGAGGCAAAAATTAGACTTATTCTCCGAAGAAAAGAAATTGAAATCAAGAAAAAAAAGTTCTATTGCAAAGTTTTACAAAGAACAGATTTAGTCATCTCTGGTGCACCATAGATGGCTAATTTAATAAACAATTACTCGGTTAAAAATTGAATAAAAAGTATACGATGAAATTTAGAGAAATGGACAATTGTAAACTTTTCCGATAATAAATTTAAAGGAAACGATAAATTATTAAATTGAATATGTTTAAGATAAATGTAATTAAAATTAAAACAAATGATAAATTAAAAAATGAATATATATTAGCTATATGCAATTAAAATTAAAGTAAATGAAATATTGTGAAATTGAATATATTTAAAATAATTGTAATTAAAAAAGAAGCAAACGATAAGAAGTCGAAAAGGGATCTGTGCTCGAAAACGATTCACCTAAAACAATAACCCCTTAGATGGCTAATAAAAAATTATCAACGCTATGCGTGCCCTCGAAAAGACAACAAGCAAAGGCTCAGGGGGAAAACGGATTTCTCAAAACCTAAACTTGCAAAAAAATCTAACAAAGGAAAGACGGTGGGAGAATCTGTACAGGCATCTGAGGTAGAAATGGCTGGAGACAGTAGATTAGGAATTGGTGCTGTTGACAGAAATGAGACTTGCAAACGATAATTAATGTATAATATTAGGATGAAGTAAATATAGACGATAAGCTGCCGACAATTGGGGGACGACAGTAGGGGGCCATTGGAACTATATCAAAGAATCTAAGTAAACCGAGATGTAAATCATTGAAGAAAGGTATTACAAAAGATACAATACAGCAAAGAGTTACCCGCTTTGTAAGAAGAACAGAATCCTCAGGGTACAATCCATAAATACTTCAGAATAAAGAGGGCTGACCTATTTCTCCTTTTATTTATTTTTTTTGACACATATGTCCATCACATATATGAGAGGGTATGTTTCGAATGCTATCAATTACCATGGACTGTTGGTTTTTGAACTCTTACGGATCTACGCTTACTTTTAATTTTATTTATAGTAGCCTTATAATCTAGTTTTAATTATTTTTTTAAATACATAAATTTCTAAGAAATATTTTCAGAAGAATGCTACACGGGGAATTTGGTTTGATAAATACTTGTTTAGTTTAAAGAGGACCCTTCTGATGAATCGGAGTTACCTTCAGAAACGAGTAAGGAAGAAAATATCTTTACAGTATATGGAATAAAAATATGCCTAATTTTAAATAAAATTGCATATACATTTCTACTAAATGTGGTTTATTAAGTTCATAATATAGTTATATCATTAAATTATGAAAATCATATATGTATAAAAAAGTTATACTTAAATTAATTAACAAATTTTCGCACAAATTATCACTCATTAAAATAAAAATTCATCATAAAATTCTCATTTTTTTTTAAAAAAAAATTGCGATCCTAATATATCCCAAATTAACTAAAATAATATACTTTTTCATGAAAATACTTACCATTTCTTCGAAGGAATACATAAACTTCGAGGGAGCAACGAGTGTACAAAAAAACTTTCTAGCTGGGCAGTGGTATATTATTTATACCGGGTCTTAAAAATCAGGAAAAAATAAAAATTAATTTTTCCACTTAATATTGAGTTCTTTTAACATTATTAATTCATATGAGATGAATTTTAACTAAAATTTAATGTTTTTTATATACCGCCCCTGAAAGGGTTAAGCCTATTTTATACTTTTAAATTAACTTTAATAAATATATTATATTCGGATTCATTTGCTCCAGAAAGCAGTGATATTGACGGCAGGCAATTTATATATAAAACAATATTTAAAATTTACATTTTAATTTTCCTTTCTTTTAATTTTAACTTGTTCTTTCATATTTCAATGAAGGTATTTGCATGCATTGATAGTCTTCTTCAATATAAATGTCAATGGTATTGCACAGGTGACTCGAACTGTATTTTCCACTATCCATAAACCCATTTTATGCTAGGTATGTCAAAATAGTGTGATAATTCAAAGAGGTATAAATAGAGAAAACTTAGGCATTAAAAATTCGAAATTTTGTTTCAGTTTCAAAAATTCAAAATTAACTTCCGAAGGTGTCGTTGCATAGTTCAAGTGGAAAATGAAAAGGAGGCTCAAAGCCTCTTATACTCATCATGTTAATATTCTCATTTATTATAACAATTACCATAGCGAAATGTTCCAAGGAGCCTTTAGGTGTATCATATGCATGAGTTCTTATATTGTATTAGATTTATAGTATAGTGGGTCTTGTAGACTATTAATTGAATTTTTTTCATTGCCGTATGCCCTATTTAGACCAATAACAAAATGTCTTCCTATATATAAACCATAGTGTATTTCTAACTTCCAAAGTAAATATTTTTCAATTCGGGGAATATTCTGAACCATATTCTTTTGGTCGAAAATGATATTAGCCACCCTGTGGAATACATATGTGTACAAAATATGATATGATATGTTATTGAATTTATCATTTTTCTTACATTTAATAGTCATTAGCCATTTTTATAATTTCACTATCTCCAACTAAATCCCTCACACGCCTTTTTACGAGCAATAATATCCTAAGGTTCTATCAAATTAAAGGTTTCTTTTAATATCTAAGATTGGAGAATTACTTTTCTTGCTTGACATCTGTCATTTTTTCATCTATAAGTTAAAATTATTTATAGTGTTCTCATATATTATACATTAGCATTAATGCTTAACTTTTTATTCTATAAAAGCGCAATTAAAAACTGAACGGAAAACTTGAATTTACTTTGAATCATTTGATAACATTTTTGATTCGAAGTCTTTCACAACACATCCATTTATATTATTCACTCCCTTTTTTGTTTTTCTCCGTTATTTGAAAAAAAGGAAACATTTTTGCTCATTTACAAGTATGAAGAGAATCACACATATAGAGAACAAATTCTGCATTACACTTTTCGTTTGTGGAGAAAGATTCGAAATCAAAATAAATAATTCTAAATATAAATAAATGTATTCCAACTTATATTGTAAGAAAATAAGAGTTTGGTTAAATATGCATGAATATTTATTGATGATTATATTTTATGCATTTGTAGTGATGCTTACACCACCTAAATTCAAATACGTGTTATATTATTTTCAATTTAAAAATGAGACTCACATCTTTACTTATTCACAGAAAATTAATAGCGGACATGCTAGACATATATCAAATAAGAAATTCATAATGAAGTTTAGAAAAAGTATTCGAAATGAGATGATGTTCGTCAGAAGCAATTCTTAACTTAGAAAGTCAAAGAAATAGTTAAGGTAGATTAACTAAATTTCTGCTGCCGTGTAATAAATTGAATTCATATATCATTAAAATTAAAACTTAAGAAGAAATATAAACTCATTCTTACTCTATGTATGGTACTAAATATATAAATATAATCTCCAAATCAAATGTTCCGAACCTTTATTGAAGTACCGCCCCTTTCCTAAAATGAGATTATTTACCAACCCCTTCTTTAAAAAAAAAACCCGGAAAATGCAAGTCGACTACAAACCTATAAATGAATGACATAGTAACTACTTTTCAGTTATTTGGTAACTATTTAAAAGTCTTTCGAAAGTCAGGGGGAAAAGTAATTATGTTGAAAGATTATTTTTTCAAGTGCATTTCATCCCATGCAGTTGAGATCAATACACTAGTTCTGAAAAGAAAAGTAGGAAACTTAATATGATTAACAGTGAGCTCCGTAATAAAAACTGATATAGCTTAACAGACATTTTATTGAAACATGTGTTTGATTATATTTAGTATTAATCAACTTTTGGACAATTGGCACGTTCTTGCCAATATGTCCAAGAGAAAGAGTATTTTACCCTCAGTGCTTCCTTAAATCTCTTCTAAACCCACCGATGAGCATTGTCCCCTCTTTGGGAGCCACTGTCCTGTATGAAAATATCACTGTTTAAAAGAGAGAAAAAACACGAAAGCCTTTGTTAAATCTATTCTGATATATTTTACGAAGTATTTGAATAAATTCTTCCACATGTTAGAATAAATGCTGAAGTGGAACTCCATTTACAGTGGCTCTAAAATTGTGAGCACCTAATTCTTTGCTGAAAGCGAGTATTTTGTTGACTTACGCAATGGGAAAAGAATAAATCACAAAAAAAGAATTATCTTTTTCTGTAAGATAAACTATACCTGCTCTTCGAGAAAAAATGATATAAAGTATGCCATTATCAGGAGCAAAGCCAGACCTCTGACATTTCTCACATCTGTTCGCCATAATGATAAGGAACTTTGACTCCTTATCTTTTCTTGAGAGGTGTTGCACTTGTATATAGAGCAGCATTAGGACGTTTACGAATATACCATTTAAAGATAGGGACAGCTGCTCTTTCATAGAAACTTTTATTATTTCTTTGGGACAAAGATTATGAATACTCAGGGAAGGATTCTTGAAGATGCATAGCACATATTGCAGTTTTGGTCGTAACGTAGCTCACAAGCGGTTCTCGGAGGCGAATAGTGTGACTCTTACTACAAATAAAATATATGTTTGAAATAATGTAAACTAAGGTTACTCAATGCCAAAAAATAAGTAATTTCTACCTTTCTTTTTGTATAGTTATTAGTAAATGTAAACTTATCAATGTCCAAAAATAATTATTTCATTTTATTTCTTGTTAGTTAAGAAACTTATTAATGTTATTAAAACATATAAAAATATACTGTTTGTATCAAATAGTTGCTGAAAGAAAATACTTAAAAATTAGATCTTCCTGCAGAGATTTTACGAAACGTTACTACCATAGCAATTTGCTACCGAAAGTAACATTGATGAATCGGAAGAGCGTTCACACGATCTCATTTAAATAAAGTTCTAAGACTGAAGGTAATTTTCAATCAAATTTTGAAATAATTTTGAGATGAGAAACTTAGTGATTCCATCTACAATTTAATTTTATTGAACCCTCATAAATCGTATTCGTGATCACGAAATTCGATAAGTTCTATTTGGGGAACATATAATAAAATAGGGCATTTTAAGAGGAAATGAAAATCGCGCTATACACATACAGTAATTGGTTATTATGGCCGTTGCTAAGACAAGAACAAAACACTGGAAAAAAAACTATTTTGCTTGTCATTTTAGGAGAAAGTGACGTATAATCTGAGGAAATTTAACAATATACATACATTATTTTCAGTATTCGATAATTTATATATATTCGATATACATATTTTGATAAAATAAAAATACACCAAAAGTAAATTCAATAAGTTTTTACTTTCAAAAGAAGTTTAGTGATAGTTATATTTAATAGTTTTACGTAATAGTTAAATAGTTTCTTCTCTTATAACAAACAACACAGAAGATATATGTATGTAGCCAACGCTGTTTTTACACGATTTTGAAATAATTAGCATGGTTTAACAATATTCATTTTTACACGAAATTTTCCTTCAACACGAATCCCTCCAAAATAATTTTCTAAATATTCAAATGTTGTTTTTACCCCATAATACCACCTCTTTGATTCAGTCATTCTATCAGGGTATTACAGCAGCATTTAAAATGTATTACATAAAGCAAAAGCTTAAATATATTTTAAACTCAGTTGAAGAAAGATATTTGACTATTGTGGAATCATGAAGAAAGCTTACGATTATGGATTGTATTGGAAATGCTTCTTTTGTCATCAAACAGTTCCGCCAATTTGACCTTAAGAGCTTGTTCGATAAGATTTTGACAGGAAGTGTCAAAAGTGGAAGTTTCGTACTTTAAAAATCATCTGTGTGTTCTGAAATCATAATTTTATCAAATGTAATTGGTGTTGAAGGTTATAACAACATGCAAAGGGCTGACATCGAAGAATTGATGCTAGAAAGTTCTTTGGATGAGTATGACTTGATCAAATTTATGACAGTTTATGATAATGAAGAAGTCGATACTGACGAAGTCGAAGATGTTCAGCTATTAACAACTGATTTAATTTACGAGGGCTTAAAATTTTCTACAAGTAAAAAACATTTTCTTACTCTCTTGAGTAAGAAAACTTTATCTACTTGTAGCCTACACATTTCTACGTAATCTTAAGTTTTGTGTAGAAGGATATCAAGAATTATAAAATCAACTTGAGAAACAAAAAAAGAAAAAAAGAAAAAAAAAAACCCAACAAAGGCCGTTAATAACGAACGAAATTCTTCATTTGAATCAAAGCCGACGGTTGTCTTACACATATTTGACACATCTACTGAAGATAGCATGTTTAATCTAGTTCGTAACAAACGTGCAAGCTTGTTATCAAGTAGCGATGAATATTTGTTAGTTAGTAGTTTTATTCGAAATTTCAACTTGAATTTTTATATGTTGTATGAACCTATAGATTGAATTTTCACTGTACACTAATTTTAACTGTTTTCTGTAATAAAATTAAATTACTTCTGTTTTATAAATATTTAAAATGGGTTTCATTCTTATTTTCTTGCACTGTTTTTTGGGAAAATATTTGGAGTGTTTTCATCTTACGCGATTTTTTTAAGTTTAGGAACATATCCCGAAATTTACCATATGTATCATGTATTTTTATATGAAATTTTCTTAATAGTTTTCTGATGAACGTATCTACCGTGTAAAGTAGAGTTCAGTATATATATATATATTACAATCGGCTTTTAGAATGTTTAACAAATTAATTTTGGCCACTTCTCGTAAGAGAAATTCTTAGAAATTTCCGTTATTTTTTTATAATTCTTTCTCCATTTGGTTTCTTTAATGCAGAAGAAAACCGAAAGAGGAAGAAATAAATTCCACATAATCTATGTAAAATGATTAACCTTATTTGATATTTTATATGCCGAATTTTGTTTTCGAATCTAACACTTTCCAATGCTTATTTTTGCCAATTTAAGTAAATATACTGATCTAAAAATCAATTTATCTTAATAAATAGTTACCATCATAACCATATAGGAAAGGGCGACACAACACCATTCATTTTATGAATAAAACTGTAAATAAATTTTAAACTACGATTTTCTGCTAGCATTTGAGTTTATAATAAAAGTTTCAGTAAAAATAAGGTACAGTTTTTACATTGAAATTTACCGCATTTAAAGAGAAAATAATTATCCTAATGAATAAGGTGCAATCTTGATAGATGTTTATGTTCAACTTTGATAATATCATTTTAAATACTTTTAATTTTTCAAAACACCATCATTTGCCAATAATAAATGAATTCAGATTTTCAGAATTAGTTTTGCATTTGAGTGCCAAATCAGTTTAGTTATTGTATAATTACAGTACAACTATTGGATATGTATTCAGTTTACTTGAAAATATTTCTTTTTAAGGGATAACATAAAAGAAAAATAACTACATTTATTCTCTAGATTTATTGATAAAAATTATATTTTTATTCGAATTCTTTTCATTACATTCTGTTGAATATATGTTCATAAAATATCTCAAAGATCATATTGTTATACTAAGAAATAAATGCGATAACTCAATAAAATTTATTCTACATGTTATTTGATCCGAAGATGCATGTTGCTAGAAATTGCATTTATTGTAGATAATTTGTTTCGTTTCAGGATATCATAGATAAGAAACTGGCCGTGTGTAGAAAATATAATTCATTTTACTGAGTTTCATAATAATGGGCTTCGAAAGATCAAAATCGTTGGTAGAAAGGTATAACTCTGGATGATTCTTAGGTAGAAAAGTCATAAGAATAATAAATAAAAGTTCAGTTTTATCTGTATTATTTTCAGAAATAACCAAGATTAAATTTTTATCATACTGAGGATTATTTCCAACAAAAGTTTTCTGAAAACAAACACAGTAAACATAAATAATTATAATTTACAACAGTACGTATATAAGCATCAACTAATATGTAAAATAAAATTCATCCAGGTATCTCAGTCATTTCTTAGTAATATTTAAACCTTCAGTTTACCCTATCGAAATTAGTTATATTCAAGAGGTGTTAGTAATTTTTGAAGTGTATTATAGTAGTTAGCTGTTATTTATACGTAGTACAGGGAGATAAGATAATCCTAGTTAAGACCATCTAAGACATAAAAATCGACGACTCCTGAAGGAATTATCATATTCAACTAAACGGACGAATAGAATGACCATGCATAAAAAAAAAAGAAACAAACACAATTGCAGAACAAATAGAAAATTTATTTTAGAGTTTAATTTCCACAAATTGGCAGTGTAAATAAAGTGTTTGTTCTTCTCCGGCATGGATCTATGTTATGAATCAGCATGTCATAGACTAATAATATGAAAGGTTGTTATCAAGAGTGGGGTGGGGCATATCATACATATGATATGCCCCCACACGCTTGGAAAAACTTATTTAGTGCTCCTTCCTATAAGCAGAAATTATTAGAGCCGTCAGTACTGCCCTTCAAGATTAAATTCTACCCCTACCACGAGAAATCAGAGCATTCCAAACATTTTCCCGTGTTTTAGAAATATTTGATACACCGAGATATCTTATCATAGTATTTCTCACTGTGAAACCATGGGTTTTCGTATTAGGGAAGATTTTCCTTCATTTATCTTCTTATTAAGAAATGAAAGAAATTTCAAAAGTTATCAGAAGTCAATTCTTTGGATGAAGAAATCCTTGAGGAAGAAATAGGAGATTTTGATTACGAAATATTTCTTGACCATCAGTCTTTGTCAGAAGAGGAGTGCGACACTACAGAAGATAATGCTTGAGACCTAACTGGCCTTTTCATGGAAAAAGATAAAGTAAACAAGAGGCGGAATGAATAATTTAGAGTTCAAAAATGGAAAGTATCCCAAAAACTATAAAAATTACTTGTTTATTCAGATGTGTTGGAACAGTCAAAATAATCAAAATCCCTGCTTTGTATACATCTTTAATTTTCTAAACAGTTATACACATCAATATAAACGTAGATTATAATCACATTAAATATTAAATAAGATAAACTGTCCCGAAATAATTAATTAATTTCCTACTTAGTTTTTCAGAATGAACACAAGTAATTTTAATTAATTTAATATTAAATTTTATTTTATCGCTAAATTATAATTTACCTCATCATTTTACATAACACAGATATTGTAATCATCATTACTTGTATGATTTTTTTAAAAGAATTATAACATATTTCATAATCAAGCCATTTAATTTGCTTAGAATGTCAACACAACTCGCGCGCGTTCTCCTGTTATAATTCAAAGCGCATGTATTCCTGAGATAAATTTCTCGAATGCTGTCCTACTGAATTCCTTGATAAATTACTTCCAACATTCTGAATAGATCGGCAACATTCTCAGTCGGTTTCAGAGACCTTTCCATCAGATCTCGAATATGTACTTGTGAAGGATATACTCAATAAGCGTGGAGGAAATTCGTAGCCGAGTACTGTATACGACCGCAGCTTAAGGTATCCAATTACATTTGGAACCTTAATTTTGAAAAAAAAAAAAGTAAAAATGAATCTTTTTTTTTTATTTTGTGTCATCTGAATTATGATATATTCATAAAATGTTTTAAACATAACATTACAATAAAATGTTTTTTAAAATGTAATTTTTTAGCATAAGATAATGAAAAAAATAGTATATTTAAAACATTCAATAGTCATGAAATTTCCTTATGTAACATTGTAATTTAGCACATGTATAGATAAGAATCTGAACAGAGCTAGGATTAGGATTTTCAATAAATCACTAAATTACAGATTTAATTTGAGTCAAAGTAACAATACGTGGTTTTTTTAAAAACCCGATTTCATTTCTCCATTCTTCTGAATTAAATAAAAATAAATCTACTTATATATCATACAATACGAAACACTTTGTGGAGGCTCTCAAGAACATTTTCAAAAACATTTCCACATAATTTTATCAAAATATATAAATTCCCTTTGAGTTATCATTTTTCAAAAATTATAACTTTATTAAAGTAGATTAAAGCTTAAAACATATGCAGAAAACAAAAAAAAAATATTTACATATCAAATAAATTCAAAATATCCCACTTATGTAAATCATGTCTGTTTTCCCATTTTTTTATTTGATTTTCTTGAAGCTCTAATTTTTTGACTATTTTCACTTATGGTAGTGAATGTCGTTTGAAGTCAGTAACACGAATAACTTTAAGTTCTTTAATGTGTGAACTGTATACAGAAGCATATACAGCTTGAATAAATTAGTCAATATTGGTTTACGCAACTTCCTATTGTAATGTATATACGGCATCTAAGAATCTTAAATCCAAGATATTAAGTTATGGTTGTTATAAAGATGGCAGCACATTTTATTGTTCCTTCCATATTTAGATACCTCGGAGGCTACTATGACATAACCAATATTACAATAGTTTTCTTTCCAGTAATATATAATTTTGACTAAAAAATCATGTTTTTTTTCCCATAGTTGCACTAACATGCTAAGTTCTATTATTTTTAAAATTTCTCACTAGCTCTTTTAGACTCGTATTTTTCTCTTCAGAATTAAAATTGCTCTTAGTTTGCGTTAAATTGCTTTTTTTATTTGTTACTGCTTAAAAGTTCTTTGCTTTATTTATCATTCAGACATTACACAGATATGAGATTTTAGAATTGGAAACAAATCCCTTGATTTCTAAAAGATAAACTAGTATATAAAAATAGTTTATAAAACTTTAAAGCAATTTCAAAAATCGTTACTGACGAATTGCATTTCTTATTCAAAGCGTTGCTGCAGCTGATTCATTTGATGTTGAATTCGATACGTATTACGATTCTTAAAATTTTTCCTGATTTTAATGCAAGCGAAAGTGATAATTCTTTTCTAGAACAGAACTTTTTATCTTTATTGAGAATAGTTTCTTATCTTTATCAATAGCATTTTGTAATTTTCACATCGTTGATTCTATGTAATTCCAAATTATCTGGCTTTGATCCTTAAGTATCAGAACTATCTTAAATACGATTTAAAAGAAAAATAAATTTGTTTTCATGTAAATATTAAATAAAATAAAGGAAGAAGGATAGTCGTTTTGAAAACGAACACAGCTTTCAAGAGAAAATTAATAAAGGTTCGGACGATTTAGTCAATATTACAGTAAAATGTAATTCACCTATTTTGTTACTCTACATAATTAAAAAGGTATTGCTTTGGTTCAATTTACGTAAGCCGCTCTGAAAATACGAAATTGTTGTAATTCATGAATCCAGCTTGGG
>BMAW01093663.1:217249-251556 GCA_019974015.1 Nephila pilipes
TATATATATATATATATATATATATATATATATATATATATATATATGTATATATTTCTCATGCAGATTGCAGATATAAAACATAACTTTCAAAATTATTCAAAATTTATGGAAATATTCGTCAAATATGAAAACATTTTACAAATAGTTTTCATTCGGTTATAAAAGTTTTCAAAGAATTTACGTACAAGTAAATATTATAAATTAATTTTTTTTCCTTAAAAGCTCGAATAGAAACCACTGTTTCTTAAAAACAAGAATAGAACAAAAAATGATTGTACTCTTTCAGAAATATAGAAACCCCACGAAACCAACTTAGCGAGGAATTTATAAAATCACCAGAAAAATAAAATAATCATATTACATCGATCATTGAATAAGTCTTTAGAAATTTAAAAGATGGTGATCGTAGCATCGAAAATGGTTTGTTTTTAGTAAGCATCATGGCTTAAGAGACTGCAGTCTAAATCTCAGTTACTTGTTTAGTAATCAAGCCACCTTTCACACCTCTAAAAATTCTTCGTCATAACTTTTCTGACCAATGATATCATCCTCGCCTTCTGAGGATCAGTTTTACCAGAAGTAACTCATTGTTTTTAGTATTGTTTATTTTCAGGCGTACAACGATGAAACCTTGTTGCAAAGGGACGTAGTCAACTCGACGCGGTAAAAATCAAATTTTTATTTTGCAGAAAATTACTACCCAATCAAATCTAACTTATAAATCGATGACAACTTTGTTTTGGCTCCATTTAACAGATATCAGCACCTAATGGTAACAAAAATTAATCTTAATGATACAATCTATCTTGAATTCAATTACTTTTTGAACGACTCTGATATATATTAATTTAGTACATGAAAAAGAAATATATATATATAAAGATTATCTTTAATTGGAAATAAATATTATAGATGTTCTTATAGATATACTTATTTAAATTCGAGATATATTGCTTAAAGTTGAAGAAGTTGGGAATATTTGGAGCAAAGTATTTTGTATTTGATTAAACAAACAAATATGAATATCTTTATAGAATTGTTTCTCGAGGGAAAGAAATTGAGAAATGTGTTTTTCATCAATCTGTTAAGCATAATGGAATTAAACAAAATAATCATAATCTCTTATTTATGATTTGTAATGTTATGTAATACTTAGATGCAAAAAACCGATGATATACTATTTTTTTCTAAAATAATTTTCATTCATTAGGTGGTGAAATCTTCGATAGAAATAAATTTCCTAGCTCTCTTTTATTAAATTCTTAATAATTTTATTTAATGTATCCATCTACATATATTTCTAAGCCGAATTAAATGGATTTTCTAAGGAACAGTTTCATTATCTAAATGCAACTCTTATCACACAATAATTGCGATATCTTACAATATTAGATAGTTGTTTGCACAGATAATTGTTATTCGTTGAAATAATCACTAAGAGATGGGAATAATTAAATATTAAATTATATTTCTATTAAAAGCATATATTGATTTTATACGCTGAAGTAAAATAACGGATTAAAAGAGTCCCGATGTTACTTTCTTTGTTATATTATTGAAAAAAAATTCCTGCTACTTTCTAAAATTTATTTTCTTGATTTTGACTCGGCCTTGCCTTGTTTTGCTGAACTTTCATTTTTCGATTGAAAAGCGATGGATTAGTTTGCTGCAATGAGGGGCTCCTTAATAAGAATGAAAATAAATATCAGCCTATTTACCTCTCTCCTTTCAGTACTACTACATCTCTCGAGGAGAATTCATTTAACTGAATAATGGATAATCATAGTTTAATTTTTTTGATTTTCAGGAATTTGGAAATATATGAAGAGCTTTTCACTCTGCAGTTACCTCCCTTGTGGTTCATAAAGGAATACAAATATTAATTACTAATTTTATTTTAAAGATGAAGATTACTTAGAGACCATGAAGCAGTCTTAGAAATTCTTTTTCAGGAAGTGATTTAGTAGATTCTTAGAATTTTTTATTAACTTTGCGCTTGGAAGAAACACGAGGGCTATTGGAGACGAACCTCATAATTTTGAATCATAGTCCAATTACGACGACGCATCAAATGGTTTCATACCCACCTATCTTCCACACCATCCCAAATTTAGAACATTCAAACCCAAATACATTTGACATGCAACATTATGGTAAGAGTTGAGTTAAAAAGTGAACAAAGATTTAATCGAAAATGAAGCTATGACGGATCTCAATGAAATGATAATTAAATGTAATGTAACGTAACAATAACGCAATGACAATGTATTGCAATATCATGTATCATACGTTATAATATTGCAATATCATTCCAATATCGTGACAAGTGAGTGTTTGATAAAGTAATTATGCAATATCAATGGATAGTGTTACGTAATGATAATGTAACGACGATTATTATTAATGTAATATAACTATTATGTAATGTAGTGTAACATAATATTAATGGAAGGAAAAATGATTGCAATATAATGGAATAACAATTGATAGTCAATGATAAAGAACGACGATTGACTGTAATTAACAATATAATAATGTAAGATAACATAATTATAACTCATTGTGATGCAACTTAACATTGTTTGAATCAATTATTTTTCATATTTAAGTGTTAAAAACGTTTTAGCTTTAAGTTTCTTTTTTCCATTTTTTACTTTACTGTCATATTTTTAGAAGTGTTAAATTTTAACCTCATTAGAAAATACGAGACAATAAATGCATAATGGTTTTAATAGCTTCAAAATTACAATTATCAGGAAATTAAGTCTATATATATAATTGGTGGCGGCCTTTTTAATTTTGAAATCTCAGTCTAACGTCGATAACGACATCTCTGACAGCACTACCAATTCCAAATGTTCACACCGCGCCATCGGGAAGACATGGGACCTAGAAAGTTTTAATGTGCACTGATCCCACTACATGAATGGTCTTTAGAGCCATCAGGCCATGTAACCAAGCCTCAATGAAAACATCAGTCCTGAATTCATAATCATAACCATTAAACAACTGAATTCACATCACCATAGTCTACAAAAAAGCTTTGAATTAGGAGTGATGTTAAATTTATGTTAGGGGATCAGCTAAAACGAATATATAGTCACTAATGTGATAAAGACAACATCTATCAATTGCTGAATGTTATAATTTGTTCTAGCTGTACATTCCTACAAAAATACTTTCCATAAAATAATAGGAATCTGATATGGGGCTGATATGTTACGTCAAATTTGTCCCTAAAGTATCATAAGTCGATTCTGAAAAAAATTAGTCATCAGCTCATTTATTAAAGAAGAGTAGTATACCAGAACCTTTTCGAAATAAGCTTATGCATGATTGATCATAGTACTACAACAATGGACGTCTCTCAATAGGAAAGAGTCAAGAGAAAAAAAAAGCAATAGTAAATTGAAATGCATAAATCTACATATTCTTTTATTTATAGTCATATCTATAACTTCTTAGTCAATTTTTGAATGATTGAATAATCGTACTTTGAAAGGAAAAATCATGTTAAATGTCTTTTCGAATTTTACATGTTGTTTAAATTTATGGTCTAAATTATCAGTGTGCAAGTTTCATCTTACAAATATTCAAAATCAGAACACTGACCATGTATTTATTTATAACGAAGATAATTACAAATAAATATAATGAAATAATTATACTGTTTGCATAAAAAACCAATATTAAAAAAAGTTATATGCAAAGTTTTTTGTTAACAACAAAGTTACCCACCCAAGGTGCATTTTCTTATAAATATTATTCAATTATACAATTAAATAAAAGAATGAAAGTAAGCGATGAAATATCGAGAAATCGACAATAGTAAACATTTCCGATATTAAAATTAAAGGAAACGACAAATTATTAAATTCAATATATTTAAGCTAAATGTTATTAAAATTAAATCAAATGATAAATTATTAAATTGAATATTATTTCATCTACATGAAATTAAAATTTAAGCGAATTATAAATTATTAAATTGAATATATTTAAGCAAAATGTAACTAAAATTGAAGCAAATGATAAAAAATTTAAAGTGATCTGGTATGACAAAACGACCCACCTAAAACAATAGCATCTTAGATGGCTAATATATTTAATTCATTTAAATGGATTTTAACAGACCTCATGACAACAGATCGCATTCTAAAATGTTTCTCAAATTTACGAAATGTACACCATAACGAACAATATTGAATTTAATTAAGAAATATTGTTAGTCTTTCGATTGCTTCAGATGTAACTTGACGTAAAATTATTCTCATATCAGTACGATATTGACAAACTTCAAGACAAAGTTACATTATTACTAGCGATTTTACTTTTTATTTTAAGTGCGAAAATGTTATTGAAGCAATTAGACCTAAAGGCAAGATAAATTCTTTTACAATTATGAAAGGTTTAATTTGTGAAATGGAAGTTTTGGAAGAGGAATTACTCTGCATCAACTAACATTAGATTCCAATCAATAATTGGAGAAGGATCGTTTATTTTTAGTTCGAAACGATCTCTACCAATTAGCGCAAGTTCTGGTGAATTATCATTATGAGTTTTGAAAACCTGTTATCATCTCTTCAGGCATTTAAATCTCCCTGGTATTCATTCTCAGCACAGACTTTATATCACATAAAACCGTTTCATTAAGCTGTTTCAGAAAGGAGTGATTTATACAATTTCTATCGTATCTTGGTGAAGAATGTGTGTTTCAAAAGTTTCTCCAGAGTGCTTCTCTTAACAAAAGAAGTGTAATTAAGGAAAAGTTTAAAGGGTTCACACAAAGTACACTTTTCCGAAAGCTATTATTTTGATTTAAACATTTTCACTAAATGCTCATTACATAATTGCTTCACTTAGATTTCTGAAAGAGACTGAGCGTTATTTTATCCGATAAATTTTATTTAAAGCGTGCTTTTAAACACAATACATATTCTAAATATTACACGTATTATGATTGAAAAGAATTAAGATGTTTCATTTACTTTGATTGCGTTTGTAGATTATTTGACCTTTTTGTATGTCATTTTTCTTTCTTAAATTATCTTAAAAACCGGAAATAATAACTTTTTTTACATTTCCTTAATTTATAAAAGAGATAGCATTATGAGCGTTTATTTTATTTAGGTTACTTTTTTTATTTAATTTCACCATACTTATTCTTTTCTCTCATTTTTTCAGACATCTTAGTTTAGCCATGATAGCCTAGTGATCATGGTCTTAAACTTGCGGCCGGCGCTGTTTTCACCGAATCATGGTTTTGAGTCTAGATTAAAAGATTCGTTGTATAGCGGGGCAGATGCATGTAAAACCTGGTCAAGGTACCATTTCATCCTTTGGCGTGATATAGAAATTCACGGAGGAAGATTCCAGGTCAGGTATCATCCGCATCCTTTGAAAGAAATTTTACAATTTACACAAAATACGAAGTTATACTTTTGTTTCCCTCATTTACATTTTATAACATTTAATTTTATGCCTGTTAGCATGCTTACTTGCTACACACCGTTGATTAGTACGTTGAGTGGATCCTCGCTTAACACGCACCCCTTTTAATGAGTATTTCATTGTACAAATCACTCTGCAAATGTTGTTTTAAGGTGTTCAGGTTACTGAAACAAACAGTCTCACCCTCGTATGGTTTTGGAAATATCTCTATCGCATCATTGACTGAATGAAGATAATCAAAACTGCGAGGAAAGGTTTACCAAAAGAAACCTCAATTCTCCTTAGAAGAAACTTTTGCTGAAAACAGCCAGTTATTGGAGACAGTACATGTGAATCCTGTAGTTAAGGGGCTTCTCTAAGTCTTGAGAATGGAAGTGTATAATGAAGATATCGATGAACTTAAGGAAGAGTACAGCCAAAAGCTTCTCGACATCTTGTTTCACAGCCAGATGTTGTGGAGGAGATTGTGTGAAAAAAGGAGGAGGAAGAAACAGAAAAGTAACACTTTTCTAGCACGAAAAATAAAATAATTTTCTTCAAAAAGAAAAAAGGATGAAGGCTTGGGAAATATTGCATTATACATTGAGAATTATCACCCTAATGAGGAAGTGGTGATGCACGATATAAATTTATTCATTGATAAATTCAACAAATTTTGAATCGTTGCCAAAAACAAATGTCTGTAGACAGATTTCAAATACAAAAAAATAGTTATTAGCCACCTAAAGGACTAGTGGTTTAGTCATAGACAAAATAATCCTCAGAATTATCCCCAAAATACTGAGTTGTCTGAATATCTTTTCTTGCGAATGCCTGATAATAAAATAAATGAGTGAGTAAGTCACTCAATCATTGAGGGAATTAATCAGTTAATCAAATTTTTGTTCTAATTGTCATATCATTTAGTTTAATTCAAATATTTAACTGATTAATTTAATATATTTTTTAAAAAATAAGTATTTTTTTTTTGTACCATGGATGGTTAAATCTATTTTTTGTAAAACTTTGCATGGAACAATTTTGTTTATGTAATTTTGTTTATGTTTTCTTTTTTTCTGAAAATAGAAATCGTATTCCAGATTAGCTCATTCCGCTGCAGAAGAAAATATGAGAATCATTCCGGCTTCTTAATAATGTAAATATTTATTTTTCCTTCGAATAAACGTTATACGTAAAATAATGAATATCAAATTACGGCATGAAACGCATCATTATATTTCATATTTGCTTGGAAAAACTGTTTCGTTTCGCGAATGTTTTGAATTACAAGTAAGATTCTGGAACGAATTAAACTCATTTAATAAGGATAAACTGAGCTTGCATAAGGTCCTGAAACTATGATGATGCTTCTTGCAATGGTTCTCTTATGAAGAAAAATATAATCATTTGCAGATATTTCATCAGCAAGCCAAAGAAAGTGTAAACAATGACCCTGCACCTTGGAAATGAATTTTGCGAAAGTTTTGAGAGCTTGGCAAGAAACCTGTAAATATTGGCGCTGTAAAGATGTTTTCAGAAAGTGCTGGAATCTAAGCGAATCTTCACTATTATGAAACTTACGGACTTTACGGTGTTTGCTGTATCCTGGCGGGAGCGCCTACAAGAAATGAAGCCGAAAACACCGATCAAGAAATCGACTGGAAGTGATCGCTATTTGCTGAAGTAATTTACCGCGGAGTTATCGCTGGTATAGCCAAGTGAATTTGTGAAAGCAACCGGTTTCTATCGGGAACGGTCAGCGCCAGCCTTGAAAATGTAGAGTATCACTGCGGAGATTTCACGATAGTTGCGAACTAGTGAGTTGGTGAGAAGAACATTGCTCATATAACTGTGACGGTTATTACAAGTGCTGCTTTTTTCTCTGTATCTGTGTAGCTGATCTGTATTAATGCTGAGTTTTTGTGCTATTATTCTGTCCAAGTATTGAACCTGTGTTCAAAGTATTCTGAATATTTGCAAATAAAGTATCATTAACCATTATCCTCCGTGTTGGAGTGATTTGGAGTAAACACCCACAGGAGCCTGAGGAATATTTGTAACATGACTGTTTCGCCTGTGTGTGCCTTAGAGAGAGAGAGAGAGCGAAATAAGTGTCTCGTGCGTATAAGACAAATATAGTTACAGTGCATGTACGCTGAGAAAGTAAGTGTTATAATATTATAATAAAGTGAAATTATAACTACTCTTGAAATGTAAGAAGCAAATGATTCGGAATGTGAAGCTTATGTTTGAGAAGAAGAAACTAGTGTCTCAAAAAACAAAAATATTAATAAAAGGTGACGTGTGGGAAATAGAGTTTTAATTTAAATTTACAATCCATTTTAAGACATATAAATCAGCTTCTACTTATTTTTAATGTGTATCAAGTTAACAAAATTATATGTCTAACAAAGATAATGTTATACCAAATTTAAATAAAGGCGAATAACAGTAGTCTTACAAATCACGACCTTTCACATTGTTTTTCTTTATAGTAAAAGCTTACAATTCAGCTCAAAGTATGCAAAAATTTCATTTTATTTTTGTCTTCTTGTCTTTTAGTTTTGAAGCGGTAGTTTTTCTGAATTGAGTAATACAAGCATTTTAATTCCAAAGGTAAATCTATAACTAAGGCCTAATTTTCCTACATACGGTATCATCGGTGATTGGACATATTTTAATTCTTAAGATATTCCTTTTAATGATATTTTATCATTCTTATTCCCATATTTTTCCATTTTCATAATCTTTATTTTATTGGGTTTTTATTATTTTTTCTTTGTATCTAAAGTTTAATTATTGTCTATTTATATTCGAATATATTATAACTTATTTGTTAAGTTAGTTAAGAAACAATATTTTTAGAGTGGAGTATTGATGTTTAAAAACAGTCATATAGAATTTTGTGATGCCATAACGTAAAATAAAAGACGGTTACAGATATTTGCACAGTGTGAAATATTTTTATTTTTCTTATGGTTGAATTCCAATAAATTGTATACTTTCGCCATGATCTATTTTCAATTAAATTAAAGTAAATAAAATAGATATAGTTTATTTTTAATAAAACAGATATAATTTATTGTATATTTTAAATTAATAAAAATAAATTCTGTTTTAATTGAAGTTCTTTAAAATTCAGTAATAATAGAGTGAATAAAATGAAATTAAAGATTTGATAAATTATTTACTAAGTAAGAATAAAGGCTAAAAATAGTCTGCCACTAATAGTACTTACAGTTTTGATTCATTATGTACCTTTAGAAAGATGTCGTTTAGTAGTCATCGGTTAAAAATTTAGCTAAGACACATTTTACTAACTCGACTCTTAATTTTTAACTAAAAGTTTACTCTTAACTTAAAACTTTATTTGGTTGATTTTATGGAGCATAAGGTCAACATATAGCAGTGCACCACCGATGGTGCATAACAGCTACCAACAATGTGCGTCACGAACAACCAGTAGAACACAAAATTCTAACGGTATTAAAGAGTTCCCAGTGACCACAAATAACCAACAAGTTCAGATTGATATTTTTTATATTATGACAGTGATACTGGCTAAAATACTGCTGCGAATCTTGAGAAGTATCTGACAACCATTTTTCAGAACGTAAGCCTTAAGGTTATTCTCTTTTGGTGGTGTTTAATGCCGCAAATGGCAGATGTGACCAGAATGCACCCAACGAGGTGTAAGTGTGATCTAGTTGTTTGAGAAAGATGAAGAGTTAAAAAATGATTGACAAAGAGTGTCTAACATATAAAGAGATTGCTAGGGAATCCCTAGGACGTGTTGCCCGTGTTTACCAGAGACAATACTCCTCATAGGAAAGAAACAGATCACTGAGAAAAACAGGACTTTAACATCTTAAAGAAGGTGTGTCCCTGAAAGTAAAACGTATCGTTAAGTTCCAGACTTGATAATATAGAAGTTGGATCTCCTGGAATACTTAAGTATTCCTGTAACTAATGTAGTATCATTTCTAGGTGAACTTTGATATTTTTTCATATTTACGGATAATCAATAGCTTAAATGATAACTTAAGCTACACAACCATTTGAATAGTTTAATTCTTACAGCTTTGAGAGGAAAGAGTTGTAGCCATATTAATTTCAATCAAAATTTTCGGGGTGAAGGAATTACCAGAGACAAATATCGTAAAATTTCACAATGTTAGATTCCTATAAACAAATTATTTAAACCGTTTTCTCAAGACAAAATATTTAAAATAAACGTAATGTTATTTCAAATTTTTTATTAAAAAAACTTAAATATTTAAAATTATCTTTAAAGCAAGACATGGAAAAATTATCATTAATTTAAACACCTTAATATTCATATAGTACATTTGTTTAATTACAGGGAATACTAATAATGTTAATAAAAATAATTTAGGTAATCAAAAATATAAAAAAAATTGAAAATTATCCTTAGGGTTATGGAAATCATGAAAAGGAGCTGTAACTAATAAATCGATTTCAAATTTTATTTATGCTCTATAACCACTGAATTCTTCTTTAGATACAGTAGTACTTCATGCAGAAATATTCCATTAAAATATAATTATTCAGTGTAATAGATTCAAACAGAATAGACAAAATTACTTAATTAATTACTGAAATGCATTATCTTTAATTACAAGCGTATCATATCTCGTGATTGTATACGGAAGAATACACTTCTACATTAAAAATTAATATACGCAATTAACACATTAATGGCAGAATGCTAGATATAATATATGATTGCAGAACAGTTGTTCACTTCAGTTAACACTAATTGTACATATCCATTATTATTGGGGCATACTATATTGTTACATCAACAATGAAAAATTTCTAATTGAATGATAGTATTGTAATAATTCATTTGGAAAATATTTTGACAGATATATTTTAATTTATTCGCATGTAAAAATATTGTTTTATTTACATTAAAATGCTCTTCACAAAAATAAGTTCATAGGAAAATTAAATGCATAAATGAAATTGATCTTAGTACGAACGAAGGTGATGATTTCATTAATTTTTCAGTTGGGATAGAGTTTGCTTAAAACGTCCTTCTTTGTATAATCTGAAAAATATCACATAATTTTTGTTTTTTCAAATTTTAATCTAAAAAATTAAATCTACATTTAAGAAAAGAAATTTAATTAAATGCTGAATTGTGTTAAAACGAGAGCAATATAAACATAAATCAAATAAATGAAAGTTTATATATTTATACATATAGATATATATATATTTGTATACATAAACACTTATTATAAAGAATTGATGCCAAAAAAACGAGGAAAGGAAAGTATTTTTCGAAGAAAAGGGGAAAATGAAAAATGAAATTCAACTTATAGTGAAAGGGGTCTCATACGCAAAGATTTTATTGTTTGCATAATACGATACGCTAATATTCTCATATTTCCTGGAGTAGTATTAGTTGAAAAGATTAAATTGAAATATTATATATAATAAAGTTATTTAGGGATATATAATCAACTAAGATATCACATGTAATTATTTTTGTACATTTAAAACTATAATAAAAACGACATATATTTTCATATATTTGGTCTAATTAATAGATATTGAATAAAAAGTGATTTTATAAAATGCTTTCAAGCTCTTTAAGTCAGATGGTTTCGCTGGTATTTGTTTCTTCCGTAGAAGAGAATGTATCGTGTTCAATCAACGTCCGAATCACCAGATGTTTCCCAGTTAAGGAGATACATTGGGAGATACAGGTAAAGGAATGCTACAGAGACTTATTACTTTGGTGCTGTTTGACTTCGAAACAAATTCAATTAAAATGTAAATGCTGTTTCACTTATTCACCAAATCTATGTATGACATTTAAAAAGTGCTGGATTCTATTTATTTAAATAATAAAACCATTGTCATTCCTGCAAAGCAAAAGAAAAAAGTTAAAGAAATTTACGGTTTAACAGGATGGTAGATGTACGGATTTTAACAATCATTCATAAAGTAATATTTACAAACATTAAGTAATTATCAAACATTCAAATAGTTATTTAATATTTAATAATAATGCATTCATTACACAGCAGGTTTCAAAAGATTTAGTCTAATCTCAGATCTCATGACTTATGATGGTTATCAGTGTTTACTTATTTTTAAAGGTTTAAATATGGTTTATTAATCTAATTTTTCAATCATTGAGACCGAGAGATGATATACATTTTCAGTTTATATATATATATATATATATATATATATATATATATACTAGGGTCTCTCAATTAGACCTTAGAAATTAAAAAGGATGTTGTTTGTGGCATCGAAAATTGTTTTTAGAAAGCATCATCGCTTGCTAGACAGTTGTCTAAGTCTCAGAAAAGCGTATTTGTTATCACGACTTCTATTGCGCACGAAAAGGTCTTCATCATAACTTTTCAGGCCGATGAAAATGTCTTTGCCTTCTGTAGAGCAGTTTCACCATAAATAACACATTGTTTGGATTATTGCTTGTATTCCAGTGTATAACGATGACAAACGACGCGAAATGACGAAGACAACTCGATACGGCAATAATCAAATTTTTATTTGGCAACAAATGACTACCAAATCAAATCTAACTTTTGAAACGATTTCAAATTTGTTTTGTTTCCATTTAACATATGGCGGGACTCAATGGTAACAGTAATTTTCAATAATGCCATACCTCTTCAAATACAAGTACATTTGGAACCCCTCTTGCATTGATTTATATATCACTTACAAATGCTAATTTTTCACCAGGAAAAAAAATGTTCAAGTAAAATAATATTTTCCTTTATTGCACTAAATGGAAAGTTTCATGGTAATATTTATGTATAATTTATTTCTAATGCAATGAATACTCTACTATATTTATTGCATGACAACTACATTATTCATATGGTTTTTTTTTTGTAAGGATTAAGTCCTTACAATGTTATTTTTTCATAATATGTTCTTTAAAATGAAAATGTATAATACAACCAAACTTTACTATACATCGGTATACAAGCTTAACTATTTTATGTATTTGCAGAAAGCATCTCTAATTAGCGAAACGTAATACAATTAGCAAAACGTAATACATTTTGATAAGATGATATGAGAAAAATATTACGACAAACAAAAATAGCTATTATTCGTCTTAGGAAGAAAAACAGACAAATGAAAATCAAAACAATAATATAGCATCCTTGAAGATACTTGTTTTGAAAAAAAGCATTTCTTTCGGAATTCTTTGAACTCAAATGTAATTAAGTTGGTTGTGAGCCTTCTGTCAAAATAAAGTCTCTCGAGAATTGAACTCATTTCCGTGTGATTGGTTTTGGATAAACATTTCCAGCATGACAAATAAAAATAAAAAAAATTCTCGTGCTGGATATTTTTAAATAAAACCTATCAATCGGAAAAAATTACTTTTTGCTTATAAATTTTCAAATGCAATTTAGGAATTGTTGATAATAAATATCTCTTTACCGCTTTCATGCTTTTATAATTATGCTAGTTTCATTATTGTGATTATAAAAGACCAATATTAATGTTTAATTTTTCGAATCTTGTTAATATAGTAGGAATAATGTGGAAAAAATATTTTTGGATATTTATTTTTAGAAATATTGCTTTAGTAAAATATGCATATTTGAAATAACTGAAAAGTAATTAAACTTAAATAACTAAACACTCATCTAAATAGACCACCGATCTCTCTCAATTATTTGCAAATTCGATATATTCCCATTGATCTCACACCACTTCCAACACAGCATCATCATAAATAGTAAAATGAGTTTTCTGAAATTGATAGTTTACTTTTGCTACTTTTCGAGATTTACTATAATCATCATCATATGTTGTAATGTTTAGTGGTAACGTACTGAAGTTTGCCGTGTTCCATCAAATTAGATAATGAAAACATCTTCATAATTGAAGAGATAATAGAAGATGTGCAACTAAATATGAGGCAATCAAACACATAATTTATATTTTCTGTTACAAACCCAGTTTGAAAAACTACTTTGGAAAAACGGAAAGCGTGTTATTTGTGAAAGCTCGTTTTTATTTAGTACCAAGAATGCAAACGCTATTTAACAATTTTCTATTTCTAAATGATATATTCTATTACTGTTCTAAAGTCTCTGATTTATTTGAAATAAATAAAAGAAATATGAAAAATATACTTATTTTTTAATTCGTTGTCCATGATGTCAAATGCGATTTGTCGCTGAATAACTCTGATATACGCTTAGTTATCAAAATAGATTTATATTGATAACTAAGAAGAAAAATAATATTTATCTAGGATTAAATAGTATTTTTCTCAAAACATGTAAAGATAAATAAGAAAGAAAATATTTAAACTTTAAGTGTCAATATACATGCTAACAGTATATAACAATAGTCTCTATGAGAGATGATTAATGTTTGGTAATTAAAAAGTAAATGACAAAAAAATAATTTAGATTTTAATAATATTTTAATTAATTTGTGAATAATTAATTTTTTGACATTGATTCTTATTTTATCACTTATTTGTAGTTACTTTACAAAATCATTTCTAGAGTGTTCGTGCACATTTCTCGAAATCATTTACACAAGAACTGTAAGAACTCAAGTGAAATATGTGTTCGCGTCTGAAAAATACTATTTAAAATGCAATTAATTTTGAGGCACAGAACAATTATAAGATAATACTAGAATATTGTTATCAGATCGTTTTAATTTCTCCTTATACGAGGATCTTCAAAAAAAGATCCATCCCTTGTTACTAAGAAGTACTCTCATTCAGATATATACAGCCTTACACTAATAACCGTGTTCTCAATAGCCTAATGATCATGGTCGCGGTCTCGAAAGCGGCATTGTTTCGGTCAAGTTCTGGGTTCGAGCACTGACGCAATTTAAGACCGGCAGCATTACATGCATTATACACATTAAATATGGTCAAGGATCAAAATCGGGGATCCAATCGGTTCCAATAACCCTCTTTTTGCTTCTCATTGTGATGCCAATAAGCAATCACAATCACCTACACCAATCTCCATAACACTAATCCCTAGGGTTTTCCCGCAATTTTCCCATTCTGCCACTGTCGGAAGTAACACTGATTGTCCCAATTAGAATGTAACATAGAGGCTTCGTCACATTCTCCTTTCTCTTTTCTTTGGTCGGTTGACTGGTTGATTGTATATAAACGTATATACGTTGCACATAACTCAACACGATGGCTGACCTATGTTGTTTAAAGATAAATTAGCTATGAGGGGTGAATGTCTGATTTTAAACCTATGTATACAGCCGAGGAAAACATCTGTTCTGGTACTCCTCCCGCAACTTCCATACCACGAAAACGAGAGGATTTCTAATGCATATATAATATATATCAGCTCCGTTACAGTACGGGTTTTAGTTTCATCAGGACAATAAATTCATAATTCGTCAGAAACAATGCCGATCATTTGTTTGCGTTCACTAATGTCTTATTCTTTTCTGGTGGGAAATGTAGTCCTTTTTCAAGGGCGCGTTTGCCTTGGGAATAATACAAAAGGCTCGCGGGGCTATGTAGTGGGAAATAGTTAGATGAAGCTCAAAGATGACGTATTTATCTTGAAATTTCACAGCAGCTTCTACAAGAAGAATGCCGAGGTTCTTCTGATTCACAAAGAATCAGTCAAAATAAATTAAATGAATAAAACTGCTGTTTTCGCCGATCTACACATTGTATGATCATTATATTAAGTTCTTGCACACGATAGTCCTTCCCTGTTCAACGAAGAGCTCCTTTTTGTATGCTGAAGGCCTAATAGAGCACATTATTCATTTTCCATTAATGTTCAGTCATATTTGACCCAATTGTACCAGTTCTTAATCAGTGTGATTCTCATATATTTTTCCCAAATGCCTATTGAATATAGCGAATCCATTCCACTTGGAAATATTCGAGTCTTGCACAAAAGTTAAAGAGGCAGCATTGTTCGAGTTCATCTAATTTTTTTTTATCATGAAACGGCAATCACTCACAATTCTTCACTCATCGATCGATAGTTTCTTGAGGCAAGAAAAATTAGCCATTGCTCATCCGTTCCCCAAACCACGCCTCTAACTTCCTATTCTTATGGCTAAAAATTATGTTCAGAAATGCTCAATACATTTCATTGCAGTCGACGTAGATTTAACTTGGGTTACGTTGAAAATAGATGGGTTTATTACAAATTTTGAGATCTCTGAGTTACATCTTACATTTTTGTTAACGTAATTATTTATTATTCTCTTTATCTCTCAGCTCAAGACTTATTTTTGTATATCTTTCATGTTGAGAAATTTTTGAGGATTTTTAAAATCCCGAAAAAATTCATTTAGTTTGAGCTTCGTTTTATGACTATTGATTGCATACGAACAATTTGATCTCTCTGATACTGTTATTATTTTGTACCCATATCTCTTCTATTTTTCTATCGATTTTATCTGTGTAGGGTAAGTGTAAGAGAAAATAAATGGAATAGTAGTAACTGGCACGATAGCCTTTGTAGCCTTATGTTCCACAAAAAACAATCAATCAATTGCAATAATTGCAGTGAAAAACAATGGGAAATTATTTGAATTTTTTTATGTGCAACTGTAAATTCAATTTTCTGGTTAGGCGCTCGTGTAAGAAAATAAACAGCTTCAAGGGAAACATTAAAATACTATTTGTAGAAAGAATTTTTTTAATAATTAAAATTATTAGAATAATATTAATGATATTTTCCTGCTTATAAATTTAACATGAGCATAAATGTACTCTGAAAATGTGACATGTTTTGGATTAAGTTTGTGAAAATGAGGTAAACTATTTGAATGTTTCGAGTCCAGGAATTATTTGATTCAGATCTTGCAGTATTAAGATTATACTTTATAACTTCATTTTTCTTGAAGTATTTAAGGGAAAAAATTGCTTTGTGTTCCATTGCTGCATTAACTACAAATTATTTCTATATTTTTCTTACTTTAACTTCATATTTATTTATCATGAGAGAATTTAAACAAAGATTAAATGTTCGCAAGATTTTCAAATAGTTTTTGGTTACCAAATATTGATATGTAAGAATTCCATATTCTTTGGCGGGTATACATATACTGATAATAATTTATTTATAATAAGTTTATGTTTCCGGAAAGTTATATTTACATGTTTAAAAAGTGGAATAAAAAATATGTTAAAAACAAAGATGTATATTAAAATAGATATTAAATACATTTATATATAAAATATTAACTTTAATACTAGTAATAAAAAGTAAAAAGAGTGAACAAAAATATTATAGTAATTCTGAATTTTACCATTCGTGGGAAATATAGCAAAATTATATAATTTATAAAATGACTTATTTTCAAATTTCTTTCAATTTCGCTTAATTCAATTATTTTACGGAAATTTGTAGATGGATAAAATTTACACTCATTCAAACAACACAAATTACCCTCAATTTTTGTAAAATTTCAAATTACATGTATCAGTGAGCTAAAACCTTATCAAGATAATTATTCAGATTTGTCTGAGATAAAATTCACTCTTAATGTCAGTCTACATATTTAAGTTCATGAATAAATGACTTGCATGCCAAGATAAGAACGAGATACAAAATCCTCTTGAAGAGATGACAGAAAGAATGTAACAAAAAAAATAAGAAACCAAAGATCTCTTTAGATGCGAGAGTTTGGAAAACGTGTTCCACAACATCGGCGAATAAAAATAAAGTACAAGACAGCTTTCCAGCCTATAAAGAAGGTGTTTATTCAGCAAGAAAACGAGGTGTAAGTACGCCGTAACCCAACGCAGGACCGACCCGTTGACATTTCTCTCATCAGTTCACTACAACGACGTGAAATTCTTCCTTCTCTCATTTCTTTCCTTTAAGGTATTATGTAGAATATATAGTTTCAGTTTCTTTTATGTGTAGTCTTGTAATACTTTTTAAATGCGTAGATAGAAAATACCTTTTGGAAGATGCTTGTTTTGCTTTTGGGTAAGAAGTGTGAATTATGAGTTCAGAACGGTTGAAAATGAATACGCATAAGTAAAAAATATTTTTAAATGAAGCTGTTCTTTAAAAATGGATCAAAAAGTATAAACATAATTTTTAATGTAAAATAATTTATAATGTTTTCAACTTTCAAATGCTTATCTATCTTTTGGTGCGATATCATGGTTAATTACGATAAATAAAGTTCCAGGTAAAGTATCGTATGAATGAGATCAATAGTAGCATTATCGCTTTTAGATCTTATCAATTATATGCAGTTGTATGCCTTTTAGTCTATCTTTAAGTAAAACCTTTGTTTAAAACAAATGTTTTTCTATACATATTTATAAGCTCTTTTTAATCTGGAAATTTAAGACTAAAAAAATTAAATGGGCTATACGTGCGAGCAAAATTTCAACTCAATTGGACATTGTTAATTGCAAGGTCCTGGCTCATAAGCTTCATTTTAACTCCGTATTGGAGTAATACGGGCTTGAAAAATATCATATTTATTGAATAATATAAAGATAATTAAAATTCAAGTAAAAATTTTGAACTCAGAAGACATACATACGTATGAATATATAACAATTTAAATAGAAGCTTATAAAAATATTTGTAAATATGTATTCAACATAGTTTCAATCATGGAAAAATTAATGATTGGTCGCGGGCAATGAAATAACTTTGTGAATAAATTTGTGATTATTTTATCATTTATGTTTTTACAAGGTATTATGGTAATAATTTTTTTTGTTTAATGCCAATGATTCCTTAAAATAAGATTATTATATATTTCTTTAGGAATTAATTTTTTAAGAATATAAAACCAGATATTGAAGAAACATTTGGAGTTGTTTAGGTGACATTACAAATATTTAAAGTTAAATATTATTTTTACATTTATAATCTATCACAATCATGAAATTATTTTCAAACAAATTAAAATAAAATTTCAGAAGAAATTCGAAGACAAAGTATCTAATTAATATCATGAAGTAAAGTAGTTGCTTTGACATGTGGCATATTGGCACATATTTTGCAGGAAAATTTATATTTGATGAATTTGCAGTAGTTTATGAGTTTTTCTTCCGAAGATACTTACATCGACTGTATAGTCGTAAGTCTATGATATGTAAACTCATGCAACTAGTTAAAGGTAGTATTAAAATTGTAGTGCAAAACTCAAACATTTATTTAAATTTGGAATAAATGCAGGGTGTATAAGTACATAGGTTACCGATTTCAGAACCGATTGAGTATACATAGACAATGGGAAATAGCAATGCATGTCGGAAACATTTTCCGAAGGGGGTAATGGTGACAAGAAACCCAAGAAAGACATGTCATGGATGAGAAGAGAGAATTATAATTCTTAGTACAAAATGTTGAGAAGTATTTGGCTGATGTACGTGACAGATGGCTTTACATAATCCGAAGTATCAGATGACGGTGCATGAGCACTCGCGGGTTTTGCTGCCGTGCTCACTATGAAGCTTCATTTCGCCTGCCAACAGAGTGGTAGTATGATGGAATGTTACACGAACACTGAGCTTGCTGATATGCATCTGGCATACGGGGCCGTATATTGCAATGAATGAGCAAAATATCGGTTGTATGATCAACGTTATCCCAAGAGGCAAACCTCTCTAAAATTGGCTATTCATTTGAATATTTTGATTTTTACATATATTATATAAAACGCATTAAACTCAATATATAAGAAAGAAAAAAATTAATGGAAAACTGTATGTTTTATACATAAAATTACATAAAAAGTCATATAATTTAAGAAAATACAAAATATACTTACATTTGTTACATAAATCTCATGGTGTGATGATGTACCATTATATGGAATATTAAAATATAAAAAATGAATCTCATTTTGCTGCAAGGTATTTTTATAAAAAAAATTCTTCAGCGCATAGCCCAACCTCATAGTCAACAACATGCCTTCCACACATATTTTGTCAACTCTTGACGCTTCAAGCAAGATTTTGAGCAAAGGGCACATGTTCTTCGTCATTTTCTTCCTTTAATGCTATGAACAGATTTGGATTATGTTCGCTAACATCACTGTCAGTTTCATTCATTAACTTGAAAAGTTCAGTAACAGTTATATACTTTCTTTTCGTCATGACTGTCACTTCAAATAAAACCCGACCGAATGAAACAAACAGCTGGAAGCATCTGCTACTAAAAACTCTAACCCCCATAAACATCTATAAATTATCTTTCGAACTTTTAAGAAGAAAGCAAGAAAGAAAAAGCAAGACTGAAAGCAAGTGCACCCTTTAAATTATATCATAACATTTAAAGTGCCGCGCCGCCACACGTGCTTTTAACAATTGCCTCCTCCTGACAGCCAGAAGAGAAATCTAACCCCATATCACCAAGGTCAACAGTCCAAATAACCTATCTATATAGATTTCGCTGTATCGTAACGCCACATAGTAACATTAAGAAAATCAAATAATACGTTCTGATCAAGCATATTTAATGTGATACGCTAGGCACATAGAGCAAACGCGAGCATATCGAATATGATACGCTGGGAGTAAACGGGTCATAATTTATTATAAAGTTGTTTTAAAAATAAATGCATTGCATTTCATTTCCTGAAATTATATGAAGCTAAGAGAAATGAAAGGGCGTAGTAAATGTTAGAGATTTATGTACTAAGTTATTTCATTTCAATTAAAAATGTTTTCCGTTTTTACTTATTTAATCATATTTGATATATTGTGCATTTTTAAATAATTTGAAGAGGACAAACATGTTATGTACTGAATTTTCTTCTGATTATATTACAAAAACGTAATTTTAATAATGAAACTGTATAGAGAAACATGCTTGAAGACTTAAATTTTTATATTTAAACTTTTTCTTATATCCATTTTTCATTTCTAAATTAGTCAAAGGAACTTCATTTGAGATGTTTTTAATAATTCTTACAAATAATAGCTTCGTTCTTCTTATAAATAACATTTAAGCTTCGACACATTTCGTTTCAATTTTTTTTCCTTTATTTTTCGAGCTACTTGTAAGGGTTTGCATGATTCATACAAATATGTTAAGAGGAAGAAGAAAAATCAACCAAATCTGTAAACAAATAAGTATAGAATGCATATGTACAAGAAAATTGAAAAATTATCTGAAATTTGAAATAATAATTGAATGGAATTAAGTAATAAAAATTTGAAATTGATTTTAATCTAATGTCATTATCTCAGTATAAAGAACTCTTAAAGAACACACTACAATGGTGTTACTAAAAGTTAACCATAAAAAGAATCCTAAAATGTGAAAGATTGTGCATAAAATTTGCTGAATTTATTCCAAATAATTTGAGAAGACTTATCTGTTAAAGTTGAATGTTTATCGTTATACAAAACTTTGTATGAGTTTTTCAATCGACATGAACATATGCAAAATACTTGTACAATTCGGAGAGTGAATAAAATCGGTTAAATCGAGATTAGAAGTACAGAAAAATTTCATACAATTAATGTGTATAGTTATGTTTTTAATGGTTAAAAATGAATGATGTCACTAAGAGGACAACTGAACATGTTTATGAATGAAAGATTGATGGAATGTTCTTTAAATAAGAAGATCAAAAACTGAATCCTGAACATACCTAAGTTTGTGATCTTAATATTTTTAATGGGGTTTTAAAGTGTGGAATACATAAACCAACAAATATTACCATGTAGTTTAAGAGTTACAAATGTTTCTCAAAAACCTATATATGGCAATAACTGCGCGACATTAGAGAATATGTTGTACAAAAGAAACGAGTTTAGAGTTCGCATAATCTGTCACATGAGTAATTGTTTCCTGACAATCTGTTTACAGGTGATTCAATTTTGCGAGTCTCTATAGTCAGATGACCATCAAATTGTATTCCTCTTAAACGCACTCGTTTTTTAATTTAAAAATAGTTTTAAATAGTAGGGTAATGTGTTTTAATAGTTTTAAATGGTAATGTTTTTAATAGTAGGATTTTAAATAGTAGGGTAATGTGATGTTCAGTAATGAATTTCGCTTTAGTCTTAGGACGAAATCTCAAATTCTTAATAGTTGATGAGAGCGTATATTGATTTTTTTTCCGAGAAAAAGCACGGAGAGTCATCGTTTTCTGCCGACAGTAATCATGACGTGGACAAGTATTATATAGGCCGGCTGAATAGACCTCCATATTTTTGAGACAGCGTCTGTGCCTGCTAAAATCTTCAAAGAAGAATAGTTTAAGCTTTATGGTTCTCTTTTTCAATGCTCTGTAGATTTTGACTTCTTACTTATAAACCTGATACCTCTCCTTGTAACCGTGAGAGCCCGTTCGATCTCTTTCTTGAAAGGGAAAATATCCAACACAAAAAGTGGTCAGCTCACTCATCTGAATCCTATCTATCACGAGTTGGTTATGCTTCGAATACACTTTGCAGTCCTTTTGCACTCATATGAGTTCATTTCAGAGCTGAAAGTAGCTTTTCGTGAAGATTGAAACTCTTTAAGCCCTCATTCATCCACAATGCCGTAACAAGTATGAGAAATTGTTGTGCAACTTCCTGGTCATCAGAGCTGACCACACATAATTTTAAACTGCATTATCATTTTTCTCTTTCATTTTTCTATTTCATTTTTCTCCTCTTATGTCCAGTTGAATTTGAATCAGTTGTTTCGGGTAATAAAAATGTCCGTTCTCTTTGTTTCCTTTTTCTATAAATGTTTCAATCTCGTACTTCACATTGTCCCCCTTTTTGACATAGAGTGTCTTTATAAATCATGCAATTTCCAATTTTGCTTAATTTTTGGCACAATTGTATAACAAAATTATTTGTGTCCAGAAATAAAATCAATGTGTTGCATTTCCCTGATTATATTTCTATTCATTTTTTGCAACATCACTGGTGAATGCTCAGAATCTATTCAAATAATCACTAGAATTGAAAGTTGGACATTAAAGGAAACTAAATTATTTTATTTCGATCCATGAATATTCACATTTTTAAACCTTATATATTATTTATGTGGATCAGTTCGCTACACATGTTTCGAATTATATAAAAATAAATATTATATATATTTACTTATCTTTAAATAACGAATCGAATACGAATTATGTTGTGGACAGATACATAGGTTGTATTCAAATCCTTACTTTTAACTAACTTTGAATACAATTATCTTTCCTTATCATTATAGACACAAGAGTAAATAGATGTCTTCGACTATCTCACATCTAAACACTTTCACTTACCTGTTAAATTATTAATCATAATATTATAGATACTACCTTATCTGTCCTTTGCACAACACTTCAGTGCTAGTATAACAATTAACATAAAACGGGTCTTATTTGTTGGAAGAGATGTCATATCAAATAAAGCTGAATTCAAGTTTTCAGCGATCAAATTTTCAAATCAAAATATAAACTATTTATCTTACATGAAAAAATAATTTTTATTCCGAAAGAAAAATGAAGAATCAGGTCGGAAATGTTAAAATTAATTTATATAATATATATATGAATTATTATATATATTATAATGAATTATTATATAATGAGTTATTATATAATTAATTTATATAATATTTATATAATATATATAATTAATTTATATAATATATTATTTGCTTTATCTTATATATATATATATATATAAGATAAAGCAAATAATTTATCATTAAAAAACTCAAAAAGAAGAGAACAATTAAAAACCAAAATCAACAAATATATATATATCAATGAAAAAAAAAACATTTTAATTTTTTTTCTTTCAAAGTTTTGCTGAATTTAATATCTATATAAATAGTTTTATTTAACATAAACCTTCTCTACTGATTTCGTTCAAAATAATTTATTTGCTTTTTATATGTGTGTAAAGGTTTCATAAACATGCATACTGAATGCAATAATTTCTAATCTATAATCATCACATTTATATTTAAACGGGTAAATGTAACAATGGAAAATTAACATTAAAATAAAAATGAAATAAATATTTGCTTTGAAAACATTAACTATCAGAAATACAGAAATAAAAAGCATTGAATCTCAAAAGGGCTTTTAATATCTTATGAAAGAAAAGCAGTTACACAAATAACTGCTAATGGCTTTGTTAAGTTGTTTGTTGCTTTGCTGTCAGAAAATAAAGCAAAGTTTTATCCATCATAATAATAATTATGTTGGGATATTTAATAACAGTATTTAAATACATATCCATTACTTTTATTATCTATCTGAGAATGTATTTTTATAACCTATATTTTTAATGGTTTATTATTTTTATTTTTTGGAGACAGAAGAAATATGTGTAAATCATAGAAGACACCCAATAATGTAATGTTTTGAAGCTTTAATTTATCATAAATGTTAAAAAAACGAATATATACAACATTTTTAATTACTTGATTTATTACCTAAATTTTGTGTAATGCCCATATTTAAATGATTTCGCTACTTAAAATAGTAATTTTTTTTCCATTTAGTAAAGAAGAGGACGAGATGTGGCTGTTAAACAACGAGACCGGCACTGTGTCAGAAGAAGTGCACATGTGCTAAAGGCCAGCGGCTGACAGCTATTTAGCGTGAAAGCTTTTCTTTGGAATGCAGGGCCTTTCGCTTCTGCTTGCAAACTCATATAGTCATAGAGAGTTCGCATTAGAGTGTTTTTTTTTACTTCCCCTCAAAAACTATAAGTGAGGAAGATTTTGTAGTGAAACTTCACGTGAATAATCTGCCACTGAAGTTTTTGTGTTTTTTCAGCATTTTCAAGTTAACCAAGAAGATGAAGCATATGAACCACGCTGCCCAGATTGCTCCTCCTCGTCAAAATCGGATGACCATATCAAGGAAATCAGTAATCTGGTTCTATCTCAATGTCGGTTAATTATTCGTGCGATTGCTAAGAATGTTGGGATTGACCAAGAATCCGTAAGGCAAATCTTTCCACCAAGACTCATTTTACATTGTCTGTCAATGCCATTGTCTTAACCAAGTACAGCATCCCAGGGTTAGTCCTTTCACCATATTCTCCGTATCTTGAGCCATGCTACTTCCATCAGTTTCTTAAGGTGAAATCTGCTTTAAAAGGAACACAATTTAAGTTGCTGAAGCTGTGAAAGAGAAAGAGGTGCGCATCCTGAAGGAGCTGCGAGAAAAGGGCTTCCAGCACTATTGCCAACAACTGAAGATTCGCATGCAGTGTTGTAAGGATAAGGGAGGATATTGAAAATAATAATAAGTAAATATGTATGATATCAAAATAAAATATTTTTCAGCGTCAGTCTCGTTATTTGATAGCCCCATCTATCAAATGTGATAAAAATACTTTATCAATTGATAGAAAACATTCGCAGTACCTGTCTACTTCATTTGTTTTCAGGTGTATGAGCTATTTTTTGGATAAAAATATATTTAAAATTGACACACTAAATTTAAAGGAGAATAAGTTTAGGGGTTAAATTCTAAACTAAACCTTGCGCAATCAGTGAGTCAAATATTTGGGAAAGTGATAAATTTTAATATAATTTTTAACACTCTTTTTACTCACTAATTAAATCAGATATCCAATTCCCGACACAAAAATTAAGGCTATACTGTATATAATCATAAAAAAAAAAATCTAGTTATACTTCTATATGAATATGAATGATTAAGAAGCTCTCTCTTTTTTTATATATATAACGTATTATAACTAATCATTTACATTTATTAGAGAGGTAGGGAATAACTAAGGAATACAAGTATGGTTGCATGTTGGCTAGCATGGCTACAAACGAGCTCAAATCGTTGAGAGTGGAGTGTATCCACAACTTCAGTTCTCACTCAAAAGTGTGCGAAAAGTGAAACACAATATGACTTCGAAAAAGAAGTACGAACTACACTCTTTGTAAACTAAAAGAATAGAAGAGTTTCTTGTCAAGATTCCTACACTTGTTTCAGTACATAACCCTTGTGAAATACCCCTCGTGCAGGAACTTGGTTACTCGTTGGACAGACTGAATGATAACTTTCCTGACAGTAACTGACGATCAGTACATTCTTATATAATTATAGTTACAGAAATCTGATTCAATATCACACAGTTGTTGCAGAGTATGTGCACACATTTGATGGTGATTTATGCATCGGTTGAGTAGCATTCTACTCATATTTCCTCTGCTCTCCTGCCACACCATTATTTACCTGCTTATATTCAGCATAACTGAGCGAATGACAATTTCTATTCTATTTCTGTGAAGTAAAATTGTCGAATGACAAGTGGCACATGTCAAATGGTTTTTCAAGTGAACAGAAGTTGTGGATGCGCGTCGTCTTCAACAACTTCATGTGTTCGCTTGCAAACATACTTTCCTACGTCAAAAAAATCTTCATTTGCTTCTCCCTAACTGTCCACCAAATTTAAACAATTAGTTCTGATACACCCTGTTTATAAGTATAGACAGTATATCAAGGGTAAAATGTCTAAGACAATATACCACTGATATACTGTTTTAGTTTACGTATTATGGAAATGCGTTCAACATAAAATAGTTTATGTACGTTTTATGGTATTTCCCTCAGGTTTATTTCTGTGTCAATATCAGAAATATACATTTTAAAATATCTATTATTGAAACCTAGAAGATAGCTTTCAACGGAATATCTCTTGTGATATATATATTCAGTTCTTAAACATAAATTCATGCTGACAACTAAAATTCAGGAATGTTTTAATAAATATATATTTAAAAATAAAGAAAATAAAACTTAGCGAAAAATATTTATTTGTTTTGATTTTAACTTTTGATGCTAGTTCGTTATTGTCAATATAAAATTAGTGAAAATATACTGAATGTAGAACTTTGGAGAGAATTTCTAAATACGATGGTTTTTCAAATTGTACCAGTTTTTGACTACACAGGACGTTACTAATGAAATTTGGCGTTACTATTGAGTTTCTCATATTTCTTAAGCGGAATGAAAACAAATTTTATAAATATTCAATGATTGATTTTGATTGTTGCTGTGCCGATGCATTGTTGTCATTTTGTATCGTCACCATCGATGGAATCTGAATTCTTCCGTATACTCCGGAAACCAAGAAACAATCAAAAAGAGGAGATGTTTGTGGAGAGTTTCCTCCAGTGAAACAGAATGTATTCTCATAGGTCAAAAAGGTCATGACCCGTATGTTTTGTGATTGGAAGTTTCTCTTCCCATTTTCAATTTCTAATTCTCTGTTTCCCTTTCGTAACACAATAACTTTTTAAGCCATCCTCGTATTTCCCTAAAATTATGAATGTATTTTCTGATCTCGTATTGTTCAAGAAATATTTAATATAAAACTAATATAAAGCAAAAACTTTAATGAAATTCCTCACTCAGAGAAAAAAATTAAAAAGAGAGTTTGAAGTTTTTCAAAATAAATTTTTGATTCGAACTTAATATATTGCAATCATTTAGACTTTCGTTTATTACATAATTTTTTTAAAAAAAATGTACTTATCTTTCCCATTTGTATCAGAAAAATATCTTAACTATCAATTTTGATAAAAAATGATTAATAATAAAAAGCGTATTAAATGACTGTAAAAAAATAAACTGGTATCTCTCTCTAATATATAGCACTAAATAATAATTCCAGAAAAAAAAAATATTCATTGTTTTGAAGAGACGAGCTTTTGCACATTAAGCTTCTGCACATTAACTCTGTCCTGTCTTAAAACCTTTATACTAACCTCTATCTGTTTCTAATAGCTCTTGTGTTGCTTCCATGTGCAGTATTAATTAACAATCTATCACAATCGCATGCTTATCGTTTCATTGGAGCCGCCAGATGTTCACTACTGTTGATTGAATTTAATGTTGAGCTCTTAATAAAAGTAAAGAAAAATTTCTTTTGAAAGCATATGCATGAAAGTTTTTTAGGAATTCATCTTTTCCGTATATACTCTTTAACACTGTTGACTATGTACAAGAAGTAACTTGACATCTTCAAAGCCATACGCGTCTTTGAGCGTATGGTGAACTTTGTAGTCAAGTGTTCATAATAATTAGTGGTACTTTGAAGACAAGAGTTCCTAATAATTAGCTCTGGGCCAGTGCTGTTTCAGTTGTGTAATAGTTTCGAGTCCTGATGCTATTAAAGACCTATCTGTTATGAGCTCATGCTGTAGTATTAGGAAATGTGGACTTCTACAGTCAGTCGCCATCTCCTTAACTTCATAGTGGCTCGTATTCTGTAGTCAGTCGCCTGTAGTGTTTGTGTTCCTCACAAGGGAGAATTAAAGAATCAAATAAATGTGTAAGCTTAACATTTAAACCACCAATCTCAATTTTGAGATATTATTGTAAGCATATCAGTAGTGAAACATTTGTTAACAATGTTGTAAGGAAGCAATTTTGATTCATTTGATGTTTATTTCTCGTGTAAATGAGTCTACATGCCACTTTTAAGCTGAAGCATTTTTAAAATTAAGCGATGCTGATTATTAGATTCTCATCCACCTTTTATAGACTTAGTTTTTAAGTTTAAGTGAAAGTTTTAAGTTTCAGAGCAGACAACCTTGTACTTATATTAGTTGGTTTTCATATTTGCAATGAAGAAGAGTCATTAAAAGACAAAGTAAGTTCCTTGCCGCTAAACACGAAAACGTTTCACTTACAGTTTAACATAAATAAGGAGAAGGAAGCTACTTTATTCCTTGAACAAAAATTTATATATTGGTAAAGAAGTGCTGATGTAATCTGTCATATAGTACAATAATAAAACAATGATTTTGAACCTTACGGTAAATTGAAACTTTATATTCTCGCGAACATAAGGTTCCCTTAACCCCTTAACTGTGACATATTTCAGAAAAATGGACCAAAAATGGAAAATTTTTATGACTCTTTAAATTTGTTCTTTTATATTATTATAAAAGTTACAAAATGGTTTTTTATTACAAAAATAAAATTTTAAATATACTTATTGATTAAAAATTAATTAATTAATTAAAATTAATACACAATTAATTAAAAATACCTAAACTGTACTCCACATCATTGTCTGAATCGGACATTGCGAAAAAAGAAAATTATTTGCAAAAAAAAAACTCACTGAAAAGCAACCGAAACTAAACGAAAAAGCATAACTCTGCCTCTCTTTATCAATCCAAGTGTGTTTTTGTTTATCTGACAGCATCCACATTTTCCCTCCCTCGACTGAAGCCGTAATCGGTGAAAAACCAGGACCACTAATGTCATCTATTACGAAAATAGTGAATTAAGTATCCTAAAGTAGAAACGAACTCAGCTCGGGCTTCACAAAATAAAAACGTTAATTTTCCTCCTGCTCGAAGTCAGTTCTGGCATCACAAATTCTGCACGTAGTAGTTGCCCGAACTGGATTAGGGCGACACTGGCAAGGGGTTAAAAAACTAATACACACACACACACACATATATATACCAGCCGATACACACCCGCTGCGCTAAGCAGACGATAATATTATATTTTGAAACCTATACGTAAAATATCAAACAAATTTTCAAATTTCAAACGATAATGATAATCTAAATTTAAAATTTTAAGAAATTGATTGTCAGAAATAATGGTTATCCACGACTTTAAATGTATGAGAAAAGTATTTATTTGTGAATAGTTTATCAAAGAATAGGTAAGTTAGTCAGTAAATCTGTCATTGTACAGAATTCCGCACCACCCATGAGGTATTTTGTTGTGCGATATGTTCCAATTTTTTACGTGGCAGGTCCCCAGAAGGCCTAAACCATGTGGAAATTGCCAACATAAAAATAAAAATACATTTTTATATATTTTTTTTATTTTTTAAGCCTATTAAATCAATTTTTTTGTGCATTATATTTCTATTGTCTTTATTTTTTTGCATGGCGATTTTTCTACATTTCTATTTCTATGACTACATTTCTATTTTTTATTATATCAATTTACTTATCTTAACTGTTGCATTCATTATTATTTTATCTAATTATAATTTTAGAAATAGTTAAATATAAGAAAAATAAGGAACAATATGCCTACATTTCCAAAAACTCTCTGTAGACAACATTCTTCGTTCGTTTTTCTGGTTGAAGGATGATTCGACTTCCACGTGAACAAACTCTTGACAATGCCATTTAAAATTGATCAAGGGAAATACAGTCACTTTGTAAATCTGCACCAGCCAATTTTAAACCCTACACTTGTGCTTTATTGATAGTCATCGGAAAGCAAACTCTAAATGGAAACAGATTCAAACCGCTTAGATTCTAAATGATAATCTGATGGAATTAGTGATATTCTTGGAATGAATCATTTTCACTCTCAAACTTCATTACAAAACTGAACATCCATAACGTTTTTACTTAGAATTTTCACTTTAAATCTGGTGCCGTTACATAATTTAGGAGGATTTAAATTACGCAACAACATTATTAGGGTACCAATCTTTCGATAAAGAATATGCGGCGGTATGTCTGGTGGATAGAGTGTGTACAGAAACTCCACAGGATAATGAACAGTATCTTCTACCTCTATGACTGTATCTATAGACTGATATTTTATCTATTCAGTTGTTAGTTTCTCTAGCATAAATTCATTAATTTTATCGGCAGATTCATTTGTTGGAGTCTGAATTGCTCTTTCTTTCAACCAAGATAAGCTATATATTGTGGCACATTCAATATTTGGATATATTCTATCAGTCAAAGTAATCAAATTTCCTACATAATGACATAGGTTATTCAGAACAGTTACCTTTCCTTCTTGTTCTGTAATATTTCCTTTACCTATGGCAATCAATAGTTTGGAAAACTCTTGCGAGGTCAAGTTATTTTGAAGAGAGACCTTCATATTAACTTTCAAGGATAAGACTCGTATATGAGGCCATAAAATTGAAGATTTCAAACAGGCTTTAATTTAAACTGCGCTTGTCCTTCGTGATACGACAGGTAAAGTTTGTCAAAAGCCACCAGCTAAAAGAACAGCCAACCAACCCATTAATCAATTACTTCCTATAATGTCTTGTGTGTTTTTGAGAGCTTCAACTCCTTTCTTGTGGGCCATAGTACATTCGTCCTATACTGTAATTTTTGTTTCTCTGAGTAAGTGGGCTATGTCACTTTGTTTGGATATATTACAAATGGTATTCTCAGAACGAATCAAATAGAGAGGTAGTGTGAAAGTTGATGGCCTTCATCATCAATCCTGAGTGCCTTGCATTCATCAATCAATGTTGCCGCAATCCCTGACGAAACTACAGAGATAGCGATATTTTTCCACTCCAAACTTTAGCAATCAGAAGATTGATCAAGAAGGTTTTCCCAGTTCAACCACGAGTATCGAGAAAGAATAACTGCCCGGAATTAGAATCAACACTGTACAAGACATCATCATAAACTTTCTTTTGATCATGATTAAATTTGGAAACACCTGTAGAGACTACTTGGATCAACTGAGATGCATCGTAAGCCAATTTACTCTCATATGCTGATGGTTGTTAATAACGATGATTTGCTCTCTTATGGGCTCTGGGAGCCCAAACTGTAACAATGACTTACCTGACATTGATGTAACAATGTCTTCTAGAAGGATAAGACATTGGTTTAAACCAATATCAACGACAAGCTAAATATTTCTACTCTCTCTCTCTCTCTCTCTTCATTTGCCTTCAAATATTTTCTGACAAACTTTCCCGGTATTTTCTGCATAACTTTATCGGATCTTCTACTTGACATAAAACTATCATAATCGCAAATAACTCTATAATTTTATATAGAGAATTGAAAACCGAAGCTTCCTCTTAAGTACGATCCCAGGTAGTATAATTTTCCATCTTCCAATAATCCAAGTGCTCTGAAAGCTGCCTGAAAAGTTGGATACATTACTCCTTCAACAGTTTTTAAGGCTTTCAATGACCTTTTTTCATTGTATTTAATTATAGAGGCCTGATACACGTGGGGGTTATTAGAAAAGTATTTTCTTACAGCTGCTCTATGTACTTCAGGATGATTTTGATTATATATTTTAGCAACTTTCATTTTTTAGCAGCTTTTTCAACTACACTTTAACCAATCATGGGATTCCAAACTCACTTATTTATGTCGCTAAATATGTACATTTCGTATTTTCGACATGCACGAAATTTCGCATAAAGAGCTTCTTCACCAAATTCTTGAAAAATCCTCCATCAGCGCTTCAATATTAAATTATTTGGTATTTTTCCATTTCGCACCCTCAAACCTCACCAAGTAAACTTAATTGGTGAAAATACACAGTATACATATAAAAAATATATTCCGTTTGTCTTCGGTCATATCATTTTTGGTGATGAAGTCACCAAAAATTACATAACCATTGGATAAGAGTAGATTAACGGATGAAAATTACATTTTGGATAAGACTTCAGTATAATCCGTTCTTAGTGAGCGTCTACATCGCAAAATGAGTAACTATGCTAAATTTCAAGTCAATCGGTTGAATAGTCTTAGAGATCTCGTGATTAGTCAGCTAGTGATATTTCGCTTATATATATATATATATATATATATATATATATATATATATTCTCGCAAATATAATTTTCTTCAAAACACTTAGACATGTAATATATATAAAAGTATATAAACTTTTCTATTAAGGCTTCAATCAATATAAAGTTGGAATTATGCTCACAACAAATAATTTCAATGCTTTGGATTATTCATTTCTGATATATATTGTTCAGTAAAAACTATATTTTGATTTTATATAATATTCTATGCATTATTATGAAGTGCAACTTTATGACGATGGAATTTTATTACCTAATTTTGTATCCAAGGGAAATGCCTAACGGATATCAGATGTCGAAGAAAATATATCTTCTTTCTCGAGTGACAGAAATGCAATTTTAAAAACTTTTACTTTTTCCTCTTATCATTGAGTATACGAGTATTTGAAGCTCGAAATCTTTTGCCCCAAAATTTTGACATTTTTATAAGCTTCCTGCAATGTTTCTGGAGCTTAAAGTAGATTTTATTCCAAGTTATTTCCATTTAAAGAGAAAATCGTGATTTCTTGTTTTGCTGAAACTAGAAAAATTATTTTGCTTTGTTTTGTTTTCCTTCAAAACGGATTTTCAACCAGTAGGTAGCCATTACTCAAAGAAAAAAATATCTTGATATATTGCTTATATGATACACCAATACATTTTCGAAATTAACTCAGATCCCCAATTTAAAATAAAATTTTTACATGCTTCTAATAGTTTAGGAAAAAAAACAAAGTTTAATAATTTAAATTATATATTTCATTTTGATTTGATCTTATTTAATAATAAATATTTATTTTATAGAAATAAGTTTTTTATGCAATGAACGAAAGACACTTCACTAAAATGTAAATTTCTTTTTAGTAATTGTTTCACTAGTTTAATATAAAAAACATTTAACATAAAATATGATTAATTTTCTGAACCTTTCACCACCTTTTCTATTTTATGCCTACTTAGCAATAAAGTGGAATATACATTTATTCGTTTTTATTAGCTTAAATTATTCAGGAATTAAAATTCTTCACTATTCAAATAAAAACTTGAAACTTACTTATGGAATTAAACTATTTATAATACGTTCTTTATTAATCTGTATTTATTTATTACGTCACATATAGACACACACACATAATAAAAAATTGTTAATACACTTTTCGAAAATTAAAAAAAATAACATTTAGTACTTTGAAACATACAGAAGGTTCTAAAATACCTTTTTGAAATAAATGTTAATTTCATGTTACGCGAAAAGTTTTATTATGTGATACTTCTACCATGAATTCAAACACGCATTATTGAGTCAGGTGCTGTATAGCATTATTTAGTATCTATTGGGGTAAATTATCGCACTCCTCTGCTAGATCATGAAGAATTTATTTTTATATGTAGGCGGGTATTTTCGTTAAGCATGTTGGATATTCAAAGAGTCATAAGCTGTTTAAATGTGTTTTAGATATAAAGATCGGGCTGGCCGTAACAGGAATTAAATACCCTTTCCCTGTAGACAATCAGGAACCATGATTGATCGATGGAATGGTGCGTTCGTGTACATTAAAACGAATTTTTCACATACATCACCAAAAAAGGCAAAGATAATGCAGTACGATTTCATCTTTGTTCCTTCAGACGTTCGCATCATCAGATACGAATATGTGTAGAAGCATGTAATACAAAATAACAGTCAATACTGCGGGATAGTGTATATATGTTGATGTGCTACGTCACTATCACTTCAGATCAGTTGGCCACTGCAATCCAATTATGGGCTGAACACTATCATTTGAACATAATGTTCATTCCGTATCCTGGTCTTTACAATATCGATGACCACACCACCATTGCAATCTGGACAATGACATATACACAACAAGTAAGCGGGTGTATTTAGTGCACCTTCTCTGAAACATCTTGCTACAAAATTTCGGGAGATCATCTGTCCTATGGGGGGGAGGGTAAATATTGATATTCAACCTGATGAGTTGTAGTTCGCTGGTTCAATTTCACAATAAGTCAGGGAACTTATTTCGTACTGGGTTGTACTTAAACCCCGACTTCACCGTGTTGCTTCATACTCATTCCTTTAGTTTTAAAAGCTTATTACATTCGTAAGATAATGAAATGAGAAATGTTTAATTCTCTTGAAAAATCATTTCTTCCTTTTCTTTAATCAATCAATCAATACGGCCTCACGTCAAGTCATAGAAGTCATTTCAAAAATTTCCAGGGCATGAATTAATTTTTTCGCTCAATATATATATATTCCTCCTGATGACCACAACACCATAATATATATATATATATATATATATATATATATATATATATATATATATATATATATATATATATATATATA